>SJXQ01004515.1:293417-316937 GCA_006408695.1 Aepyceros melampus | reverse complement strand
TGGTCAAAATCACTGCAGATGGTGATTGCAGCCATGAAATTAAAAGACCCTTAGTCTTTGGAAGGAAGGTTATGACCAACCTAGATAGCATATTCAAAAGCAGACACATTACTTTGCCGACTAAGGTCCGTCTAGTCAAGGCTATGGTTTTCCTGTGGTCATGTATGGATGTGAGAGTTGGACTGTGAAGAAGGCTGAGTGCTGAAGAATTGATGCTTTTGAACTGTGGTATTGGAGAAGACTCTTGAGAGTCCCTTGGACTGCAAGGAGATCCAACCAATTCATCTTAAAGGAGATCAGTCCTGGGAGTTCTTAGGAAGGAATGTGCTAAAGCTGAAACTCCAGTATTTTGGCCACCTGATGCAAAGAATTGACTCATTGGAAAAGACCCTGATGCTGGGAGGGATTGAGGGCAGGAGGAGAAGGGGATGACAGAGGATGAGCTGGCTGGATGGCATCACCAACTTGATAGACATGAGTTTGGCTGAACTCCAGGAGTTGGTGATGGACAGGGAGGCCTGGTGTGCTGTGATTCATGGGGTCGCAAAGAGTCAGACACGACTGAGTGACTGAGCTGAACTGAACCAAATATATTTGATATTCTCACCTACCAAATATAAAACCAGATGAAAAAGAAAACTTGAGAATTTTGTTTAATCTTGATTTTGGGGTAATTTTCTTCCCCTTCTCCCTTTTATCTAATGGCCTATCCTTCAAGATTCCAGGTGTTTCCTTCTTTATTATGACTGAATAATATTCCATGTTATGAATGTATGTATATATACCAAAAGAATTGTATGATCTCACTTATATGTGAAATCTAAACCAAACCAAAGAAACCAGACTCATAGAAACAGAGATCAGATTGTTGCCAGAGGTGGGGGGTGGGAAAAAAGTATTAGTCACTCAGTCACTCAGTATTAGTCATTAGTCACTGTCTGACACTTTTGCAACCCCACGGACTGTAGCCTGCCAGGCTCCTCTATCCATGGGATTCTCTAGTCAAGAATACTGGAGTCGGTTGTTGTTCCCTTCTGCAGGGGATCTTCCCAACCCAGGGATTTAACCTGGCCAAGGTACAAACTTTTGATTATAAGTTCTAAGGATGTAATGTATAGCGTGATAACCATAGTTAACAGTACCACGTGATTTAAATTCTCACAAGAACTTTAAGGACACCCAACTCTCTTAGCAACTTTCAATATGACATCAAGGTTTTTGTTTTTTTTTTCCTCCTGAGCTTTTTATTGATCTACAGTATAAGAAAGTATAGTGCTCAGATCCTAAGTGTATGGCTCAGTGAATTACGGCAAACTGATCCTGTCATCTAAAGGTAGCTAGTCTAAGAAACTCTACACTGCTGGCCTCCCACGAGTGCCCATCAGATGCGAGCTGCCCTGACCTCTAATGCCATACAGTTCTTTCAGTTTTCAAGTGTTGCTTAAATGGAATCATGAAGCATGTACTCTGCAGCTCTGGCTCCTTTTGCTCAACTTTATATTTGTCTTTGCTGTATATAGGTGTAGTTCTTTCATTCTCGTTGCTGTTCCATTGTGAGAATGCTGCTGCTGCTGCTAAGTCGCTTCAGTCGTGACCGACTCTGTGCGACCCCATAGACGGCAGCCCACCGGGCTCTGCCGTCCCTGGGATTCTCCAGGCAAGAACGCTGGAGTGGGCTGCCATTTCCTTCTCCAATGCATGTGATGGCTGGATGGCATCACGGACTCAATGGACGTGAGTCTGAGTGAACTCCGGGAGCTGGTGATGGACAGGGAGGCCTGGCGTGCTGCGATTCATGGGGTCGCAAAGAGTCGGACACGACTGAGCGACTGAACTGAACTGAACTGAAGAGTTAGTGTACCAGGCAAGATTTGATCAAGAAGCAGAACTGCTATGCACGGGCTTTGTTACAGGGGTTAGACCTGTCTGCACGTGTGGGAGCTGGTTGTGCCATCTCTTGTCGGCTGTCCTCCCCATCTTAGGATCAAGAGATGGAGCCGTTGGGTCAACCAAGCTGAAAAGTGAGGAAGCGCGCTGGGTGTGGTTGAGAGCCGGGAGCAGACACTGATGAACTGGAGCCCCACAAAATCAACCGTCGCCTTCAAGATCAAATAGGGCCCACACCTGTGCCTCCCCACCAACAGCCGCGATGCCGCCGAGGTAGGGAGAAGCTGGGGACACCCACCTGCTCTGAACCTTGGAAAAGCCGAAGGAGCAATTTCGCGAGAGGTGGAAGTGGAGTGAGGTGGGATGTTGCGTCACATCAGCCCCACCCGCTACGGGGTCAAGGGTGATGTGCACACACGTGGGCTGTGGGCCCTGGAGCCTGGCTCTGACCTCCCAAGTGCCCCAAATATGGCTGCGACTGCCCTTCCTCTCCTCCCAGCAAGTGTCTCTTGTGACCCACGCTAACCCAGAACCGTACAAGGAAAGGAATCCGGAGAAACACAGATCTGGCTGAGCCAAGTCAATGCACCACGGTTGTTAAGAATTTCTACTCATAATATTTGCATTTTACACGTTATCTCTCTGTGTAGAACATTAATAGACATTGGACAGCCAAAAAAAAAATCTTCTTGGATTACACTTTCTATGATTTTGACTGTAAACAGTTTTAAATAAATTTTGATCACATCGCTTGAAAATGTGCAGGTAATTTAATCCCTCAAATATGACTTATATTTTAGTGTCTTATTTGATATCCTAGCACCTACAGATAACACTTAAAGATGAATGAAGCAGTTGTGGAGGATTTTAAACTAATGGAACCCACTCCAGTATTCTTGACTGGAGAATTCCTCGGACGGAGGAGCCTGGTGGGCTACAGTCCATGGGGTCCCAAAGAGTCGGCCACTACCGAGCAACTAAAACACTTAAGTAGACATATTGACTCATTGCACACTAAGCAAGCGCTTTGCTCTGCCCTCTGTTCTGGAGACAAGTTCCAGATGCATTAGGAAGGAGGGGCTAAGTGGTTCTTTTGAGAACCTCGGCTACCCAACTTCTCCCCAAGGTCCTGCGGTACTGTATGCCCTTCCTTTTTTCCTTTAAACTCTAAATTTGTTTATGGAGGTTCATTATTCTTCATCCATCCTACCCTCTCTCCTTACTTTTGACCTCAGACTCTCTTTTTTTCTGAGATTATTTCCTCTCTCTTGCTCATTAAGCTAATAGCCTAGGAAGGCGGGGGGGAAGTTCTTTGAAAGTCACTTCTTCCTTGAAGCCCTTAAGTGATGAGATTTTAATGATCTATCACTTTCTTCTTGGTAAAACAAGGCTGGGGAGGGGGACAGGGGGGAGTGAGGGTCAGAGTCATCTGCCCATAAGAAGAAAAGTGAAACTTCAAAGACCATCTTCTCTTTAGAAACACATAAGCCCTCCTGTCTGATTCTCATCTGAGGTTGCAATTTTTTCCTTTTTTTCTCCATATTACATAACAAAGCAATCATACTTGTAATGTTATAATTCACTTGCTTGACTGTGTTTTGGATTCTGTGAAAAATAATAGCTTCATTTCACGTATTAGTAAAAAAGTACTTTTAGATGTATGTCTTCCTAGATATATAGGTAGGCATGTGTATTGATGGATGAATAAATGGACTGGTGAATGGGTAGATAGATAAATACATTGAGTGTTAGAGGAAGAGGCTATTGGAAATCATTTACCTCTTGTTCCTTTTTAACACCAATGATTCCACTTTTCAAGCTTAGAAAGACACTCCACTAAGGGAATCTTATTTATGAAATAAAACCCTTTTGGGATACATATGTATATATATATAGATATGAAAATAAACTTCAGAAAGTTCTAGAATTGGGGAATTCTGAATTATAAGCCACTGAGAGTTCAAGTTCCTTGTTTTATGTATAGGAAACTAAAGCCCAAGAATACAAGCAGTAAACTTAAACATAGGAGCCAAAACTGGAAAACTAGATTTCCTAAATCCTATTGCTTTCTACTATGCCATTTGCAGAAATACATGGCCTCAGCAACTTTCATGTAAAATAGTCTCATTTGATCAAACACAATTTAAGGGTCAATGCTGGAATACAAATGATACAATTAGGAGTTGGTAGATTTATTTCTTCATCTGTACCAAATCATGTCCTATCTAAAAAATTATGGCCTTTGTAGTTAAACTGCAGCCTGAGACTGGATATTTGTCATTTCTAGTGAATTATTAGTAATACTTTTAAGATGTGGTTATGTTTTTTAAATTTATGTTTTAGAAATATATACTGAGATGTTTATAGATGAAATGATCTGGATGTCTTGGATTTGATTCAAAAGTAATCAGTATTGGGGGGAAATAGATGAAACAAGACTAGCCTTATTGATAATTATCAAAACTGGGTGATGCAGGCGTAGGAGCTCTTTCTACTATCCCTTCTACTTCTGTTCATGTTTGAATTTTTCCATAACAAAAAGTTAACTTAGAAAAAAAAATACTATCACTGGAGCATTGGGATAATGACCATAGGTTCCTGAATCAAAATGAGGGAGATTTCAGTTCCCGATTACCAGTTACTGCCTCTCCAGTTATAGAATACATGTAAAGTAGCTTCCTCATCAGTTCAGTTCAGTTCAGTCGCTCAGTCGTGTCCGACTCTGCGACTCCATGAATCGCAGCACGCCAGGCCTCCCTGTCCATCACCAACTCCCGGAGTTCATCCAGACCCACGCCCATGAGAAAATACTTGCAGAACCCTTAAAACAACCCCAGCACATTTGTTATCACTCAAATTTTGCCTAATATATTATTGCCATAATTGTCATTATTTGAAAAGCTGCCTTATCTCAGGGCTTTCTTTCCTTCACATCTACTGCTACTGCTGGTGCTGCTGCTGCTAGGTCGCTTCAGTCATGTCCCACTCTGTGCGACCCCAGAGACAGCAGCCTACCAGGCTCCCCCATCCCTGGGATTCTCTAGGCAAGAATACTGGAGTGGGTTGCCATTTCCTTCTCCATTCACATCTACTGTAACAGTTAAAAAAGAAATATGAAATGAATAAAAGATGTGAATACTATGATCCTAGGTTTTGAGATAGAAGGAGTACTCACTGAAGTTTTTATAAGACATGCAAGCAAAGAAGTCGTAAACCTCGATTGCTGACTGCAGAAAGGAAAAGAAAAGAAATGCTCTTGATTATAAAGATGAATCTTTACCAAAATCAGAGCAGTCTTATATCTTACACTCAGCTGAGAAGTGGGCACCACAGGTGGCTTTGGCCTGGAACTGAATGTGTGGTCTGTCACAGCCATCAGATTTCATTCATTCATTCATTGCCAAAGGAATTGTTTGGTGTTGACTCCCTTTGGCTTCTCTTCTCCTTCTGTGTTAGTCTTTATTCCTTAGTTCTTCCATCAACTGTTTTTCTTGTCTTTTTTCATGGAATAGCAATTTCTTTGTAACATAAACCACGTTCAATAAAAAGGTCAAGAGACCCATTGCTTCGCAGAAGACTTTGGTAAGGGGTTGGGTGGGTGATTGTTGTTCTGTCCTTAAGTCGTGTTCAAATCTTTGCGACCCCGTGGACCATAGCCCACCAGGCTCTTCTGAACATGAGGGGGTAGGTAGTCAGCAGTATTTAGCCAGTTCCCTGCTAAGTGTATGGATGTAGAAACAAAAACCTGATGTTTTACATGGCTAAGGTAGAGGTCCTTATTATTCACATATACATTGTTAAGTGCAAAACAGTTCAGTAATTCTATCATACAAGCCAAAGTCTTTAGACTATCATATGAGTCCATATCCAGAGCGCTTGTCCAGGGCGCCTCTGGCTGTCACCCTCACCCACACATTGTAACTGGTCCAACCTCTCCTCAACCTCTTCATCAACACCCCAGTGTGCTCCAGATAAGATCCCCCTACTTCAAGCTCTTTGTCCTCATTTTTCTTCCATGTCAAAAGCTGATGTCTTAGGTATTGCTATAGCTTGATTCCTTAATGTCTGATCAGATAACAACCTTCTTGGGGTGGCCTCACCTGACAACCAATTAATACAATAAACCACCACCTGAATCTGCATTCATTATCTCTTTTCTCTGTTTTACTCTTCTACCCAGCATTTATCATCTTTTAACACATTATGTAATTTACTTACTTAGAAAATGATGATGTTCTCCCCAGCCCATGAAGGCCTGTATTTCTGATTGTTTTCGTCTTTTATGTATTGCCAATGCCTAGAGTGTGCTAAGTCGCTTCAGTTACGTCTGACTCTGCAGCTCTAGGGACTGTAGCCCGCCAGGCTCCTCTGTCCATGGGATTCTCCAGGCAAGAATACTGGAGTGGGTTTCCATTTCCTTCTCTGAGGGATCTTCCCTTCCCAGGGATCAAACCTGAGTCCTCATGTCTTTTGCACTGACAGGCAGGTTACCTGGCCCAAAGTTAGTGTTAAATAAACATTGTTGTTTTGTTTTTGTTTTTTTATTTATTTGACTCTGCCAGGTCTTAGTTGCAGCACAAGAGATCTTTGTGGCTGCACTGGGCCCTTAGTTGTGGCATGTGGGATCTAGTTCCCTGACCAGGGATTGAACCTGGGGCCCTTGCAGTGTGAGCATGGGATCTTAACCAGTGGACCACCAGGGAAATCCCTAAGTAAACACTGTTTAATTGAATGAATGATAATGAATAAATGAACCAGGGAAAGAAGTCCTGAAAGAACTGTAAAGCATGTCATCACCAGATGTGTCGCTCATTCATTTTTAACTGGCAAAGTTCATTTCCCTCTTCTGCCTGCCTAGGGTCGGTCTCCCGAGTCTCAGCCAGAGGATCTGATTTACCCGACAGTCAGAGCAGGGATGTGCGTCCCCTTTCTAAGAGAACTTCCATGTCACTGTGTCACCATCTCCTCAGCCTGAAACATGAGCTCATCTTCTCAGTTCAGTAAATCCTAGTTTTCCACATGCGGGGTGGGGACTGCAGAGTGTTACAAGGTTCCAGAGCTTAACCAGAGAGAGTTTTAAGGTCTATGCTTGGATTTAATGCCTTGACTGGTTAGTAAATGTCTTAGAAAAAGACTAATCTGGAATAATAAAATATCCACTTAGAATATTTTCTAAAATACATTCAGGAACTTCCCTGGTGGTCCAGTGGTTAAGACTTCGCCTTCCAATGCAGGGGGTGCTAGTTAAACCCGTGGTCAGGGAGCTAAGCCTCCACATGCCTTGTGGCTATAAAACCAAAATATAAAAAAAAAAAATAATAATATTGTAGCAAATTCAATAAAGACTTTAAAAATGATCCACATCCAAGAAAAAAAATCTAAAAAAAAATAAAAAGGCTATACAAAATACATTCAAAAGAAGACAATTTGGAGAATTCCCTGGCAGTTCGATGAGTAGGACTCCACTCTTTCACTGACAAGCGTGCAGGTTCAATCCCTGGTAGGGGAACTAAAGTCCCACAAGCCAAGGGACATGGCCAAAAAAAATTTCAAAAGAAGAAGACAATTTTGTTAATCTAAGTATATAGAGGCAACTCAAACTGCTAACAAAGTATTACCAACAAGAGGAATTCTTAGCTTTGTTTCTTTGAACACATAGAGTTTATTTATTACAAAAGCATTTATTTGCATTAACTATTTAATGTACTGTTAAAGGAAGAAAAGAAAGCTATACTTTTTTAAGAATGTTCAACATTTAAAAAATTATTTAGCAGTTTTAAAATTATGTATCAATTTATTTAGGAAATATTTTTTTCTAAAGGAATAGGAAGGGGTTTGGAGCTCAACCCACTTCCACTTGTCCCCCACACTTGTTAGATGTTGACACCCCAAGTTCACACAATTGTCTTACAGCCATTCAATGATTTTTGTAAAGTAATGCTCAGCATATAAAGTGAAATGTCAGAAGCACAGTGTTCCCCTTGAACTCTCCCTTCGTCAATGTTCTTCCTTAACAGTAAGTTGGAATCTACGAGTCTTGCATTTTATAACAGAGCATCCTCTTAAAAGATTCTACATAGGACATTTAGGATGGATTACAATTTATATCAATTTCCCCCTCATAAGAAGAAAACTCTCTCTCAGAATAAGATTTGTCAGAAGGTGACAGCTGTTTTTTGTTGGACGCAGATTTAGGTAAACAGTTAAGACAGTGGAGCTTTTACTAAGATGATTTAATAAAGCTCATTAATGTGGCTGATTTACATAGCTGACCCGAATAGAATATGAAATTCATCTCTCTGCTGCAGTAGGGTGTCATCAAAATATATTGATGTATTAAATGCCCTGCCGGTGTTAAATTTTAATCCTGAATGTAATCAACCTTGTTAAGACAAAAGACGACACAAAGGGAGAAATATTGGGAATATTGGAAATAGTTCACATGTATTTTCCTTTGTTTTTAAATCATATAAAGTGCTCAATCCTCTCAGGAAAGTATTCCCACCATTATGGGAAAAAACAAACAACAAAAACCATGAGTTATTTTCGAGATTATAGATCAAAGCTATTAGATCAATCAATACAAAAGCCAATGAGTAGTCAGAGACGCGCTTAAGCTCTCAGCACCCCTTGTCTCGCTCAGCTACATCCACAGCCATGAGTCAGCAAGAAAGCGTTTGACCCAGCAAAACTCACCCTCATGTCTGAATTGTGAGTCACACGATTCTGAGCCTCAGAGCACAAGCCACTTGGATGTTTTCTATTTTCTAGTTCCACACTCAGCGCTCTCACTCTTCACCACACAGTGGGTAGGTATCATACAGTCTATTTGCCAAGTATGTGATTTTTCACATATTAAGATCCCGTAGTACCCCTTCAGCTTTAGGCGAGAGGAAAGAGAGAGGGACTCAATTTTACATTTGATCCCAGTAGTTCCTGACAGTTCCTGACATAGCCTTGGCTGTGAAACCTGTAAAACAGGAGAATTAAGCTGTGAAGAAGAATAATAAAACAACTGGGGTAGCAACTATCATTTACTTGAATAGTAATGAGAAGCATTCAAAGTATTTTCTGAACACCAAGTCCCTTCATCCTATCAACCGGCCTATGCGGATTACAGACGGGGACCCCAGGCAAAGTCACATGCTAATCAGTGGGCAGCATGGAGCTGAACTTGAGGACTGGCTGGGGCCTGCACTCGCTATATCATGATGCCTTTTCCATAGCGGCAATATTAGCGATAGTGGAAGATTACGCCAAATGTAACGAAATGCAAGAGCAGGGGATATGAAGTCAGCCATGTGGGTTCAGGTTAAAGCTGTTCACTGAATGAATAGTGTCAGTAAAGCAAACATTTCATTTCTCTAAGCCTCGATTTCCCCAAATGTAAGATGGATTTGGGTGTCCTGGATGGCTCGGTGGGTCAAGAATCTGCCTGCAATATGGGAGTCACAGGAGACACGGGTTTGATCCCTGGGTGGGGAAGATCCCCTGGAGGGGGACATGGCAACCCACTCCAGTATTCTTGCCTAAAAAAATCCCATAGACAGAGGAGCCTGGTGGGCTACAGTCCAAAGGGTCTCAGAGAATCGGACACGACTGAGCAACTCACCACCCAAGGCAGATTTAATAAAACAGGACCAGGTAACAGGGCTACCTTCCCTGAGTTCGCTTGGTCACCTGTCTGTGGTTGCGTTCTCTCTATTCAGCTCTGTGTCCCTAGGACCCCCAGGTTCCTCCTTCTCTTTGTTGTATGTAGGGTTGTGACGCTCAACTCATTCTACAGTGAAAACCTGTGAGGTGCTTGGGAGAACCTGTAAATGGTCAAGGAAGTGCTGTGCACACTATCATGGATGCTAAAAACTAGCTAACTAGTAAAGCGTCTGCCTGCAATGTGGGAGACCTGGGTTCGATCCCTGGGTCGGGAAGATCCCCTGGAGAAGGAAATGGCAACCCACTCCAGTATTCTTGCCTGGAGAATCCTGTGGATGGAGGAGCTTGGTGGGCTACAGTCCACGGGTTGCAAAGAGTCAACACGACTGAGCGACTTCAGTTTCACTAGTAAGGGTGAGAATGTTTTAAATCATATAGAGAAGCACTGTTTGTAGAGTGTGTTATTCTGTAGACTAATGTTTCCCAAAGTGCATTCTTGACATCGATAAGAGCTATGAAAAATAAATAAGCTCGGACATAAACAAAATTCAACAAATTTATTTCTTGCAGGACTTCTCAGAGCCTTTAATATGCTAACACACTGTGTGAGTCTCCAAGTGGACAACCCAGCAAGCAGTGTTTCCCAAACAAATCTAAAAATTTAAACAAATCTAAAAATCATTTTTTTAATTTCTCCAGATCATCATGCAAGACCAGTACTTAGCAGGAAAAAAAATTGGGGAAAGTTTTGGGCTCTGACGGCACCAACGAATAAATGTAGAACTCAATGCTTGGGATTGTTTTCCATGACCTAGGGAGTGAAGTGGTGAGACCAGCTCCATACTGCTGATTCCTTTGTAAAGCTGGAACTCGAACCTTTTGAGGAAGCTGCAGCCTGGCCCAGATTGTACAACAGAACTAGATTGTTCCTAGAACTCTAGAAGGTAAAGCTGATTCATGGATTTATTTTATCAGTCTCCTGGGATACAGAAACCCTAGTTACTAGTCCTTAGGCTATTAGGGGCAGTGGAGAGAAGTCTCAGTTGTAGATGTATATGGGTCAGGGGCTTGAGAAAGATATGAAAAAATACTGAAATCATTTACAGAAGACTAGAAAAAAGTCAGAGAGGAAACACAAAGATTATCTAATAAAGTGGCAAATCTGTGGCCAGCCCCACTGGCATCTACCACTCCAATCTTAATCTAAAGATGGTAACTGGAAAGACTTGTACCATTGAGTAGGTTGTGTACTGCTTAACTCCAGCAGAGCATGTATTTTATGATATACCCTGAAATAACACCTGAATAACCCTGAATAACACCCTGAAATTTTTCCATGCATAACCTCTCTGGTCATATACAGTGGTCCTGGACATTTACCTCAGGGACTAAGTAAACTAACGAAAATGTGCACTTACAAAATACTTGTTTCATTTGTCAAGCTGTATATGGTTTGTCCACTAAGCAGAATTCTTAAAGTTGGGGGGCAGTAAAATCAAACAGGCCACCCAAGCAGCTAAAAACATGTAAGATATAAATTCAGAATACCATAAAGAAATGATTTAAGTAATTTAATTATGCATTTTAAAATTAAACCTCTGTGTTTTCTTCAGAATATTCAGGAAGTTCTCTGTATTTCCATGTTTTCAAAACAATCCTTTTCCCCTTTATTTTCCTCTGCATGAACAAGAGGACTCACCAAAATTTCACTTGCCACCTCTCTGCTAAAACATGGCAATTGAGTCTGAATCTTTACTCAGGTTTCAGGATTAGACTATGTCTAGAGTATTTGTGCCACTGAAAGGCCTAACTTTAACACAAAATCTGATTTCACCAGCCACCTAGATTCTTTAGAGATTCAGGATGAGGCCTTCATCCTCCAGTGCCTCAGTTTCTCTACTTGTAAAATGAATGTAAAGAAAGTGGCCTCCCAGATTGAGTACCAGTATGAAATGATGTTATTGTAAAGCACTTTTCAAAAGAGAGTATATGAGGGCTTAATAATAATCTTTCCACTATTGAAGACATAAAGATAAATTAGCTCACTTTTCCTCCTCTGAGAACAATGATAAAATTCATATTGGGGTGTCAGTTAGTTTAATTATGGCAACGAGTACTTATTAGTTGATTCTGTGTGAAAAACACATTCTAATTGCCCATTTGGTGAAGCTTACATTTCTAGAAGGTTGGAAATTTTTTGTTTTGCTGTTTTCAATATTAAGAAATCCTTTCAAAGGGAAATGTTGATTTCCAACCAAAAGGCAATTTCTTCATTATACTTAAACATGAAATCTTGAGAATGCAGAGTTTTTTAAAGTGTGGTGCAAATTATTAGCTCAGCAATGTTATGTAACTCCAAGTATATATAAAGCAGTTATAAGTGCTTAATTATGTTAAAAATAGCTTTAAGATTAAAATAGATTAAAATATCATCTGTGCTTCTTAGTCAGGGATCCAGCAAATGGAGAACTTTTGAAATTACTTTTGGAACACGACAGTTAATGTGTGATGAGAGCTTATGAAGGAAGCCTTTGTGTTTATAGCAGAGCTTGTGGTTTTGAAAGCTGAGAGCCTAGGTTAGCCGAAGTATCATATGTATGTGGATAGTTTTCTATTCATTGATAGCAAATTTCTCCTGTCAATATATACAAATGTGTATTACTGTAACTAAACATAACTTAAACCATCCCACACAACTGTGAATTTGGAAAAGTTATTTATTTTGAGACCACAGTCAGTATTTAAACTTCTAAGTGGAGGAGTTTCAGACCAGTTTCTGGTACAAGAAGGATTTCTGGCTGTTATAATTCAGCCAGTTAGGTGTCTGGAATTTTTGTGTATTGAGAAGATCATGGGGAAGGGCCTGGGGAGAGAGGCAGGGAATTCGGGTCCAAGCAGTCTATAGTATTCAGTTCAGTCGCTCCGTCGTGTCTGACTCTTTACGACCCTCTGAACCGCAGCACGCCAGGCCTCCCTGTCCATCACCAACTCCTGGAGTCCACCCAGACCCGTGTCCACTGCTAGACCCAGAGTATAGTCTGACCCCTTGTGATAATCCTCACTGAAATTTTGAGGAAGTACAAACTTCTAGAGGGTTAAAATTTCTTCTGCTTTAATAAAAGCCACGCATTGTGTTTCTGTTTCCTAGCCTTCAAATAAGGGGCTAGAATCTAGATGCAGAGTAAGATATCTTTCAGGCCTAGGCTCCACGATTGTAATCTCACAATAATCGCCTCAGGACTGGGCTGCTTTGCAAAATAAAATAATTACATTTGTAAGTGATCGGGCTTGTTGATGAGGCTGGCCATCCGATGGGCTGGGGGCACAGAGAGGGAGCACGTGGGTTTCAGCTCAGGTGGAGAGATACAAGGAGGCAGGCAAAGCCATGGCAAAAATTGGAGTGAGTCGAAAAGGAGCCGTTCTCATTTTGTTTGGCTGTAGAAAAGGACCGGCTTAAGAGAGTTCAGGATTATGACTCAGTGAATATTTAACTATGGTGATTTCTTCCTTTCTCATCCAGCCTTTTCAATGCAGAGGTCTATAAAGCGTTGGGATTTAAAGGTTTAAGATTTTAGAGAAAGAACACAGTGACATGAGACCAGAATGATGCGAGGTGATGACATCGGCATCAGAATCCTGTTGCTAAGGTGAACCTGTTTTTCTCTCTGATTCAGAGGGAAGGCTAAATAATTGCCCATTTCTGGTAAAAAAAAAAAAGAAAGAAAAAAAAATCTCTCCATGGCATGATCTTTTCCTGTAGCAGATAAAACAAAGCCAGATGCTTTCTCTTTGGACAAATTATTTTTTTGAACAAAGATAAAATTTTTATTACAAAATATGCCACATGGTCTTCGAAGAAAATTCAGGACACTTTATATATAAGTTCGAAATTTTAATGATCGAGAATATACAGTGAGATCTCAATGGATTATCTGCATGAGATGATGATTTGATGGATCAGCCTCAATTTAGTGAAAAGGGAAACAGGGAAACATTTAGAAGCCAAAAGAAAGATCTGTCCCACTTCTGATGGTTGACAGAGGGAAGGCAACGAGGGGAGTCCTGGGTTGGAAGTCAGAGAGACAGAAGCCAGTGGACAGAACTAAATTGAATAATGGATTATGCCATTAGTAAGGAAAGAACAGGGGGTACAGCAGGAAAGCTTTTGCCTGCCAGTGAAGGAGACACAGGAGACTTGGGTACGATCCCTGCTTGGGACGATCCCATGGAGGAGGCAACCCACTCCAGTATTCTTGCCTGAAAAATCCCATGGACAGAGGAACCCAGCGGGCTACAGTCCACAGGGTCACAAAGACTTGGACACAACTGAGCGACTCAACAACAGAAACAGCAATGGAGAGAACAGGACAGAGCTGAGAAAAACTATGAAGAAACAAGGGGTGGGATTCACTGACAAACTGGAGGCCAGAGCACAGAAGTCCCTCCCACGGGAAGGCCTTCCAGAGTTTCTCTGAAGTTTGCATCTTCGGCTTGGAACAGGCTCCTCCGGCAGCCCATGACACACTGCCTCACCTCTGCAAATGTCAGCTCAAAGGGCACTGTGTCAAGGAGGCCTGTCCTGCCAACTCATTGTAAGGTTGCCCGGTACCGCGTCCTACTTTTCCTTCTTTTCTTTTTTAAACACTTGACACCTTCTAATTTACTGTATGATTTTTTTCTGTTACACTTAGAGCCAGCATGCACTAGGGGCAAAGAAAATGGACTCTGAAGCCAGCCTGCTTGGGGTAGATGGGCTCCACCAGTGAGTAGCCATGTGGCCCCAGAAAGGTTCCTTCACTGTGCAGGTGACTTTTCTCTGTAAAATAAGGCTGGGATAGTACTGGCATGTATTTCATAGTGCTGTACACAATACATAGTAATTACTATGTAAATATTTAATAAATTGTCTCCACCCCCTTGGAGGGCTTCCCAGGTGGCACTAGTGGTAAAAAATTTACCTGCCAATGCAGGGAGACATAAGAAATGTGGGTTCAATTCCCAGGTCAGGAAAATCCCCTGGTGGAGGGCATGGCAACCCACTCCAGTATTCTTGCCCGGGGAATCCCATGCACAGAGGAGCCTGGTGGGCTGCAGTTCACAGGATGGCTCAGAGTCAAACGTGATTAAGTGACTTCTCATGCGGCATGGACCCTCTCTGAAACCCCTAAGGCTATGGGAACTCCTGAGAAGCACTTGTCTGAATGTTATTTGATGGAGGGAAGAGATGTGTAACTCATTTTCCAGAACCTGGTGTTTTCACTGAAACACAGAATTTAGATGCAGGTATGATTCAGAAGGATATTTCTGCACACAGGTCACTATAGAACCACCAAGGACCTTCTGCTGGCCAGAAAAACCTGGGCAAATGTTCTCCAAGGTTTGAACAAGAGGGACAGCCTTGAACGCATGGTCTATCCAAGATGTCCTGGAGCCACAGGGACGTCCAGGTAACGTGGTCCCAAGAAATGAGCAGCAAGTTAGCCCTGGGGAATGTTGGTCTCAAGTTGGTCACAAGTTGTTAGCAAAGTTGAGGACCTCCATAGAGTAGGAAGCTCTGGCATCAGTTAAAAGATGTTGGGGATTCCCTGGTGACTCAGTCCACAGAGAATCCGGCTGCCAGTGCAGGAGATGCAGGTTCGATTCCCGAGTCAGGAAGATCCCCTGGAGGAGGAAATCGCAACCCACTCCAGTATTCCTATCTGAGAAATCCCATGGACAGAGGAGCCTGGCAGGCTACAGTCCATGGGGTCTCAAAGAGCCGGACATGACGCTGTTGAGTGGCACAAAGTTTCACCCTCAGTCATTGGTCTTGACTCAACCCTGGTTTTCACTAATGACCCTTGGAAGGCCCCCAGGAAGTGCCACTCCAACTTTGCTGGTTGTGTCTCAAGCACAATTTCCTACTCGCATTTCAGGCCTCTCATACTGTATTCATTTATCTAATGGATATTTATCATAAGTCCCATGTCAAGTACTGTGATAGGCACTTGGACTATACTGATGAACAAAACTGGAAAAGCTCCCTGCCCATGGGTGCTTACATCCTAGTGGAGGAAATGGACATTAAACAATAAATATCAAGTAGATTCTATATTACGGCGAAAGGTGGCAGGTGCTACGGAAAAGAAAGGGAAGCAGAACCAAGTAAGTAGGTGTCCTTCCATCCAGTTCTCATTAAACCCCAGTCCAGCTTGATTCCTCACTCAGAAGATGGGCAGGAGTAATGGCTGGGAAATTCTTTCAGGTAACCCAACAGGGGAGCCTGCCAGCCCCCTCTGGAATTTCAGGTCTGGAGGACTCTTCTCTCTGTCGGGCACACCACTTGGCTACAAGAAGATAGAGACAAGGTCTAAGAATACTCACCCTCTCTTCTAAGTGAAGGGTCAAGTTATGGTGGACACAACAGGAAATGGAAGGGAAGCATGATGATCTCACAGCCAGCCTAGAAGAACCATGGGGATGAGCTGCAAAAGACACATGTGGTCTCAACGAGGAGAGATTATAGGAAAAAGCTCATTGTTTCTTCCTCTTTGCATTTGTTTTCAGAATTCATCGTTTTGAAAGGCAACTGGTCACTATCAAGTTCTTCCTGTGAACATCAGCATCCTCTGATCCAAAGCATTATTCTCCCTTTGACCCACAAGCAGCTGAAATTCTGAGGACCATAATGTTCATCCACTTCTTAGAAGTTTGTTTTTAAAGCCCTCAG
Source organism: Aepyceros melampus (assembly GCA_006408695.1). NCBI lineage: Eukaryota > Metazoa > Chordata > Mammalia > Artiodactyla > Bovidae > Aepyceros > Aepyceros melampus. The sequence continues at coordinate 300,688 of SJXQ01004515.1, read as the reverse complement.
TTTCAGGGATGGACATGTCCTGACCTTGTCTCTGCAACTATACATGTCCTTGAACCTCAGGACAAGCCTGATACAGCTGTCACACCAGAAGGAAAAAAAAAAACCATGGGGACAGGTGATGTTGGCCAACCTATCTCAACTCTTGCTTCAGTGCCATGGCTCCCAAATTGAACCATAAGTCACCCTGGGAGACTGCAGTGAACACAGGGGCTTCCTTGGGATATTTCATATTTCCAGGGGAAACAGACATATTTAACATTTGTCAGACACTCTGCAAACTATTAATTCAAGGTAATTCAATTCCAATATTAGACTCACACTCCATTCCTTTCAGTGATATTATATATCTTTGCAAAGTTAGACTTTTAGCAGTTGCTAAGAAGAAAAGCAAGTGCGACACAAAAGTCAATATTGAGCAGGAAACCCAAGCAGTGCTTTCAATCTTATTGCAGGCTTTGAGAACTGTAGGTAATACCCAACAGGCACTCACATTTCATTAATAAATAATTAGGGTTATTCAAAAATGAAATAAAAATATTGTTTTTTCTTTCAAACTTTTTTTAGTAACTTTTCAGTCAGCTACAAATTTGTGAAAACCTAAACACTAAGTTGTTAGGACATAGTTAATAAATAGAACAATCAGATGTTTCTTTGGCCCAGGGGCACAGTGAAAAAAATACTGCCACAAACCAAGAAAGGTTGGAAATCTCTAGTCCATAACCACAGGGACTCCTCAATGAAATCTTGCTAGAATACTAGAAATTAAAGATGATGATAATAATAGCAGTAGTAATAAGAGTTGTAGTTAACATATATGAAGCATTTTGTGCAATGTTCTATGTAAAGGATTTCTCAGACAGTATCTCATTTACATGTTTTAGGCAATTCATGTTTTTCAACCCAGAAGTGTTAGTTTTAATTTTTCCCAGAGTCTACTGCCCCTGGACCTACAGAGAAAATGTAGGAACCAGTTGAATTTTTTAAAATTTGAATAAATTTAATTTAATAAATTTAAATAAATTTAATTGAAAACACTACAACTTTTTTCTAACAATTATAGAACGAAGTTTCCATTTCCTGCTGCATTTTCAACAACCTGCATATTAAAATGGAGAAGGCAATGGCACCCCTCTCCAGTACTCTTGCCTGGAAAATCCCATAGACGGAGCCTGGTAGGCTGCAGTCCATGGGGTCGCTAGGAGTCGGACACGACTGAGCAACTTCACTTTCACTTTTCACTTTCACGCATTGGAGAAGGAAATGGTAACCCACTCCAGTGTTCTTGCCTGGAGAATCCCAGGGACGGCGGAGCCTGGTGGGCTGCCCTCTCTGGGGTCGCACAGAGTCAGACACGACTGAAGCGACTTAGCAGCAGCAGCAGCATATTAAAAAAAAAAAACCTATCCATTTCTTCTAATTATGCAACTTTTCTCCAGATTCATAAATAAAAATCCATCAACCAAAATTAATTCAGCACTACTTCATGCTAGGCGGTATAGAGGAAACAACAGGACTTAAATGCATGGTCTGTGTCCTCACACGACTTCCAGTAGGATTTATACATAAAAATGTGCTTAGTCACTCTATTGTGTCCAACTCTTTGTGACCCCGTGGACTGTAGCCCGCTGGGCTGCTCTGTCCATGGAATTCTCTGGGCAAGAATACTGGAGTGGGTTCCCAACCCTCCTCCAGGGGATTTTCCCAATCCAGGGATCGAACCCAGGTCTCCTGCATTGCAGGAGAACTTAACCATCTGAGCCACCAGAGAAGCCCGTGAATACTGGAGTGGGTAGCCTACCAGAGGAAAATAAAAACCATATCTACTAAAGGACTAAGTAGGGAAGTATGAGTAGAAATATTACACTGAGAGAGGAATGTGCCCTGAGGTTGAATTGTCGGACCTGGCCCATCTGTAAGTTGTCCTCCTGTCTCATTTCTCTCTTGCCGTAAACAAACTTCTTTCTAGCCATCTCTTCCGGAAACTCCACACTTGCACCTGTTCTAGGACACCTATCCATTTCCACTCGAAGGCAGGCTTTGTTTCTATGGAAATCACCCCCATTTTGCACATCATCAAAGATTAATTTTCCTCTTGCTTTTACGCTTGCTAACTGGTGTATCAACAAAGAAGATGATCATGACTACATGGCTTTTTTGCTTTTATAATATTTCAACTTTCCCTTGTCTAGAGAAATATTTTTTTAACATATTGATCAAATCCATTGTCTCTGTCATTATCATTTTTTTTTTGCTTGAACCCTGAATTTGCCTTTGCCACTTTATGACTAGTGCTATTTACAAGTGTGGGCTTCCCAGGTGGCTCAGTGGTAAAGAACAGTGCAGGAGAGTCAGCAGATGCAGGTTTGACCCCTGGATCAGCAAACGTCCCTGGAGGAGGAAATGGCAACCAGCTCCAGTATCCTTGCCTGGAAAATTCCATGGACAGAGGAGACTGGAGGGCTACAGTTCAGGGAGTCATAGAGTGTCGGACAGGACTTAGCAACTGAGCACATTTTTAAGTTTATCTGTTTAACCATTAAACAGCCCTCAGGCTCCTCTGTCCATGGGATTCTCTAGGCAAGAATACTGGAGTGAGTTGCCATGCCCTTCTCCAGGGGATCTTCCTGACCCAGGGATTGAACCCACGTCTCTTATGTCTCCTGCATTGGCAGGGGTGTCCTTTACCACTAGTGCCACCTGGGAAGCCCTCAACCACTTAATAACCTCTAATAAATGCCTATTACATTGCTACATATTCTAGGTACTGGGATAAACTAATGAGTAAGAAAGACACGGTCACATCTCTCATAAAGACTGCTGCTGCTGCTGCTGCTGCTAAGTCGCTTCAGTCATGTCCGACTCTGTGCGACCCATAGACGGCAGCCCACCAGGCTCCCCCGTCCCTGGGATTCCCCAGCCAAGAACTGGAGTGGGTTGCCATTTCCTTCTCCAATGCGTGAAAGTGAAAAGTGAAAGTGAAGTTGCTCAGTCGTGTCTGACTCTTCGCGACCCCATGGACTGCAGCCCACCAGGCTCCTCGGTCCATGGGAGTTTCCAGGCAAGAGTACTGGAGTGGGGTGCCATCGCCTTCTCTGTCATAGAAACTAGTGAGGTACATAAACAAGTAAGACATATTTAATTGCTAATTGATATGATAATTGCTATGAAGAATAAAGTGTCAAATTGTCAGGGACGTTTCAGGTGTCAGGAAAGGCTTCCTGGGAGAGGTGATGAGTACATTAAATGTTGCTGGATGGAAATACATTTGATGAAAGCAAAAGGAGTAAAAGATGTTTCATGCAGAAGAAATCCAGGCTCTAAATTAGAGAGGGCAGGGACTTCCCTGGTGGTCCAGTGTTTAAGAGTCACACTTTCACTTCCGGACATGCAGGTTTGATCCCTGGTCTGGGTATTAAGATCCTGCATGACGTGGGGCAAGGCCATAAAAAGGGGGAGGAGGCGTAACACAGTCTAGGAAATAAATTTAAAATTTATTAGATGTGAATAGGAGGGAAGTGAGTTTGGGAGGAGTGTTGAGAGAATCCACTCAAGTCTTAGTCAAAAGATTTAATCTGACAGTGATAGAGAGTCATTGACTGTGCAGTAATGTCATTATTCAATTTGTGTTTTTGAAAGATGAGTTTGGTTGTGGTGTTGTGAATAGAGTGAGAAGTGAGGGGCTAGACGGGAGGCAGAGAGGTGAAGAACAGACAAGTGATGGGGATTTAAATCAGGCAGAAAGCAGAGGAGGAGAAGAAAAAGGGAAAAAAAAAAAACAGAAGTCCAGCTGGATCTGCAGTACATTGTATTGATGAGTTCATTCATTCCACGCACATTTCTTACTGAGACTCTCCTCTTCTGTGCCAGGCATATTCTAGCTTAGATGCTGGAAGGCAGTGATGACTCTGACACTGACAAGCTGGTTGAGAAGACAGATCTTAAGCAATTAACCAAAGAAATGGATCAATGCGTCCTGTAAAAAGTGCTAGAAGGTGAACAAGATCTATAGTCTTGCTACTCAAAGAACAGTCCATGGACCAGCAGCAGCAGCATCACCTGGGAGCTTGTTAGCAATGCTTAGTATCTACCTAAAAACTACTGAACTAGGATATGCATGTTAACAAGATCCCTGGGGGGAATTTACATGCGTATTAAATTTGAAAAGCACTGCTCTAGAGCGAGAGAAAACAACAGGTGGACCTGAGCTCATCTTGGGGTTTGGGGAAGGGTTCCCTGAAGAAATGGCCTCTGGTTAGGCTGGAGAGGTAGGCAAGGGCTGGATAGCTCAAGATCTTGTGGGCCATTTTGAGAACCGTCACCTCTTTCTAAGAGCAACTCAAAAGGGTTCAAAGGTTATATTAGTCAGTCCAAGCAGCCGTAACCAAATACCACGCAGACTGATAGCTTAAACAACATAAATTAATTTTTTCGCTGTACTAAAGGCTGGAAGTCTGAAATCAGCATGCCAGCATGGTTGGGTTCTGGTGAGAGCTCTGACAGCCTTCTTGTTATGTCCTCAGTTGGCTGAAAGAGAGAGAGAGAGAGAGCAAAAAGATCTTTCTCTTATGGCTTTTCTTATGAGGACATTAATCCCATGATGTGAGCCCCACCCTCATGACCTAAGTGAAAGATAGTGTTAGTTGCTCAGTGGTATCTGACTCTTTGAGATCCCATGGACTGCATCCAGCCACACTCCTCTGTCCATGGAATTCTCCAGGCAAGAATACTAGAGTGGGTTGCCATTCCCTTCTCCAGGGGATCATCCAGACTCAGGGTCTCCTGCATTGCAGGCAAATTCTTTACTGTCTGAGCCACCAAGCAAGCCCCATGACCAAATTACCACCCAAAGGTTTCATCAGCAAATGCCATCACGCTGGGGCTTAGGGCATCAACATATGAATTTTGGGGTTGGGACACAGTTCAGTGCGTAGTAAAGCTTTTTAAGCAAAGGAATATGGAATAATCAGGATTCTATTTTAAAATTCTTATTCTAGCTGATGTGAAGAAAAGGGATCAAAGGGATTAAGAATATATGCAGGATACCTGCTAAGAGGCTATTTCACTAGTCATGATGAAGAACATTGAGAGCTGGGACAAAGTTGCACTGGTGGAGATGGAGCAGAGTGAAACATTTCACAATATTTAGGTGCTAAACTGGACAATTAAGCTGAAGCTCCAATATTTTGGCCACCTGATGAGAAGAACTGACTCATTGGCAAAGACCCTGATGCTGGGAAAGATTGAAGGCATGAGGAGAAGGGGACAACAGAGGATGAGATGGTTGGATGGCATCACCAACTCAATGGACATGAGTTTGAGCAAGCTCCCGGAGTTGATGATGGACAGGGAAGCCTGGGATGCTGCAGTCCATGGGGTCGCAAAGAGTCGGACATGACTGAGCAACTGAACTGACTTACTGAAACTTGACAAGCTTTGATGATAGGTTTCATATAATGGCTGGGGAGAGGAGGGTCAAGAATGACTGCCAGATTCTTGGCTGGTGCAATTGGATGGACATGATATCAATTCTTGAGATACGAATCAGGAAGTCAGCAAGTTTGTGCATGGCATCTTGCTACATGCAATGAACAATATAGAAATTAAGAAGATCCATCAGTTGGTGTTTATCATGTGCCAGCCACGGTACAGACACTTTACATACAGTAACAATTAATATACTATCAAGCCAAGCGTTCTGAGATGGAAAGGTCAGCTCATCACTAAGGATTTAATGGTCTGGTGTAGCAATAGCTCAGATTGCTTTTACAGGAGAACATCAGAGAAGACAATGTGAGCAGGGAAACCATCAGAGAAGAGGATTCAAGCAGAGGTCTAAAGGTTGGGGGAGATTTTATCGAGTGAAGCTCTGGGGAGTCAGGTCTGTAGATGGGTTCTAAGAGCCATGGAGACTCAGGCATGACTCCACCAGAAAGTACTTAGAAAAACAGCTCAGAAAAAGTTGGGTAGAAAGGGAGGGCCCAGATTATGAAGGACCTTGAAAGTCAGTCATTTGGATTTTATAGAGAGAAGACTTGACTATGAAAGGAACATGACACCACAGGACTTTGGAAAACCTGTCTGGCAGCTGGGGAGTGTGAACATGGGCAGGCTTGAACCTCAGAAGCCAGCTTATTAGCATTTGTACTAGCTGGGTAATAGGTCAGAGTTGCGAACTAGCTAGAAGGAAAAAAAAATCAACCAGATTTAGTTTCACTGAATGAAAATAGAAGAATGAGTCAAAGAAGACTAAACTTTCAGGATTGGAATCAAGGGAAAAATAGTTTTAAGGTCATAATCAGAGGAGGGTCAGGAGGGGGGTATCCATAAACCTGAGATAATCCATTTACATGCAGCATGATACTAAGGATATTTAAAAATAGTGGTTTACATGTTCAACCACACAGATCACTTAAATTTCTAGAAAAATTATAGTAGATGATAGCCTGCAAGTTATGTATATGATGGATTTACACTGGGATGAAACGATAAATATAAGATTCGAGGGGAATAAAGTATGGTATTCTATTAAAAGAAACAACCTACAAGCCATTATGAAATATTGTGATTTTTAAATGAAATTGGTAAAATCAAAAGAAACCATTACATTCCACTCCAACTGTCACTTAATTACAGATGCAGCGAACAATCACTTATAAACAATAGTGCCAAGGATTCAGCCTTTCAGACGAATGGGGCTCTGTTCCTGCCTTGGTCTAGCTTTGTAATCATAACACAGGTTTTCCCCCCAAATTCAAAATGTTGTGTTTAGTGGAAGGAAAATGTATGCTTTTTGTGTTTTCTAAACACCATTATATATATATAAACTGGGGAAGATTGACTGGGGAAGATACATAACCGTTACTAACCTTTCTGTTCCTTTTTTGCTTTATCTCAGGGAACTTCAGCACCTCCACATTATCCTTTGTGGGTCGCACCTGACGGTGCCCCTAGGATCACGTGACAAGTGTGTTCAACAGCAAACATCCTCTGGTTAATGGTTGCTTCATTAATGACGATATGGACCAATGCACGGTGTTTGTCCCGTGGGGAGGAACCTTACAGTCAGGTGACGGCACACCTAACCCTCTCGGGGGGCCTGCCAAGGGTGAAGCAGAGATATCAATTCCATTGTTCAGAATTCCTTAATTGAAGGTCCCCAGGAGTCGGAAACCTTAGAGAAAAGGTATATGAGCTCCAGTAACTAACCACTGCCATAACAGATGTTATACAGGAAAATTGTGTTCGGGACACAAGCCTGTTTTGACTTTGAC
>SJXQ01004515.1:207570-293350 GCA_006408695.1 Aepyceros melampus | reverse complement strand
TTAAATGAAATTGGTAAAATCAAAAGAAACCATTACATTCCACTCCAACTGTCACTTAATTACAGATGCAGTGAACAATCACTTATAAACAATAGTGCCAAGGATTCAGCCTTTCAGACGAATGGGGCTCTGTTCCTGCCTTGGTCTAGCTTTGTAATCATAACACAGGTTTTCCCCCCAAATTCAAAATGTTGTGTTTAGTGGAAGGAAAATGTATGCTTTTTGTGTTTTCTAAACACCATTATATATATATAAACTGGGGAAGATTGACTGGGGAAGATACATAACCGTTACTAACCTTTCTGTTCCTTTTTTGCTTTATCTCAGGGAACTTCAGCACCTCCACATTATCCTTTGTGGGTCGCACCTGACGGTGCCCCTAGGATCACGTGACAAGTGTGTTCAACAGCAAACATCCTCTGGTTAATGGTTGCTTCATTAATGACGATATGGACCAATGCACGGTGTTTGTCCCGTGGGGAGGAACCTTACAGTCAGGTGACGGCACACCTAACCCTCTCGGGGGGCCTGCCAAGGGTGAAGCAGAGATATCAATTCCATTGTTCAGAATTCCTTAATTGAAGGTCCCCAGGAGTCGGAAACCTTAGAGAAAAGGTATATGAGCTCCAGTAACTAACCACTGCCATAACAGATGTTATACAGGAAAATTGTGTTCGGGACACAAGCCTGTTTTGACTTTGACCATGCACTTGGGTTCACACGTTCCTCCTCACTAGTGAAAATCAGATGCAAATGTTTTGCAAGGTGTATTCATTTCCATGGCAGACACGTAATTGTTTGCCTTTAAAAATATAGATAGATGATAGATAGATAGATAGATAGATAGACAGACAGATAGATAGATGCTTTGTCCAATGGGATAACGACTTCACTTTCATGGACAACCTGGAGGTCTCCTGAATCTGCCCGAGTTTTGTGTTTTCCAAAGTATTGACAGTGCCACCGCGGGGCTCTGGGCTGGCCAGGCTTAAAGGGTGTTCTCGGGGAGCTACCCCCTCTCTCTGCTCTGCCAATGATGTGCCACTTTGTCCGGGGGCTCGGACGGCTTTCTTCCGAGAGGGAAATTCCTCTTTCATCAGTATGGATGCACTGTTTTCACGCACCGCAAGTGCTGTGTTGCTGTGTCCGTCCTCCTATGAGGGCCCGGTGCAGACGAGCCGCGCTGACGAGCTGGCTGGCGATTGGCTGCCCGCGGCGGGGAGGGATTTGTCGGAAGGAAGGGCTGCAGCTTACAGCAACAGAGTTTAGACTGTCTTTGCTTCATCATCTGAAGGCAAAATTTTCCAGATACGGCAGACGGCTCCCAGAGTACAATAAGCAGGGAATGAGAACTATTTACATGGAAATTTCTTCCTCAGGATGCAGCGAAGAAACCGCGGCCGCTTGATTCTACCAGATGTTCCTGGGGTTACTGTAACAGAGAAGGAGAGACAGAGCTAAACAAGGTAGGGAAATCGTCCCCCCCTCTCCTTTTTTTTCCCCCTGAATGTTTGAAGAGTTTGCTGCAGTATGCTGCATTCCGTGTGTGTTGCTTCAGGAAGCCAGGGAAACCGGGTTCCACTAATTCAAATGAAATACTTGCAGGGGGGGACCCTGGAGTTTTACGTAACGTTTTGATTTGAAAAAAAAAAAAAAGAAATGGCCAAGCGTGAATCTCTGCCGCCTGTTTGGGGTGAAGCATAAAACGAGTTTTTATTTCAAAGAATAGGACCATTGATTACTCAACAGAAACCATTTGAATTCTTGGGGGCCTTCTTATTTTCTGCTTCCAGAAAAAAAAAATTTCAGACTGCCATAGTTAGCTCCCGAATAAATAAAGTTTGCGTTGATCCTAAGATTTGAAAACAGACTCGTGATTAAGGGGGGGGAAAAAAACTTCCCGGTAAATAATTATCGGTGAAATGTTTTTTAAAGAAAAAATACATCGACTTATGGGATATTAGGGACCTACCTAGCTCTCCAATGCCATGGCTTTTAATTGAGTTTCAAAAGCACATTTTAACAAGCCAGCTAGAGGTAGCTTTCTGACAAGTTTTCGATACTGTAGTTCAATGTTTACATTTCTTTTTCTGGCATGTCTGAGCCTTTGTTTCCAGCTTAAAAGTGGAACCATTATATTCAAAAGTAAAGCTGGGTTAATAATGCTTACTGCAATTATCTGATCTTTATGCATTTTTAATGAGAACACACAGCCAGCAGAATAATTTAATGAGGGCAAGCTAGCTTTTTAAAGCTGTGTTTTCACTGTGCCGAACCATATCAACTTTCTTGCCGAGAAGCAGCAGTGAGAAATGAGGGAGAAGATTTATTTTTAACACACTTGGCCCAAGAGAAGGAAAGGATATATTTGTTAAAGAATTCTTTCTGCCCTTTTCCGTTTTAAATTTCTGCCAGGCATGAGGAAACTGTGCTTTTTTGTTAGGCCTCGGAAGCATATGTTTACAATAAATGTGTAACATTTTTAGAATAGTTAGCAAGCACTGAAGCGAAGAAAAAAAAAATTGACTAGCCGAACCACTACCATGGTGAATGTTCTTCAAGAAACACCCCTGGCCTTTGAAAAAGACAAAGGTTAAGTGGAAAGATATTTGTTGATTGAGTAATATGTGCATTGTGAAGATAATAAAGTAAAAATAATAATAATAATAATAATAATAAAAAGGTTCTTAGAGCCTCTAAATAAGATGAAGTTTCTTCAGCCAGCTTGTCTGAGCAGTGGAAGTCCTCATTTAAATAAGGGCAATGCCACGTAGATTCTTCTAGACCCACTGTTTTTACTTTCAAGGAGAAGTGCGGACACTCGCCCAGAACTTCTGACGTCATCTCCCAACTATTTTCTGCTGTGTGTTCTTTTATTCAAGCTCGTGGAGAGGAATATTTCTTTATGTCCTGGCTAGGAACGTTCGGACTCTTCCTTGGCAGGTCTTGAGTTATGTCTTCATTTTCCCGTCCTTTCTAAAACCCGAACCGATTCTCCAGCAGAAATAGGGCATCTTTTCCTACCTGCCTCCCCACGGCGGGCAGGGCATTTGTCTGCAGGGCTCCGGCTGTGGCGGGGAGTGGATTGGCTCTGCTTCAGGCCTCGGTCCCCTCAGCGCAGTCTGTCTCTTGGCACCGGGGCGGACATCACTACCCAGGGGCCCCAATGCCAGCTTCCCCCGGGGCCACTCTTTAGGACCTAGGCTGTGCCACCAAGTTCACGGCTGGCAGTGATGGTGGGAACAGCTCCTCTGGTAGAAAGATCGCCATGCCCTAGTGTCGATGGACCCGGGGAAGGGCAGTCCGGCACGGCAGACTCTTCGCCCTGTGTCACAAGTGGCAGCCCTGGTCACAGCGATCCAGGGACAGTTAGTTTTTAATAGGGAGCCTTTCGGGGAAAGAATTTCCATCAGAACAGCCTGGAGTTCCGGGGAGTTCCCGGCCCTAGTTTGTACCCTCCTTAGGACTGTTTGGGTTGTGTAGCCTCTAACAAGCACCCATCTCAGTTTTTTCTCTCCCTTAATAGAATTGATTAGTACTTGCTACACTTTCCCTTCTACTTCTAGCATTTTGAGAGACCTTGACCTTGCATCCAAAAAAAAAAAAAAGTTGTTTGTCTCTTGACACAGTGAGCTAGTTAAAAGGGATAGAACCACCCTATGAATGAAACTGTGGAAAATGCCTTACGGTGTTAAGATACATAGTCATGGATACAGAACCCTTCACTCTACTTCATATTCACGTAAATTTTCTAGGGATATTCATCCTCAGACCACGACATACGATTTCCAAGAAAATCAGCTTCACTTGTGTGGGTGTTCTCCTTTGATCTTGTGCATATTACTAGAAGCTATGCAAACCAGATCCTTTCAGACACAGGCCTTGTAGTACCCAAAGCATTTAGTGTTCTTTTTGCTTTGACTTGGGTATGAAATGTGTGCAAGTGGAGTGAGTAAGAGAGAAAATGAGAGGAGGGGAGAAAAATACGCTTGTGAAATCTACTGGTTGTGTAGCGTCCCTGGTTAACAGCCTGCCTTCTGCCTGCTAGTTGTTTTAATTTGCTGTTGCTATGGTAAAAACAAATCAATATCACATGGCTACCAGCCAGTCCCGCTCGGGGCATGCCATAGAGACTCACGATCAGGTACTCACGATTCCAAGCAAGAACTGGGAGAAGAGAGAGGTTTTCGGTATTGGGTTGAAGAGAATTCCTTATGGGGGACCGATGAGGCTCATGCTTGCGTGTATTCTCTTCCTTTCTTCCTGCCGATAACAAGAAAAGATATGTATTGTATGTCAACTAGACTAAAAAAAAAAATGGGAAGACGTACTGGTTTGTTTACATTTTCCAAAATGACAAAACATATCATCAACATAGAAGGAGGTGGCTCCCGCGGGAAGTGGTACAGGATGCTGATTACTGAAAAGGTGGGACGCCTGCAGGGCATGTAGGTTGTAAAAACAGAGTTTGGGGTCTTGAGAAGCTCCAGGTACAGCACAGAAGAGCCAGTGGGTCACAAGCCATTGCGGTTGCCGTATCAGGCAGCAAAAGCTGCCTTCTCTGGGGAGCAGGTGGGCGGGTTTGGGTGGGTGAGGGGTGTTGTGGAAAGGTGGGAGGTGGGAGGCACCAATGTCAGCCTATAGCAAAGTCCCCAGAAAGCTGGATGTCCAACATCAGGCCAGATGAGTGCAGAGCTGGGGGGCAGAGCAGCACAGGGGCCCGGACACTGACCTCTTGCAAAACCTGCCTGAGCCCAACCTGAAGGTCCAGCAAAGAAAGAGAAGTGGCTGTGAAGAGATGTAAAGATGTCACGGTGCCCCGGCATCCTTTTTGAAATGAACCAGGTGGGCACAGATGTCACGTGTGGAACAGGAAACTTGGTATTTCATGCTCTGCTTTCCTGCAGAAGGAGGAGGCAGGAAGACTTAGTGGGGCTTTGTAAATTAGTTGCAGTACTGTTTTTTTTTCTCCAGTATTGTCACTCAATGTAGTTGTTTCTTTTGTTTGTTTTTTGTTGGATTTTTTTTTTTTTTAATATGTGCAAATGGTTACTTGTAGCTGTGGTAATATTCATGGTGAGAAGCCCAGGGTGGCGTCATGGCTGGTCTGCGTCAGGCACGTGCCTCCATAGCTCAGCATTGTTGAGCGGAAGCTGGGCCCGGCTCTGTTGCTGAGAGTGAACACAGGTGTGAAAGAAACCAGAGGGTTTCTTCTGCGAGCAGGAGCCACGTTGCTGATGGTTAAGCTTTTGGCTGGCTTGCTCCCTTCAATGTGGCATAAATGCTTGATAATAAAAATGGACCCACCGATGTTACCTTAGTACACAGACAAAGAATGCATTGTCTCCGAGATCCTGGGTCGGTTTGGTCCATCAATCAGTCAACAAGTGTTTATTAAACACCTCTTGGCTCCTCTGGCTTTTGCTGTTTGGTTAGAACAAGTCAATTACCTAATACCTGCCTCTGAGCAGTGCAAAATGCAGGACAGAAAGAAGCGATGCAAAATTGTAAGTTTCAAAGACTTTAATAATAACTTTATTGGGTAATGTTAATTTCACATTGTTAACCATCAGACATTAATTGTAGGTTTTGAGACAGTTTTGGTGTTTGGGGGAGGATTAAGAGAAGGAATTTTGAGTTTTAAATATCTATCTGTAATTTCTTCACTTCTGCTGTATTTCTCAGCATAATATTGTTTAAATAACACATAATAATGTAAGATGAGGAACAGGCATACAGGAATGCTGCCGTCCAAATCCAAAATACTAGGCCACTGAGAGCAATCGCCCAAGTCTCAGCAAGCTGAGAGTAAGCCCCGAAACGACTGGGGAACATGGGCTCGTCATCTGAAAGCCTCAACCGTCAATCAACCAGAGGAAATCTAGCCCCTCTCCCACACTTCTGAGCCTCAGGGTGGCTGAGATCTCACTGTCCCCATACCAGCCAGGAAACCTGATTCCTGACCCTGGAGAGTTAAAATTCCATACCCCCAACCCTGTCCTTTTAAAAAAAACACAGGTACTTAAAAAAAAAAAATCAATTTCCTTTTTAAACACAAAATTTTGGTTTTATTTTGTTTTTCACCCTAACATCAAAATTAATGTAAGTTCTCTGGGCACTGACAAGCTGTGAGGGAAGGAACCCAGTTTGGGAACAGCTAGGAGAAGAGAGTGTAAGTGAGCCTCAAGAATTCTTTTTAGCAATAGGTCCTGGCAGGCACACAGGCAGGTTCTAAGGTCTAGGAACATCGAGGCAAGCTGGATGCCACAGAAAAACTTTGGGGCAGTGAAAGCGGAAGTTGCTCAGTGATGTCCAACTCTTTGTGACTCCATGGAATTCTCCATACCAGAGTACTAAAGTGGGTAGCCTTTCCCTTCTCCAGGGGATCTTCCCAGCCCAGGGATCGGACCCAGGTCTCCTACATTGCAGCGGATTTTTTACCAGCTGAGCCACAAGGAAGGTCCAAGAATACTGAAGTGGGTAGCCTATCCCTTCTCCAGCGGATCTTCCCAACCCCAGGAATCGAACCAGGGTCTCCTGCATTGCAGGTGGATTTTTACCAACTTAGCCACCTCAGAGGACAGCAGGAAGAATCAGGAAACACCAAAGAGAGTGCAGGTCCACCGGCCGGAGCAGCATGCAGCCCATCCTCACTGGGAAACAAGACATTTACAAACAAGATAAAAACAGTTCTCAGTCGCTCAGTTGTGTTCGACTCTTTGCAGCCCCATAGACTGCAGCCCACCAGGCTTCTCTGTCCATGGGATTTCCCAGGCAAGAGGATTGAAGTGGGGTGCCGTTTCCTTCTCTAGGGGAATCTTCCCAGCCCAGGGATCAAACCTGCACCTCCTGCCTCTTCTGCATTGGATTCTTTAGCCCTGCGCCACGCAGATCAGCACACAGTACCTTCAGAAGAATGGGTAGCCTATGTACACTTCCGTACCTTCTACGAAGGTCTTTCACAGACTTTATCTCAATTGACAGTTCAAATCTAGGTTTAGAAACGGGGAGCCTAAAATTAGAGCACTCCTGTGGGGACATGCTAGGTAAAGCTTCTGGCAGAGATGAGTTATAAACCAGATTTTTAAAACTTTTAGTCACTGATTTTTTTTTTTTTCAGTGCTTAATTGATTTGAATTTTGAAGAACAGGAAAAACTTACAAGTGCCCCTGGAACACGTATGCACGTCTCTTTCTCCTGTCCTCAGATGCTTTCACAGACAAGGGCGTTTCTAACTAGTACAGTAGGCAGCCAGGTGTGGCCACGGCACAGGAGGGGCGGATGGTTGCCTTCGTTTTCCCAGCTCTGACTGCTCAGAAGGCATTAGGGCACAAAACCCTACCCTGGCTGCATGCCCCAACCCAGCCACACAGTAGCAGCGCGAGCCTGGCTATGACTGGCAGGAAGGTGTTCTAGAATATAAAATTCACAAAATCGTTGTTAAGTGGCTTACAGGTCAGGGAAGAACCAAAGTCAGCAATGAAACCAAAATTCAAAGTTTTCCATTTTCCTATGAGAGCATCTCATTGAGTTCTCTTAAGCCTGTTAGAGGGGTGAGGGCAGAAATTAATATTTTAGTGGCAAGTGTTATAAGTGTTTTACACACATATCGTGGATATTTTGAACCTTAAAGGAAGCCCATGGATTAATGTTAGGGCTTCCCAGTGGCACCAGTAAGCACCCACCTGCCAATGCAGGAGATGTAACAGATGTGTATTTGGTCCCTGGGCCGGGATGATTCCCCGGAGGAGGAAATGGCAGCCCACCCAGTATTCTTGCCTGGAGAATCCCCATGGACAGAGGAGCCTGGCAGGCTACAGTCCATGGTGTCGCAGAGTCAGACACAGCTGAAGTGATTTGGCACACACGCACGAACTGCAAAGTTAACGCTGACAAGTAGAAGTTCTGAAAGGTTCTGTAACACGCAGTGATCCCACAGCTAGTATTTGGTGGAGCCAAGATTTAAACTCAGACCCGATCGTACCTCCGAGTCCTATAGGGAGTCAGCACTATGTTTTTTCATCTGAGCAGTTAAGATGGAGAAGATAAAAATAATTTGCAGAAAGAAATGAAAGCTCAAGGTGAAAGAAGGTTTACTATTTTAGAAATCTCAGATATACTTTACATAGTTTACATTATGATACCTAAATACTGGGTATGATAACACTAGCAGTATCTTACGTCATATATCATTTCTGTTTTTATGCTTGTTATATCTTTTAATGGCCTTTGGTCCCCATCTTATAAATTAAAAACCGAATTTGAGTTTTCAGTTAATTGAGGTTAAAGCCATGTGTTAAAAATCTCACTAACCAAAAAATGGAAAAGTTGATCCTCAAAACTATGGGGATCTGTGCAAGTGATATTTAATGAGATAAAATAGTCTTTAAATGAAATTACACTGCAGTCTGACTTGGAGTTTTCTTGCAGTGGATGTTGTGATGTGGACTAGAGCCCAACCCAAGCAATTTTGGGGAAGATAGTGTGTTTTTAATTAAGATATGGAATTGTTTGCAAAAATCTATAAATTTCTGGCATCTCAGATGCAAGCTCCAATTAATCAACTAAAAAGTATTGGTGAAGTATATATTATATCAATGATTTACTGCTTATAATTTTAAATTTTCTGGGAGTTCAGGAATGTAGAACTGCTTTTGGGCTGGAGAAGTAGATGATACTTCAAGGAGAAGAGGCTCTGAATAGCTGTACTTTGTCTAGATCATTGTTCTAAAATGGGATGTCTACTCCCCAAGCCTAGGATCAGGTCATTCACTAGGTGAGGAAAGGAAACAGTTGAACTTAGCATCTTATATATTATTTAGCTCATCCTTTTAAAATGTCAATTTCCATGTATGTTTCATAATGTATGTAACATATTAATATTACTATGCAAGTATAACATTTTTAAATAAGTAGATAACCTTATAATGGTTGTTCCTGCAGAGAATATTTTTCTGATGGGGTGGCATGCTTGGGTGCTAAGTCGTTTCAGTCATGTCTGACTCTGTGACCCCATGGACTGTAGCACACCAGGCTCTTCTGTCCATGGAATTCTCCAGGCAAGAATACTGGAATGGGTTGCCATGCCTTCCTCCAGGGGATCTTCCCAACCCAAGGATCGAACCCACGTCTCTTATGTCTCCTGCACTGGCACGTGGGTTCTTTACCACTAGCGCCACCAGCGGGATGTGATCTAAAAAGTTTGGAGTGGGCAGTAGTCAGAATCAGAGGAAGGAACCTCAAGGAGGAACAGCTTGGTGTGAGGGCCAGTGTAGAACTGAACTTTGAAGAACAGGGATTAAATATTGGGGAGCAGGGGAAATAAGTTTATTTTTTGACTAATTTTTATTGGCGTGTAGTTGCTTTACCGTGTTGCATTTCTGCTGTGCAGCAAAGTGAATCAGCTATGTCTATACAAACATGCAAGGAGATCCAACCAGTCTATCCTGAAGGAGATCAGCCCTGGGTGTTCTTTGGAAGGAATGATGCTAACGCTGAAACTCTAGTACTTTGGCCACCTCACGCGAAGAGTTGACTCATTGGAAAAGACTCTGATGCTGGGAGGGATTGGGGGCAGGAGGAGAAGGGGACAACAGAGGATGAGATGGCTGGATGGCATCACTGACTCGATGGACATGAGTCTGAGTGAATTCCAGGAGATGGTGATGGACAGGGAGGCGTGCTGCGATTCATGGGGTCGCAAAGAGTCAGACACGACTGAGTGACTGAACTGAACTGAAACATATATGCACTGTTTTTTAGATTTCCTTCCCATTTAGGTCAACACAGAGCATTGAATAGAGTTCCCTGTGCTACACTGTAGGTTCTCATTAGTTGCCTACTTTTTTTTTTAATATAAATTTATTTATTTTAATTGGAGGCTAATTACTAGTTGTCTACTTTATACGTAGTATCAATAGTATATATATGTCAGTCCCAATCTCACAATTCCTCCCACCCAGAAATTAGTTAGATGGAGTCAGGGAATATCAGAATATGGAAGAACTAAAGAGCCCTGTGGGTGACTCAGATGGTAAAGAGTTTACCTGCAATGAAGGAGACCTGGAAAGGGAATGGCAACCCACTCCAGTATTCTTGCCTGGAGAATTCCATGGACACAGGACCCTGGTGGGCTACAGTCCATGGGGTCACAAAGAGTTGGACACAGCTGAGTGACTAGCATTTTCACTTTCACTTTTCAAAGAGCCATGTGGAGGAGTTTCATTTTTGTTAACATCACATCTAATGCTTTATAAGGATTGAACTGAGCTTGTAAGATCAGGTCAGAGGTTAAAAAATTTATAACAAGTGATGCCACCGACCAGAAAACTTCTGCAATATTTCAGACGTCATGTGGTAAAGGAGTTGGATGAGAATGGCAGTGGGAGAATGGAGGAGAAAGGGCAAACCTAAAAGGTGTCTTGAAGGAAAAATAGCAGAGACTGGTGAGAGCTTAGAAGAGCCAAAACGACATTGGTGTTTCTGGCAGGAGAAATATCTGTGGGATCCTAACAGAAAATGGGGATAGATGGGAAAGGGGGCCAGTCAGTGGGAATGGGGTCAGGAGAGGGAGACAGGATGAGCTTTGAGTCCCGATCATGGTGTTTTAGCTAATAATGGGTCTCCCAAGTGGGTCATCCCTAGACATCTGACAACATAAAATGGAGAAAAGCTCAGGCACCAGGCTGCAAGTGTAAACTAAGACACACCTGTATGGAAGCCATGTGGAGGCCAGGAGTGCTCACCACGTCCAAGAAGAAGGGAGCATCAGCGGAGGCAGGCCGATGACCAAGGATGAGCCTTGGGGCGACCGCCAGGACCCAGAAGAGAGGAAGAGGGAGCAAAGAACCACGAAAACAAGTACCCACAAAGGAGCAAAACTGTCTATCAAAAATGAGTCACCAAGACTGTTAAGCATATGCCTGTTACACACAGCCTCCGTGGCTCCCGGCACATTATCCTGCCATAGTTAGCCCCTCTGACGTGAGTGCCAGGCCGTGGTCCTCCTGGAGGCAAATATCAGTTCACTGCCATAGTGAGAGTGATAGAACACCAGATGGATAAAGAGAATCTCCTGTTTTATATATATATATAGATAGATATATACACACACATATGTATATATATCATATCTCATATATCTCATCTCATATATATCATCCTCTGCCACCCTCTTCTCACCCTTGCCTTCACTTTTTCCTAGCATCAGGGTCTTTTCCAATGACTCAGCTCTTCACATTGGGCTGAGATAGATAGCATCAGCAACTCAATGGACATGAATTTGAGCAAACTCAGGGAGAGAGTGAAGGACAGGGAAGCCTAGCGTGCTGCAGTCCATGGGCTTGCAAAGAGTCATACACTCTTTAGCTCAGTTAGCAACTGAGCAACAAAAGCAACATACACACACACACACATGCACAAATACTTGGATAAAGAGTGAGTCTTCACTAATAATCAAAAGAAAGCATTTAAAGCCAACAATTATCAACATGTATGCATCTATATCTCAAAATATACATTCTGAGGGTCTAATTGGTTAGGACAGTAATTCCAGAGTGATTGGAGATACCGCTGGACACTAGGCTCCCTGTTGTCGAAGACCCAGGGTCCATTCACTCTTGGCTCCAAGGCCTCAGTTGAATCAGCCGTAAGGACTGCTTTGAAGAAAATGAGACGGTACCCACGTGTCTGCGGTGAGGAAGCCAGAGCAGCACTCCTCAGCCCTTCATGCGCACAGCATTTCCTTGGGGATCTAAGTGAAATGGTAGAGTCTGATCCAGTCAATCCGGGGTGGGGATCGAGATTCTGCATGCCTAACAAACTCCCAGGTGAGGAAGATGACCTTCCTTGCTCGTCCCAAAGGCTCTAGAGCACTTTGCTGGCATAAACGTCGACGGTGGTGGATTTCTGGGTCTGAGATGGTTTTCATGTAGCCTCTGCAGGGCTGAGGGCCAGGGCCTGCCTTCTCCACACAGGAGGCCTTTCCTGGCTGCCCAGGCTCAGACTGGAGCTAGGTTGAGTCTGTCCCGCGAAACTGACCACGATGCTGCTGTGGTCCAGGCTGTGAAGGTGGCCTTTCGGCGTTTCTAGCATCTCTGTGGTCACAGCAGCCGATGTCTGTGGATGGCCACCGTGCCCGCAATGGCTGTCTCTTCTTTGTGGACACAGACTCTCACCAGTTCCCTAGGATACTTCTCACCGCCTCCAGGGAAGGCTGGTGTGTCTGTTTACACGTCTGCTCCAGAGATATTTTTTTCCTACCAAATATCCGTGTTCAAAATCAGCTGTAGACTTTTTCCTCTTGATGGTGGTCAGAGCCGGAGCCTGGAGCTCTGACGGCCTCAGGGGATCAGTCTGGGGACCCCTGAGCTGCTCAGCATTTCCCTTAAGATAATGCTGGCTCTTCCTCCAAAGAACAGAAAGAATATAGAGGAAGTGTTATGTGCAATTAACATCACATTTAAAAAATGCTAGTTCTGAAGTTGTGTGTGATGAGTAAAGACATTAAGTGAGATGGCAGCTGTCTTAGGTGGTGGCTTCAGTGAACAGACCTGACTGTGGACAGTCTGAGGTCTTGTTTCCTGTCCGTCTTTCTTTCCTGCCCTTGAGGGCTTCATTTTTCTGTTTGTTCAGCCTGGGGCCTCTTTCCTGGGCCAGGAGTCCCGCTAACCTGATTTAGCGGAAGTCTGCCCTGCCCAACTGCCCATTTAGTCCACACACAGATGGCCAGTACTTTTATGCATTTTTAATTTATGCAGTAACCTTTTAGGGCCAAAAGGCATCAAGTCTTTATTGAGTTTATTGAGTGCCTACTATATGCCAAGCCCTCTGCTAAGAGCTTTATGTGCATCAAGTCAGTTAAACCTTTTTATGAAGAGAATGAAGTCCCAGGAGGCTGAGTTCTTTGCCAAGGTCACACATGAGCAAGGCCGAGAGTCCAGTTGGCGCGTCTCCAAACACCCAGGCCTTTTCTGACGGCGCTTCCTCGTGGAGGGGGTGGGGTAAGCAACAAAAAAGGGATTTGCTTTAGAAAAATTCTCTCACGTTTGCATGAACCGTTAGCAGAATTCACTAAACGGGTAAGTAACAGGCAAACAAGCAAGTCCTGGCAGGCTGCTCGGGCATGAGTTCAGCGTTAGCCGCGAATTCCTCCTCACGGAGGACCTGGGAAATCACCCAGGACGCTGGCGCGGCGGCTCCGGGACGCGCTCTGCAGAGCGGCCCTCATCCTCACCCGGGCTTCCGCCGTGTCTGTGTGCGCATGTGCAGAGGAAGAAGCTTGGGGAAAGCCCTCGGCCGAGGTGCCCTCCAGACGCTGTCGGTGGATCACGTGCAGTGGCGAGGCCTGTACAGAAGTGAGATGCTTTGTGTTGTCACGGCTTTACCACCCGCATTTTCTTCTTCTTGTTCAGTCGCCAAGTCGTGTCCGACTCCTTGCGACCCCATGGATGTTCCTCACCATCCCCTGGAGTTCACCCAAGTTCATGTCCCTTGAATCAGTGATGCTCTGAGGCCCTGGAAGACCCTTTGCCTTTCCATCAATGTCTCCGTTCCCAGGCAGGGCTGTTCCACTCACACGGGTCACGCGTTCTCCAGCAAGGACGCGTGGTCCTCCTCTCTGGCTGCGTCTCCTGACCATCCTCACACGGCAGGCTCTCCTCTCTTGCTCTGCGGGCTCCTGAGCCCACCCGTGGCCTCTTCTCTCTGCCAAGGTTGTACCTGGCATCCCCACTCAATGGCACACGGAGGCCCCAAGTCCCTGGGGTTCTGGTCACACCTGGCTCTCACCTGGGGAAAAGGGTGGTTTATTTACCGCCTCAGGAAGCCCATCATTTGAACCCTGCAGTATCAGCTTCCTGGCAGCCACCACAAAGACCATCCCCTCAGGAAACAAAACAAACCCTATCTCCAGAGTTTCCTTGTTTCTTTTCTTCAAAGTCCCCTGTTGCAACTAAGCTGCAATTAAGAGGCAGGATCAAAGGGACTGGCGGCCTCTGGGGCTGTGGGACCCACGCAGAGCTTTGCCCTTTTTTAACTCTTTGCTTTCTGTGACCTGCGCTTCCACCGTGTCTTTGTTCCTCTGGGTGCTCAGGTATCAGAAGGCGGAGCCAAAGGGAGACAGGTGAGAGTCGGTGGAGCAGCTTTGCACACCTCCCCCGATTCTGAGAGCCTCCCAACTGACAGAACCCACAAACATCAGATGAAAAGCAATGGGGACGCCCCGTTGGAAGGAGTTGGCGAGATTCCTGTCTACCCTCCACCATGGTGCTGCCCAACTGCTGCTTGTCCGTCTCGACAATCACGACCCCATCTGCAGACCACAACATTTCATTATAAAATATCTTCCCTGTGCTGAAATGCGATGTGACTCCCCAAGCCCTGCACTGCTCAGCCCGTGTTCAGGCCTTTGGGATGCCCCCAGAGAGTCAAATACCCCGTCGGCAGGCGAGCCCCTTCCTGTGTTTAAAGACAACAAGCAAGCTTCCCCCAATAGGAGCAGTTAGCACCGCCGGTTATTTTCAGGAAATGATACTTTTATTTATGCAACCTAAGATTCGCAGTGTTTCTGGCAGCTTTGTCGCATTGGTGACCCTTATCGCTGTTATACTTGAACCTTGACCCAGCTGTAGGAAAGGAAGGAGTGGGGTTCTCCATGTTCCCTCAGGCTCTGTTCAGGCCTGAGTGCAGTGGGGAAAAACTGATGGGTAGGGGCAACATGGGGGAGGGACAGACAGCTTCCCCAGTGGCATGGAATGATTGAAAATTGACTTCCATTCCAACAGGAGGCTTTAGGAAGCTCCTGAAATAGCAAGCAAGTTCCTGGGCATTGACCTGCAAAACTACCCATAGAATGATTGATAAATAGATATAGATAAGAGATAGATGATAGGTTTAGATTAATATATAGATAATACACTCATATTACTGGAGTGGGTTGCCATTTCCTTCTCCAGGGGATCTTCCCAACCCAGGGCTCGAACCCGGGCCTCCTGCATTGTAGACAGACGCTTTACCGTCTGAGCCACCAGGAAAGTCCATCTATATAATACATCACATTTATTAATCTAGATGGGGCTTCCTGGTGGCTCAGATGGTAAAGAATCTGCCTGCAGTGCTGGAGACTGAGGTTCGATCACTGGGTCGGGATGATCCCCTGGAGAAGGAAATGACAACCCACTCCAGTTTTCTTGCCTGGAGAATCCCATGAACAAGGGAGTCTGGCAGGTCACAGTCCATGGGGTCGCAAAGAGTAGGACACGACTGAGTGACTAAGCACACACACACACACACACACACACACACTGATCTAAATATAGATTAATAAAGATACAAATAGATATAGATTTAGGGTACTATATATAGATGGATGGTTATAGATAAAGATTAATATTTATATACACAGAAGAGATAGGTAGATTAAAATATAGATAAATGCATATACAAATAGCTTAGATATAGATTAGTGTATATATATAGATAGATAGATCTAGATTGATTGATAGATGATAGAATGATACATACACAATTTGAACACCACACTAAGGCACTTTTCAGAGGTAAAGTACCTGGTTTGGGATTGTGTTTTGCTGTGTTTGTCTTTGGCACAACAGAAAGGTGATCGTTTTAGCAGTAGCTCCGAGCCCTCCCAAGTTTCTCTGCAGCTCTCAGCACAGTCCTTAGCGGCTTAGACACACACTCAGCCTTCAGTAGATGCCAAGGTCACCGAAGGAACTAATTAATCCCAGCTCCCATCGACAGCAGGCTGCACTAACCCGCCCTCCTTCCTAGAGCAGGAGAAACCCGGAAGGATTTTCTCCCTCTGTTCTGCCCAGGCCTACTCAGGGCCGCCCTAAGCAAATAAAGAGAAGGGGGGAGATTGGTAAACCATTTTCCCAATGAACTGACCAGGCTTCATCTAGAGAAAGCCCAGAGAGGGCCTGTTCTAAAACTTTAAAACTTGAGGGGAGATAAGCCCGCCAGTTTTTCTTAGGAAAATTCCCAGGTTGATATTTAACCTGAAGGTCCCTGGGTTCCTACTCCATCACAACGTTGCTTTTTTTTTTTTTTTAACTACTAGTTTCATTAATGTCCTTTAAACTCGCCAACCGTCTTTGCCACACTGAAAATTTGCCTTTTTAATTGAAACTGCAAATTTTCCAGCTGGCCATGAGGGAGCATGAAATTTGTTCCCCCCTCAGGGTGAAGCTGATGTTGTATAACCCAGACCACCCTAAATAATTGATCAGAGAAATTCATTTTGAGGGGCGGGGTGATTTTTGGTTACACCAACGGGCCAACCGCTCAAGATGTGAGGCTGGGGAAGGTTGCAATTCAGACATCGTGGATTCTCAAGTTAATATCCATCCCCTTAGCCAGATACATGTTGGGTCTTGAGTTAATTGTTCTGCGGCTGCGGATTTTTATTTGAAGTTCTGATCCTTTACTTTAGCACGGAAAGTCACCTAGAAGCTCTGACATGGCCCGCATACTTTATCAGGTCAGCAGTCCACAGTCAGTGGGTCCTTCCAGGCCTCCCGAAGCTTCCAGCACAGGACGGGCATGGGCCTGGAGTTAGTTTCCCCTTACACAGTTTGGCAGAACCAGCAAATCCTGGAGTTAGGTTTGTGACACTCTCCATCTTGTTCTCTGCTTCAAAACTGGAAAGAAAAAAAAAATGAAAACCATATGTTCAATACAGTATCAGGCTTCCAGTGAACATTGTGCTAGGAAATAATGATCGGAGACCTAGCCATGAATCCAGAGGCTTGGGAAGGGGGAGCCGACCTGCCCCAGCAGGTAGGGACGGGCGGTGCTTGTTGCTTCCTTTCTCAAAATGGCACGTCGCTGGAAGGCGTCCAGCCTCTAATGGGGAAAGCAGAGAGCCTGCATCTACCGACTTATTTCCCTCCTTCACATCTTCCTTCTTCCCCTCACATTCTCAGGATTGAAAATTAGAAACACTTTTCTCCTACACACAAAATTACTCCCTCATACACACTTTTCTTTTTCTGCTTTAAAATGGCAATTGCTGCCAGAAAAGGTTTCTCTCCGTCTTTTTTTTTTTTAAGTATTTATTTATTTGGCTGTACCAGGTCTTAGTTGCAACACGTGGGTTCTTTAATTTCATTGCAGCACGTGGGACCTTTTTAGTTGCGACACGTGGAATCTAAATCCCTGACCAGGGAACGGACCTGGTCCCCCTGCATTGGGAGAGCGGAGTCTTAGCCACTGAATCGCCAGGGAAATCCCCATTAAAAGGTTTCTCAAAAAACACACGCTGTCCTGGCCGGAACAGTTGAAGGGTTGACTTCAGCTGTAGCCGGCTAGTTAGACGTGACTAGCGAGGGAGAGGGCTCACCCTTTGTGGAAAGCAAGGTCTGATGGGAAGGGAAGCCACAGGAGTATCCAGGGTCCTGCTAGGAGTTATTGCTCAGTCTGGGTGTGCATTATTCAGTGTGCTCAGCTGATGGAAAACCAGCAAGCTGGACACTTAGGATAAGGGATGCAGTCTTTTGGTCTTTCCTGCCTTTAGGAAGAAAGCTTTAAATGTAGCTGGTTGCCTGGCACTGTTCTAAAGGGAGAACTAGTCAGAAGGCCCCCCTGTTTCCTTCTTTTATTTCCACTCATGTCTCTCCACCTTGGGCTTCCCTGGTGGCTCAGATGGTAAAGAATCTGCCTGCAATGCAGGAGATCTGGGTTTGATCCGTGGGTCGGGAAGATCCCCTGGAAAAGGGAACGGCAACCCACTCCAATATTCTTGCCTGGAGAATCCCATGGACAGAGGAACCTGGCAGGCTATAGTCCATAGGGTCACAAAGAGTCAGACATGATTGAGCAACTAACGCACACTCCCACCTTACCAGTTTCTCTCCTAAACTTCTGAACTTCCGAGATGGGGCTCCATCTCCGCTAATAACAAGAACCATATAATGTCTTAATATAATAACATATAATAACAAGCCATATAATGTCTTACTCCTTGGCCAGTGGAAGTTACTACTTCAAATGCAAACTTGAAATCCTCAGTGAATAATAACAATGATAATCATGATGGAAATTGTAATCAAAAGATCACTTTGTCATGGTGCACATAACATCTACTTTTCTCTCCCTGTTTTTACTTTTTTTTTTACAAACATATGAAGTTTTGCTTCAAGGACTTTTAAAAAAATCTTATTTGTTAGTCAAGACTAGTGGAAGAAAGGGACACCCTGGAGACCACAGATGACAGTGCCCTTTGCCCTTTCAAGGGAGTGCAGGTCTCAAAAGATACATAAGGGTAGCTGAGGGTAGCCAGGATCCAGAGCTTGCGGATTGTTAACATGAGTCAGAATCCTGGGTTCCCTTACTTAGTTAGGATGAACAGGAGTTACCAGGTCACTTGGAACTTTGGTCTCCTGGTTGGCATAAATCAAGATCACCAGGCCACATCTCGGGGCTTTTGTGATGACCTAGCGAAACAAGGTAACCAGAAGTACCCTGCATACCGTGAAAGCCCCAGTGTCAGGGGGAGAGAGCTGATCACTGTTAATTTAGTCTTCATCTGTTGGACCAGGGCAAATGTGTTTCACTGAGTGAAGTTTTCTTGGCGACAGAAAAATTTGCAGAGAAAAAGAATTCTGTGTGTAAGGTCAAGATCTTCGGTGTTCCTCATTTCCTTTCCTCTCATGGAATTTATGCTCTAGAATAACAGATAAGATACAGAAATAAATCGTCACAGTGAAGGTAATCCATACCACATGGGAGGTATAAGATGCCTTTCCAGGAGATTAGCTGTTGTCCAAGTGAGTCAGGGAATGCTTCCTGGAGGAGACAACTTCTAACGGGCATATGAAGGAAGGGCCAGACCGTGCTGCATGCATTTAGGGAGCACCCAGGCCAGTGTCCACGGAGTAAGGGGCAGAGTCCCGGAAGTACTCACGGGACACAGCTAAAATGTTTGAAGGACCCTGAATGCACACTGTGGAGTCTGAACTTGATTCAGAGATGGCAGAGAGCCATCAACTGTTTGTGAGCAGGTGGGTGATGGGGTGAGGCCCTGCTTGAGGGGGATAATTCTGTGACCACAGCTTAGAGCTAAGCACTGTGGACACCCGAGAGTCGTGGAGGCATGAGCTGGAATGGTGGCAGTGAGACTTGGTGGGAGGTGATGCCCAGATATAGGGGAGCATCCTAAGACCATGGGCAGGACTCGCGGAAGCCGAGGGAGAAGCAGGGAGTCCATGAACTGAGGTCGCGGGAGCCTTCGTGATGCCAATGAGAGCCTCGCAGAAGGAGTGGGGAGGGAAGGAGATTGTTCTGGGTCATTGGAAGATTGAAGTGAAACTGCAGTGTCCTCATGGAAGCGTAGGTCGTGCACTGCAGAGCTCAGTGTGCATTTGGGGCTCATCCACAAAGGAGTCGTACCTGGGCTCATTAAAGGAGCTGAGATTCCCGAAGGACCCAAGTGTGATCTAGAACGTGGCTGACAGCACAGGCTTGGGGAATGCTTACGGTTGAGGGGATTTCCTAGACACACTCCCACAGGCAAAGAAATCCAACGTGAAGAGCATTTCAGAGGACAGGTGCTCCTCGGGACAGGTGTGTGGGCCTCTGGACATCTCCAGTTGCCTTTAGGTCTGTGAGAAGAGATTGGGATGTTCACTCTGCCCTAGAAATAACACTGATCAGTGATAGCAGTGATAGCAAGGCTTCCCTGGTGGCTCAGATGGTAAAGAATCTGCCTGCAGTGCAGGAGACCCTGGTTTGATCCCCGGGTCGGGAAGATCCCCTGGAAAGGGAAGTGGCTACCCACTCCATATTGTTGCCTGGAGAATCTCATGGACAGAGGAGTCTGGCGGGCTACAGTCCACGGGGTCACAAAGTCAGACATGACTGAGCGACTAACTCAACACAATGATAACAGTATGAATGTGTATCACTGTTTCCTCAGACCAGATGATAATGGAAGATAATACCAGATCCTAAACAAAGTTCAGGAAAGCTGAAAACTGAGGCAGATGCCATAAGAGGCATTTTTGGAGCACGGTGACCAGGCAGCTGATCAGCAAGGAACCAGAAGAGCAGAAGGTTAAAACATCCAGGGAGAGGGTGTGGGGAATTTAGAGCAGCCGAAGGAGAGATGAAGTAAGCAGAGGGGAGACAGGGTTAAGATAAGAGGGTGTCTGTTTGCGGAAAGGTGGGCTGGGGGGCAGATGGCACCTGGTGTGCCTTGAAGCCGGAGGAGGCTGCAGTGGATAGACAGGCTGAGACCACCAGGGAGTAATAGTGTTTGAAAATGTGTAGAAACAGGTCTGATCCTGCTGTAACAGGAAAGGGGGAAATCATCAGATATGTTTGAAGGAAGGTAGATATAAGCTGAGGTTTAAATGCTTCTCCGGGGAGACTCTGAGAGACCTTTGCCTTGAAATGAATCTTACTCTATTCAAGGCAACCATTGTGGGGTGATGCCAACACACTGCATTGATCCTCAATTATTAATTAAAGATGAGCCTTACATCATTGAGGGCTTAACTAAAATACAGTGGCCGCCACTGCTTTCTAAAGTGCCCTGCCGATGTTATTTGTTGTTCCTTTGTTATTTACTCGTTCTTCTTAGCCGTTCCCTTTATCTCACTGGGTTCAGCAAATAGATAATTCATGGGCCTAGAACTCTTTTTCAAGATCAGTCTGTCAGCAGAGATGTTCACTTGTGGAGTATTTTTAAAGCCTCCTTATTTGAGCAACCTCCATACAGTTGAAACCCGTGTCTGGTAATAAGTAGGTGTTCAATAAATGTTTGTGGGACACAAGTCAGTGAAATATTTTATAACTAAGACAGGCTTTTCTAGAGATGATTATTAACCACGAGTCGTACGTACAGAAACACGTAGCCCATCATCCACCCAAATATCCCCAGAAGTTTCTATCACAGACACAGAGAGAATTCATCTCTCCCCCCGCCAATCAGAGACTGTGCACATTTGTATGAAATTGTCTTTAGTACTGAAGAAGGGTCAGCTAAACCTTGACTCCTTCAGCCAGAGCTTTTTTTTTTTTTTTTTCATTTAAACATCAGAGAAGAGGTGTTACTGATGAAGGCAACAGAGAGAGACCAAGGGTGAGATGCATCAACCAGGGAGTTATCTGGAGCACCCTAACTTTTAAAATAAGTCTCAGTTGCTTAATTGCTGTAGGACAGAGCCTTCTGATTACATTCAGCTGCACAGAAGTACAGCACGTCTCACAAAATGGATTGGCCTATTTATTCGCCCTTGAGGGCCACTTGAAAACTAAGTCAAAGATAAACATGCCCACAGTCCAGGCCAAAATGAGCTCTTGTAGCCACTGGGACAAGGTCATATTTCTGTAACCACATGGACTGCCCCACCCAACTCTGTCCATGAAGAAAGAGGTTGTTCTTTCCAAGCGCATCTCAAAATCCCTCACTGGTTACTCTAAATGCTGGTTTCACTGGCTGCACAACTCTTGGGAAGCTTGCTAAAAGAACAGATGACAGATTCCTAGGCCTCAGCCAATGAGATTCTGACTTGGGACGTCTGAGTTGAGACCCAGGAATCAGCATTTATTGCAAGACAACAGAGTGATTTGTACACAAACGAGAAAGAGACCTCCTGGCTGAGAGGTTAAGAGAGAATTCAAGCCCTGTGTTCATATTCTGGGTAGACCACAGACTAAATGCACAATTTCAGGCAAATTAAAAAATGTGTTTGAATCTGTTTTCTCATCTTTGAAATGAGGGTAGTCATTTCCACTTCTCGGGGTGATGGGTAGCATTATAGATTACACACATAGAGAACTGGGTTTATTCTCTACTGCACAGAATAAACACTCAGTGCAGAATATTTGGGTATATTTCTCTGGGTGAACGTGAAGCTGGTGGGGGACTAATCCCCAGTGAATGCTACAGACCCTCTACACAATTCCAGAAAGAGAAGGGCTTCACCATGATTCTTTCTGCAGTTTCTCCAAGTCTTGCTATCACTCACCAAGAGTTCACTGTTTTCTCAGCAAAATGCAAGAAGGCTTTATATTCTACAGAATAATACTATACCAGACTTTTGGGGAAGACTTATATTTGATAGGGATGGTAAAACACTGGAACATGTTACTGTGGACTAAAGGAATGTTTTTGCTTTGAAAACAGGAGGACTGGACCACTTCTGAGAACTTTCATACCATGTGTGTATGAAAGTGGAGCTCTTAGCCCAGCTCCCTGATCATCTGTGCTTTAGATGTTTCAGCAAAGATAAAGGTGATTCTGTCCCCACTCAGGCTGTTGTTAGGTCATTCAGACAGAAGGTAACTGGCTCAAATGTGGACCAAACTCTTGAACTTACCCTTTTGGAATGAATGAATGAATGAGAAAATGAATTTCCTCTGAGACCCTGATATACTCCCAACAGCTGCCAGTCCATTCTGGTCCTCTGGTCCCTGAGGAAAGGATGGTCCTTTGTTGCTTGGAGAATAAATAAGCAAAGATTTCTCCAAGGTGTTTCCTGCAACCACATGCTCCTTCCTTCCTGGATGTAGTGACCCAGTTGCCTGTGTTGGAAGGCTCACTGTCACATGTCCGTTTTTTTTTTCCCACTGAAAAGCCATCAACAGCAGAAGTATTTTCGCAAGTTAGGTGCTTACTGGCGCTCCAGGTCATGAGATCTGGGTCACACACAGACAGGAGGAAAGAAGTGTGGGGCTGAGTCCATTTGATCTATACACAAGGAGCAATAACAGAAAAGCAAAAAAGAAATTTAAAAAGTGGGGGTGGAATGCAGAGAGAAATTTATGATACTCTGGGATAGAAAGTCTCGGTTTCAGCCCAGGATATCTACAAATCTTCCAATTCATTGTGAATCATTTTCAAGAGGCTCGTTCTCTCTACTTAGAACATCCTGATTAAAAGCCAACTGTGTGCCTGTCCACAGATGCTTCAGAAAGCAAGCAAAACAAAGATGATTGATAGCCGGCAGTCACACTGAGGTGTTAAGACACACACATGCATACACATCTTGAACGCGCACGCGTGCACACAATGGAGAATCTGACTGTGACTGTTTGGATTAAGGGGCCCAGGCACTTACTGCTTAATCTGTGGCAGGAGAGAGGGAAAAGCCATCAGAATTAGACCAACTGGGCCTGACTCCAATTGGAGGGGCCCCGGGTTGAGAAGGATGCCTGGATTTAGATAACTTCGAAGGAGAGCGGAAGACATCCCATATCAAAGGAAACGGTTCAAACAAAAGCCAATAGGAGGAATGAGTTCTCATTGTGTGCACACATGGGGCTCCACAGAAAGGAAATTGCCTGATTCAGGACACTTCCGATGCCTCCTGAAGCTGCTAGGAAAGGCGTGTGTTCCCACAACCCGGAGAAGGTGTCTTTCTCAAGCCAGGGCTGGCCGCAGTGAAAAATGGGTAGGACTTTCAATTACAAGACGTATCCTTGGAAACCTAGGCGGTATTTTCTTATGCTTCTTGTGATGCTCTTGGGTGTTTGAAGATAAGAAAAACTAGGGAGCAGGCACATGGGTAAAGCTCATTCATTCTTCAGGGTCCATCAGCCGTCTGAGACATAGCCTATGCTTTGCAGGGCCACCTCCTCTCCACAAGGCCGTTGTTGGCTCCCTGGGGTGGATCAGACCAACCGGGATGAGGTCCCATGATCAGTTCAGGCCCCTCTGTTAGACAATAGTAGCATCAGCAGTCTTGCAGCCTGCTCTCATCCATCTAAACTACAGTTCTGACCATAAGCTTTTGATTTCGCAGGACACAGCTTGGTCTTGCCTGGTGCTTGTCCTGGGCCGCATAGGGAAGATAGATGTATATATGACATTCCCAGTACTCAAGGACTTCAGTGTCTAGAAGAGGATCATTCATTCCAGTAAACAATAAGAAATAGGAATTTCCCTGGTCCCTCGAGACCCTGAAGTAGGGGTGAAGTGGGGCACCTAAGAGTTGTTGAAAAGGCATGGAATGAGCAGGACTTTTTTTTTTTTTCACCTTTGTGTTATTTGATTGACAGTTTGAGTACAGTCAAGCTTGAGTCTGTGAGATGCTACTGTAAGTGGCGTGTATTATGCAGTCATCCTCTGAAAGTGGTGGTGGTGGAAGCAGAAATGACAGAAGACTTCAGTAGGGCTCTATGCCCAGTGCACGGCCAGTCCCCCTCCCCCTGGCTGAGAGGACGCGCTCCTATGGAGGGGTCGCCATTGGCCTCCGCCTCGACCCCTATAGCTTTAGCACAAGCTCAGGCATCCTCTCCTCCATCTTCCCGCCACTGACTGTCTGCAGCCACGGCCAGAAAGCAGGTGCGGACAGAGGATGTTGGAGAGAGAGTGGATCACAGGCCAGTGCTCCCTGGACACATCAGGTTTCACTGCACCTTAGGCAGATGGATTTCCAGCTCACTGTGGAGAACGGAAAATTAAGGCCCTTAAATTTCCTTAGCAATTGCTCTTTATCCCTTGGGTCCTTTATTTCTTTGGTCAGTCCATCAGTCAGCAGACCCCAGGTAAGTACCCAGATGCTATTCTGGGTGCTGAGCTAGAAAGAGGTGTTAGCTTGGGCTCAGTTGGCTCTGTTCTAACCAGACTCAACATCACCAAGGTCAACATCAAGGACGTGACGACTCAAGTAGGTGGAGCAGAGTGGCAGGAAGAGTGCCTTTCTAGGGCAGTGGGGGTGGGGGAACAGGGCCGGGAAGGACTTTCCAAGAAGAGACATTTGAAAGGGGGCCTTGTAGGGAGCATCAATGACAGCCAGCGAAGAAGGGGGAGAAGGCTGTCACCATCTCCTCATTAGTGAGCTCTTTCTAATTAGTGGCTTCTGAGGCTTATCAAGGCTCATCTATAAACTAAAACTAATAGGCAGTTAGGTTTCTGTTTCATTTTGCCTCTTTCCTCCTACCTTTCAAAGGAAAAACACATGAATTAAAGAGTTATTTTGCCAGCAAATAGTATAATATGGATGCACCGAAATAAGGCTATTTTATTCAGCATGGATAGGGCTAAATATTTAGGGAAATTTTTGTCCTGCAGCCTAGATCTTATTTTGTTATCATTCGTCAGAAGCAGCAGGGGAAAGAGTCGAAGTGAAGCTTCTCTACAGATGCCTACTTGTTCTCCACACACCATCAAAAATGCAAGAAAAGAAACTGCAGCCTTCTGCTCCACCGTGGTGTGGACTGTCTGCTGCCCTCCCAGCTGGCCAAAAGTGACAAAATAAAAAAAAACACAGTTCATCTCACATGACATTGGATGATGGTGGTTTCAAAATTCCTCATAGTTTAAAGGCCTTAGTGTACAGGGTTAGGTCCTAGAAATGCTTGTAAAATTCCAAAGCGATTCTTTAGTTGCATTTGCTTTCTTTCAAATATTACCACACGCTCAAAGAAAAACTGCACTCGTGAAAATGGATGCAGCAAATTTAAGTTTACTCGCGTTTCAAACAGGTTGATTTTTTTTTTAATCCTGAATAAACACAGGCTATCATTTTAAGAGCAACAAATTGAGAGAGACAGAGAGAAAAAGAGGCCAGTACCCAGGAATACTGCTGAGTAGATCCTGATCAGAAAGGGAGACATGCCGTCTGGTAAGGAAAATATGGAAACTAAACAGAGACAAGTCAACTTAAATTCAGGTTGATCCCACCAGCCATTGAAGTTCACTGAGAACCGTGAAACTTTGGCTTTTTCGTGTATTAACAGCGCTTTTGTGCCTTTGTTTTACAATGTAGACCAGCTGATAATGTGCCTTGTTCCTCACTGACTTTGCAATCTCATTCTTTGCCACAGATATAATGGCCTGTTTGTTTTGCCACTAATGCACACTGGCCAAAGAATCAGACATTTGTTTTGCAATGCTTGTTTTGAAGGAATCAGCTCTCGGTACATCTTTGCACTGCCCGTAAAAACAGAAGCTTATCTGGGTGACAGGCACCCCAGGTAGGCTGCCATTTATCCACTACTATAGAAAATGAAATGGAAACATAATAAAACTGCATTTCAATCTAATTACTGAAGAGCCCGAATTATAGACTACTCATAAAGATGTACACTTTTCTTAATTATAGCGACACACAGCAATGTGAACCGGCCAAGACTATTTTATCTCATAATGACTCTTAAGAAGCGCTTATTAATGAAGAGATAAGAGTGATTTATAAGTAGTAGTCCGGGTATTTATATCTAAATGAATAAATGAATGGTAATGAAATGCCTGAGACGTTTGTGCTTACAAGTAGGGTAAATATTCCCATTAGAATTACATGAAGACAGTTCATTTATTCAGCAAGCACGCACCCTCTGCCCTTGTTTTTCACAAGAGTTCAAAGGTAACCTTTAGCCTAGTCTGGGGGTGGCTTCAGCTCACAAGGGAACTCTGATCTGTCGGTGGTGGCTGCCTGCCTGGAAACTTGTTTTGAGAAATTTTCGAGTGCCAAGTGTAGACTCACAGGGGGAAGCGCACTGGGATCAATTGGTCATGCCTGCCATGGACGAGGAAGGCGGGGAGAGGAGACCTGAGTGACATCCATTTGGTAGTCTGGCATAGGCCCTTCCAAGGCGTTGCAAAGTTGGAATCCTCACAAAAGTCCTCTCTGGATTAGACCGCAAGAAGATCGTAAGGTGCATGCCGCAGGTAACACTAAATTTCTGGGTGTCTCCAAAATCCAGCCCTTGAAAGTTCTTTCTACAAGGGTGGTATCCATGGAACCATCCTAACTCACTCAAACCCTCAGGGAAAAATTAAGTTGCCTTGACTAAAGGTAGCTATATAAAATGCACTTTTGTTTTTTCTAAGCTTGAGGAAACAAAATGGTCTTACATCTCTCCTTTTCTCTCCTTTCTCCTGAAAGTGATATTAGGTGAGCCACGGTGGCGGGGTTGGAGGCTGTTCACACAGGAATGAGCCTTTTGAGATGGGATTCTGATGTTTTGCTATCGTTTAATTTGTCGTCATTTCTCTCACTGTTTTTGAAAGGAAGTGAACAAGTGCTTATATCCCTCCACTAAAACAGATCAGGAATTCAGGGCCAGGTCCACAGAGCAGCACAATTTTCTTCGGTTTCTAGGTTAAATAACAGATAATGAGTAGAGCAGAAAAAGGGAACTAACTCTTAAAGCTCTTGTTATGTTCTAGGCATTTTGACAATTACTTTCAAAACATTAATTTTTTTTCTAATTTAATGTGCCCTGAAAGAGATGTATAATACTGCCTCATTTTACAGATTAAAAAAAAAAAAGTGAGGTTTAGAGCATTTACACTGTTAGTTCAATATGGAGCTTAAATTGCAACCAGCCTCTAAAACTGGCTGAAATTTCTGTTTGGAGTTCAAAGTTTAAACATACCACTCATCCCAACTTTCAAACAGGACTTTGGCAGTGATATTTCAGGCATTGACTAATAAGAATTTTAGAGCTTTAGCATTTTGAGAGCCCTCAATCAATGTTGGTTACTATTATTTCTCTTTATCTGCCTACACATACACATATTCACATATATACATATATATTCATGAGCCAAGGCCTGTTGAACTTCAGATGTTTATGGCGAACCACTTTGCCTCATTATTTCAAAAAGAAAAATGTGAATGCCTACTCTTTACGTTAGAAAATGATCTAAACCTCTAAAGGGGAAATTTTTATGGGAGGAAAAGACTGTAAAGTATACAATAAAATCAGCAGTGTGTATAAGGAACCAGAATATCATCCTGACATTTTATACAGTATGTAAATTGCACTTCTAATCCAGGGGAAGTCTGCTTTGAGTTAAGCACTGTGAATAAACTCCTGTTTCTAAAATTCTCTGTCTCTGTCTTCTGGTGGGAGGGGGCAGTGGGGTTGGCGGTAGAGAGAGATTTTTTTTTTTTAATCTGAGAAGGCTTTTTATTAATTTCTTTTGCTGAATTTTTGACCCTGTAAAGAAAAAGAGAGCTATTGTACTGAACCACACCACAGGACAGGCTCTCCCCCAGATGGGATTTTTTCCTTCCTGCTGAAGGACACAGATACCAGCTTTATGAGCTGGTTACAGTCAGCTTTATCGCAAAGCCAGTAGATTTTCTTAATATACTTATTGCTGTTCTGTAAATAGCACGGGGGCAGTCGTGAATCCAAATACTTATGGGGTCACAATGAGACTGATATTTGATAATCTGGGGAAGACAGTGTTGAGTAGCCTAAATAATGAAAGTCGTAATTGGAAATCTTCCTTTTTGTGCAGGCTGACAGTCTCCAAACCAACCCTTTGAGTACCTATTGTCCACGTCTGAAATTTAATGAGATAGTGCATGCTGGAAGCACTTTATTCACTGGATAAAATTCTATGTAAATGACAGCTGATGATATTAATGAGAATAATTATATTGAGCTTTTCACTAAGATATGAAGAGAGCTTTAAAATTGCCCACCATGTCTTTTTTAAAAAGATGATTCAGTAAAAACTGCCGTCTGCTTTATTCTGTTTTTTATGTTCAGCAATATTAGGAGGAACAGGAACCTGAATCCTGGCTCTGTGTTAATACAGAAGCCCTCAGAGAACACGCTATTTGTTTTTCCTTTAAAATAGTTTGCTGCCCTGATTTTTTAAATTCCAAATTGTCTTTTGATTGGATTGTCTTTTGAAAGAGGGATCAGAAAAAGAGATTCATTCCAAGGTCTATGACAGAAAACCTCTAGCTTTTCATTCTAGAAGAACATGACTATGGTTCTTCTCAGAGTTCTTAAGGAAGGCATCATTTCTCTCATATCTGTTTCTCTTGTTGATCAGTTGAAGTTAATGATACATTTTGGGATATGCATCTGTGAATTCAAATATAAAGTATGGATTTTTGAGGCAGTGGTGTTGCTTATATGAAAAATGTTTAGAATTCTAGATGTTTCTTTAGGTTCATTCATAAAGTCAGATAGCTTTAAAAAGCAATTAACAATGCTCCCCTATATTTTAGTCATGTTTTGATTTAGTGGCATTATTTTTGTTTTAAATAGTTTATAAGCAGTTTAATATTTTGGATCTGCTGACTGCTTTGCTTGTAGCTCTTACCCCCAAACCTAGGTGGACCCATACCTAGAACACATTTAGTTTCAATCAAAACATATATAGCAAATCCTTCATCACAGTTCTCAACCTAAAATATTCTGTCATCAGACAGTCTCACTGTAGGTTTAATGTTTTTATGTCGCACTGGAAACAATGTTTGTTGGCAAATATTTCTTCCCATATTTATTACTCCTGGATTAAACATCTAATTATTTATTCTTTGCATAACAATTTACTCTTCCTAATATTTCATAGTCATGTTTGACACTCTTGTACTTGGTTGAATAGCTTAGTTGATTAAAGCATAAGACAGTGATTATGGGGCCCTGATACCGCAGACTCACGCTTCATTCAAACCTTAGCCAACAATCCTTCTAAAATACATGCTCCAAGTCCCCAAAGAGACCAAACCATAGCCCAATATCTTTAGCCATTTGAAATACAAAAACAATCTCTATGTTCCCTACTGCTATTAAGAAAAGTAAAATTCAGATGCCTTTTTTTCCTTAGAAACCCCTCTCTTTTTATCTAAAATCCTATTGAATCAAAGGAGGTGCTGCAACAGTGGAGCCGTAGCCTAAATGTCATGCTTAAACTGTCTCATTTGGTGCTTCCATTAGTTATGTCTTATTATTAGAAGTAATAACCAGCAGTTATAATGTAACATTTTTATTCCCAAGTTCTATGAAAAGTGCTATGCAAATTTTACTATTATTGGAAAGCTGCAATTTGCAAGCCATTGTCACTCTGCTTATTCTTTCCTTTAATCTCTTTTCTTAAAAGTTGGCCAGCCCCTCTACCACCACCCACTCACTGTGAGTTTGAATTATTCAAATTAACATCAGGTTGTTGAAATAATAAACTGTATTTTACCTTGTGACTTATTTTTCAGTAACACTGATTATTATAATTTTTGCTGATCAACTTGGACAACAGACTATGACATATGATACGCTTATTATCTCATCTAACTGGGCAAAATTCACAATCATGAAAGTATGTCCAGACTTAGCAAAAGAACGTAATTTCTCTGTCTTGCTACTTTCTTGCATTTGAGGCTATTCAGGCTGGGAAGTGTACTTGCAGCTTATACATGATTGTCCCTAGATTTTCGTAACATTTGACCTATTGTTCAGGAAGTGACATGTTTGCAAGCATAAAAGCCCAGGGGGCATTTTTAGAATTTTTGTCTTACAATATTTTTTGCTTTATTTTCTGGTAATAGAACATTTGCTTCCCAAAGAAAAAAAAATATTTATATCACACGAGAAGTGTTGGGATCAGATATTCTACATGGTTAGAAAACATGGTTATTAAGAGCTGATTAATGTCCGATGATATGAAGATACCATCATTTATTTAGCATTTCCTGTCCTTAACATTTGTGTTGTTTAAGCAAACTAATTGTTTGTTCTCATAAATCATGCTGTGATTAACATCCTAATACATAAATATTTAATCCCAGTGCCTAATTTTTTTTCCTTCAGAATCTAGCTCTAGTGGTATTCCTGGGAACTGCTGTCGTTTTTGATCCAGTACATATTTGAGAATATTTTTCACTTTCTGGCAGGAAATAGAATATGATTGAGTGTATTTATTTGGAGTAATACATTTTTCACTCAAAATTCAGTAGAGATGTTTCTATTGACTTTTATTAGTGTTTTGTACTGCCCAAGAGAAGTCGGAAGCCAGTGAGTTCATTTGTAGCTAACTCTTTTGGGGGGTGGGGGTGCAGAAAGGCTAATAATTTTAGAAATCTCCCTTTATCTCTATAATTGCTAGGGTGTTCACAGGGTTTTTGTTGCTTTGCCTCGAGCACCAAATTCTCTTTGGATCTTCTTTCTCAGTTCCTTTCTGAACCTCTCAAGACTTTGTTACCTGTACCTTTTAAATATTGCTCCTATTTCATTTTTTTCTCACTCACTTTCTCTCTCTCTCTCTAAGCATAGTTCTTAGGTCGGATCTTTGTTTTCTAAAGATATGTTTTCTCCATCGCTGTCACTAGCTTTCTGATCATTTTCATCTTTTTCCTCTTTCGATATGTTGTATGAATACGTCCGGTGTATCCTCCACCTCATTGATTCCGTTTTGTACACTGACAGTTCTCTTTAGTGCATAAAGTTAAGTTTGTTTGTTTTTTTTTTAATCTGCTATTGAAATGTTGGTTTACTCAGATTCCTTTCTTACGTCAACCAACTACTATTTTTATTTCTGGATCGCTCTCAGTCCCTTTTAAGTTCAGTCTGTTTGTCTTTTCTTCTCATCTTTCCTTTTTTAGTTCGTATGTCCATGAAGAAAGCATGAATTTTACTCAGCTTTACTGAAAACATAAAGCACGATGGTATCTTAATATGTCCCACTTTTTTATGATAAACCTTGAGCATTCCATCTTGATCTCGTTTTAGTTTGCAAAATCTTTCCATTGGACTCATATTGGATCTTCCTTACAAGTCTAGTTTTTTGCTTTTTTTTTTTTTTAATTCATTTATTCATCTTGAATGAAGTCTCCTCAGGCTTGTTTCTTTTTATTCAACCAAGGCAGAGAAATCTGTGTTTATGGCTCGTCACTTGCCACCTGACTGTAAATAGCATCTCACCTCAAACATGAAGTAAAAGATTCCTTGGTGTCAATTTGATGGAGTTCCATGGTGGTACAGCTTTAGTACAGGGTTGAGGGGCTTCTGGTCAGGGGGTGCCTGGTAGGGATATGTCGCCTCTGCTCAATTTCTTGTTATGGAGGTTGCTTCTGTCTACCCAGCGTTTCCGTGTCCTCAGCCTGTATGCGAAGTATCCAGCCTGGCCAAGTCTCACTGCTGTTGCTGTTTCTGTGGCACAAGGGAGTCTGATCAGTGACCTGTTGTTTATTGCTTTAATATAACTCCTGTGCAAAACCTGGGGTTTTTGCGTATAACTAGTAGTAGCACAGACTTCAAAACATGTGGCTGATACACTTTGCTTGTTTCTAACCCTGCTGAAAGTTCTCTTTCCCCCCATTTCTTAAATCAACTGTTAGTTATTTTACTGGGGATTTTGTGGGGGAAGTTAGATAGCTGCTTGCGCTCAAGCTGACACTGAACCAGAAGCTTCGCGTCACCACCGATTGAAACCGTAAAAGATCGAGCTTTTTGTTGTTCTTTTTTGTTTTCTTTGTATGCATTGTTTGCTTTTTTAATTCTTCAAAAGTCATGCCTGCCTGTTACTGCTGAATGATTCATCTATATTTTCTTTTGCCATTTTGTGGATTATCTTCTTTAATCAAATCAACATAGAATTTATTTTGAGGAACGATATGAGTTTACAAAATAATTTTTTTCTTTTCAATTTTTCTAAACCTTTTTCCATACGAATAAGGCATCTTTTCCCATATGCAGTACTTCTCTTGGCTCCTGAGTTCTTGGTGAACTGGGGTCTCTCTCAAATACTTTTAGTCAGTTTCATTGATTTAGCCATCTATTCCTTCGTTAGTAACAAACTGTTCTGATTGTTTTAGATTAATAACCTATGTATCCATCTACTAGTGCCAGTTCCATATACAGTGATTCTTTTTCAGAAATTTCTGTCCTCATCTATGTCTTTTTCAGATAAATTTCAAAATCAATTTTAAGTTCTTTCCCATAATCATAATAACCTCTTCCAGCAACAAAAAATCCTTTTAATGTTTTATTAAA
Source organism: Aepyceros melampus (assembly GCA_006408695.1). Taxonomy (NCBI): domain Eukaryota; kingdom Metazoa; phylum Chordata; class Mammalia; order Artiodactyla; family Bovidae; genus Aepyceros; species Aepyceros melampus. The sequence goes on along the minus strand of SJXQ01004515.1, from coordinate 260,647 downwards.
ATCATATCATGTTGAATCTATAATTTTGTAAGATCTAATATTCTTAAATGATAAGAATACTAATCTAAAAATCTCTCAATTTTATTCACTTATTATTTTATATCTCCAGATAGTTTGTTAATTTTTATATCTGTCTAAAACGTTTTCAGTTAGCATTATTGCCATTTGTTTTATGTAGCTATTATAAATGATATATTTTTCTTTTTTGTATTCCACGTGATTATTGCTGTGCTGGAGAACAAGAAGACTATTGGTTCCATCCAACTCTATTTAGTTATCTCATTTCTGGCAGCTCAACAGAACTCACTTTTTCCTAGTGAGAATTAAATTTAATTCTCTTGGATTTTCTAGGTATATAATCATATCATCTGAAGATAATGATAACATTTTCTCTTCTTTTCCAATAGTTATGCCATATATTCCTGTTATATATTAAGGTATTGGCTGTACTGTTTCCTGACTTTGAAAATTTTGAACAGCTGATCTTCTGAAACTTCTCGAAAGCAAATAGTTAGTGACAGATGTTTCTCTCTATTTTATATCCTGCTATGAATGCAGGCTTCCCCAGAGAATTTTCAACTAATAATGCAACCAGCAGTAGATATTTCATCTTGCTAACTGAAAGTTCTGACCCTTACACATCTCATAAATATTAGTTTTGATGTATTAAAAACACAGTTCAGGCTAGTACATTTAGACTGTACAAAAGTATCTTTTATAGAAAATATAACTGATATGTACATTTAAAATAGAGAATCTTTTTGTTTTGTCCATTTATCCATCTATCCATTTATGTACTCAACAGATATTTATTGAATCTTGTAATTAAAACAAAGAAATGAAAACTACTCATCCCAATCATAGGGAATCTCAGCTTAGACTATTTGGGATATATAGTTTGTTCATAATAGTATACCCTCAAAAGTTCATGACTTGATTAAATGATATCAAGTAGAAACATATATAGATATTAAGTTCACATTATATTCTAAAAATTTCCTTATGAGTTAAAACTTCATGTTTTTGAGATAGAAACACCTCTGACACATGAGTAAAAGCTACCATCACCTGTAGATCTCGTTCATTTGTTACCAAGGAAATTACATCATACTTTTTTTATACTTATTACAGAAATTATCAGGTAGTGTTTTTTTTAGAAGTTTACATTCTAGAAAATGCACTAGATTTTTTTCTTTAGGGGTTTGCCAATACAGTTTTTTCAAGCGTATAGAATTTTGGTTGATAAATGTTGCTGAGTAAGAAGCATTTAGATATCTAGATTAAAATATTGTAACACTGAGTCATTTCCAAATTTGTTAACATTTGTGATTTCCTTTTGAAAAATCACAATTCACACCTAGAAATATGAAAAAAAATTCCAACTTTTGAAGCATGATGGAGGATTTTGTTACATTATAATTGGAAAGGAAGACATTTAGCAAATATCAGGAGTAAGTAGCTGATGAAAATTTTGGTTATAAAAGTTTAAGATAAAAACTAACATTATTAACTTACTCTAACACTCTTACTCTAACTTATCTTTATAACAGCCTCTGAAAAACATATGCCTCAATACTTTTTCAGTCTAAATGTTTGATTTAAACTTGATTTTGACTTCTTTTGACCTTAAACCTAGTCCCCCATTCTGTCATGTTTAATTCCTATATGCGTGGGGATATAAAATGATCTGCAATTCCAAATCTGCTTTTTCAATATGAAAAAAAAAATTCCAATTTTTGAAGCATGATGGAGGATTTTGTTACATTATAATTGGAAAGGAAAACATTTAGCAAATATCAGGAGTAAGTAGCTGATGAAAATTTTGGTTATAAAAGTTTAAGATAAAAACTAACATTATTAACTTACTCTAACACTCTTACTCTAACTTATCTTTATAACAGCCTCTGAAAAACATATGCCTCAATACTTTTTCAGTCTAAATGTTTGATTTAAACTTGATTTTGACTTCTTTTGACCTTAAACCTAGTCCCCCATTCTGTCATGTTTAATTCCTATATGCGTGGGGATATAAAATGATCTGCAATTCCAAATCTGCTTTTTCATCACCATATTATCCCTAGTCATATTGTAAATTCCTAAGAAAAATAGTTAATTTGATGGATTTCTGAAAGCAAGATTATCTCTTGTCCAAGTGAGCAAATTACAACTGAAACGCAATGGCCACCACTTCTCAGTGACATGAACAGTCCAAGTACTTTTGACCAGCTCTGATTTTATAGTAGATTAATAGGTACCTTAGATTGCCCAGCCCCAAAGGTAACACCAAGTCCAGAGTACACCTCCATGATCATTTTAGGCAAGTGAATGGCCTGGAAAAGCATTATTTTCTTTGAGGAGGGTTAGTGATTCAGATGAAATATTTTGCTGCAGTGAACTTTGTGTTCCTGCTGCAGTTAATAAACTAAACCCCACTGGATCACAGGTCCTTAAAGATTCCTCTTACTACTAGGTAAGAAACACAATCCCTAGATGTTAAAAGTAGAAGCAGCAGCCCAAGAGACCCTGTCCTTCAGTATTTCTCAAGTTTTTCCATTGAGGCATCATGATAGCAGAGGAGAGAGGAGTTGGTCTCCTGAGGCTTAGAAGGACTGATGGAACAGGTCTCCTTATTTATTTGAAGTCTTCTGAATCTTGCTTCTCTGTGTATATGTGTTAGTTGCTCAATCGTGTCAACTCTTTGCAACCCCATTGCCTGTAGCCGACCAGGCTGCTCTGTCCATCAGATTTTCCAGGCAAGAATACTGGAGTTGATAGCCGTTCCCTTCTCCAGGGGGATTGAACCCGAGTCTTCTGCATTGCAGGTAGATTCTTTACCATCTGAGCCACCAGGGAAGCCTATATATATGTTCTAATATTAAAAAATAACTTTAAATGACTCACCCTTTTTACCCCCAAACTTTTAAAGTAAAATCAGTGTTTCCGTTAACAACATTACATGTTTGCCTTTGGCCTCATAGCTGCTCACACCCCAGTTTGAAAACTACTGCTTGGTCGTTTTTTTATGACTTGAGTAAACTCACCCCAAATCTCCTGGCTCACATGTCACTGTGCAAAAGCTCTTCTGACTCCCAGCCCTACCCATTTTCTGACAATTAGGCAATTAGGCTACTCCCAAAGGGCAGGCAAGTGCATTTCAGAGACTCTTTACTTTTTATACTTTTCCACTTTGGAAAAAGAGATGCTGATTGCCCTTTCCTTCTAGAAACTGCCTGGAATCTGATGAACTGGCTGTGTTTTTGGGTGGGTAGTGGGAAGAGCTGAGCTAATTATCCATAGTTGGTCCATAGTCTACAAACTTATGCATTCAAACACTCCATCTTCCTTCTGACGCATGGTAAACAGAGTGCTTCTCTTTCTGAAGGTCACCTTTGGGTAACCTAAAGCATCCACTTAAGTAAGAGGGCTTCCCAGGTGGTGCTAGTGGTAAAGAAGCCGCCTGCCAATGCAGGAGCCACAGGAGATGGAGGTTCAATTCCTGGGTCCAGGAGATCCCTTGGGCAAGGCATGGCAACCCACTCCAGTATTCTTGCCCTGAGAATTCCATGGACTGAGGAGCCTGATGGGCTACATGCAGTCTATGGGGTTGCAAAGATTTGGACAGAACTGGAGCAACTTAGCAACAGCAGCAGCAGCAAGATGAGCGAGAGGGAACCCTTAAACTGCTGGCCTGGGAACAAGGATCTTTTTTATCAGCTTTCTTTGGACATGTCAGAACTACCACTTGGGAAGCTGGATGAGACCTGGGAATAGCTGTTAGCGAGCTGACGAGAAGTATAGTGCCAGGCCCAGGGAAGAGCGTGGAGCCAGGCTTAATAAATGCTTGCTGCTGCTGAGTCATTCTTCCTGGGAAAAGCAGTGCAGACAGGGTTGTCTCTGGCCAGGGTGCAGGATTGCCACTGGCCTTCACTGAAGTTTCCAGCATCAGTGGCCATCTTCCCGCCATAGCTCAGGAAAGACCCTGGGAATGAAATCCTGACACTGGTGCCCTGCATTAAGTCTTCATATGCTTTCATGGACAGCTGATTAATAGAGTCTTGGCAACAAAGTAATGGGGCAAAGGAAGTCTGCATTTGAAAGGCTGGCCCAAGGGCACGTGGTTGTGTAAGCTGCAAAGGCTTTGACTTTCAGTATCGTGGATTTGGGTAAACCATCCGTGTCTCCCTTAGAGGCACACTGATGTTCAGTCCTGAGAAAGACATTCTGATTGCTGCCAGGAAGACCCATTGCAATAAGCAAAACCCCATTTACATCTACACATAAAGTTTTATTGTCATCATAAAAATTATTTCCAATTTCATCTCTGTTAGAGACTGCATCAGGAAAATAATATTTTAATTGTAAAAGCTTTACTTCGTGGTCAGGTTGCTTTTTTATACATAGTGTTAATGACCCAAAAAAAAAAAAAAGATTTGGGGTACTGGAATAGGCAAAGACTGTTGAGTGGGTGGTCATGGGATGATCTTCATATCAGAGAAGTTGATTCCGACTCCACCTTTTTTTTTCCTCTCTCTTATTTTATCTTGTCACATTTGGTTTGATTCAAAGCCATTGGTTCTCTTTGAGAAGGAGGTCAGACTGGTTTCAGGAATAACCAGTGTTAGAAGAGCAGTTGAAGCGTGCACATGGAAACGCAGGTGATAAAAATCATTTTGAAAAATAATGAACAGGTAACTTGAGACTTGTCGTGAGGGTGGTATCACAGGTTATACCAGGTTATTAATTTTCCGACTCAGCAGTACACCTCTTAAAAAAACACCTAAAGGAAAATGGATCTGTTTTGGAAAGAAATACAATGGGCAGAGAACTGAGGAGCTGAGGGACGTCCACAGGTTGGGTGGACCTGGGAAAGCAAAACTACTTAGACATTTAAATAAAAATTGTATTTCTGGAAAATAATGTGCAAAACATGTAGTTAAGAGACCAGTGTTTAGTGTTCATACATTGAAACAGATGCCTAAGGAGTTCTTGGTTTACCTACAAAATACCAAAGCACCCACCCTGTCTGGTGTTTGCTTGCTCGTTTGTCGAATGACTGACCAACCGCCACATCAAGGAGGGAGCACAGAGCCGGACAAGGTGTGGTCCTAATGTTTGGCGGTTTGCTCCTCCATTTCCCGGGAAGGCAGGAGAACCTTTGTCCGTTCCTCAGTCTCCCCTTCCATAAAATGGGAAGAAGCACGTTTGCCACCCCAGAAGTTGCCCGTGACTGGGAGCGGTTCGGCACGTGACCCGTTTTCTCCTCTCCCTGTTTCCCTGTGGCACTCCTCCGAGTGGTGGCCCGCCGTTGCCATGGTGACACAGCACAGGGTGACGTTGCTTAGAAATAATGACAACTGGCGGCAGCAGGGAAGCAGAGCCACAGTGGTGATTAGCCTCCAAGGAGTGCCCTGTCTGGGCAGAGCACAGCAAAAGGAGGAAGGAGGGGACGGAGGGGTTTAACAAGTCGTGAGCCGATGCCACCTCCCTCCAGCAATTAGCAGTTGTCACCCCTGATAATGCCCAGCCTCAGTGTGCCGGATGTTTTTATAGAATATCCCTTTGGTTGCCAGATTTGTCCTTTTTTCTTTTTTTTATTACTCAGAACCCCAAGTTGTAAGCACAGTAAAGTATTTGTTGTCCATTTCGATTCCAGCAGTTAGCTCAATTTCCTGAAAGATAAGGGGAACTGTTGACTGCCATCATCCTTTGTCGCCTGCTTTAACTTGGGACTTGAGTCATGCCTTGTCAATGGCGACTTTAAAAAGTGTGGCAGGAAATTGATTTTTTTTTTAACTTCTAGGGTGAGTGAAATGACAACAAAATTAAAATCTTATTTGAATAGATTGATCTTTTCCTGAACCTGAATTCCTGGGTTCGGTTTTTCAGCTGAAGTCAAATGGTGCTCTGTAGGGAAAAGTTTTGGGGGGAGTTAGATAGTAATGTGGAGAAAGCAATGGCACCCCGTCCAGTACTCTTGCCTGGAAAATCCCATGGACGGAGGAGCATGGTAGGCTGCCGTCCATGGGGGTCGCTAAGAGTCTTGGACACGACTGGGCGACTTCACTTTCACTTTTCACTTTCCTGCATTGGAGAAGGAAATGGCAACCCACTCCAGTGTCCTTGCCTGGAGAACCCCAGGGATGGGGGAGCCTAGTGGGCTGCCGTCTCTGGGGTCGCACAGAGTTGGACACGACTGAAGTGACTTAACAGCAGATAGTAATGAGATACTATCACCTTCATGCCTGACCCTGCTGGTATCTTTCCCACAGGGTTCAAAAAAATAAGTAGCATTCTGCATCCTTCTGGGGCCTTCTGAACCCTGGGAACATCCAATTCAGATAACCCCCGTGTCTGTTCTGTGATTGTATTCCCTGAAGTTAGTGGGATGTGATTGGGAAGTGAAAAGAAGTTGATGGGCTGGGAGGATCTTCCCAGCAGAACCTCCCTGGGATGGATTCAACACCGGCTTGCAAATATCAAGAAGAATGGGTACCTAGCAATGGCCGTTACTTAAGGGGACCAGGGCAGAGGAAAATCTACTGTCTTTAGTTTGCCTTCAGAGATGCGTTTAAACCCAGGGTATCCTCTGTTAATGGTCCCTGCATGTATGCTGCGTTGCGTCAGTCGTGTTCAACTCTGCGACTCCATGGACTGTAGCCTGCTAGGCTCCTCTGTCTATGGGATTCTCCAGGCAAGAATATTGGAGTGGGTAGCCGTGCCCTCCTCCAGGGGATCTTCCCTACCAAGGATAGAACCTGTGTCCCTTAAGCATCTCCTTCATTTTTAGGCAAGTTCTTTACCACAAGCACCACCTGGGAAGTGCCATGTGGCTCAGAAACTGGGCCTTCACTTGCTGGAAATTCCAGGGTCTCTTGGAGCCCAGTCTTACCAAGAAATAAATTCACTTCCACTTTTAGCAATCTTTCTTTCTTTTTTTTTTTTTTGCTGAGAGCCTTCAGGAACCAGTAATGCCCCCATTCAGAAAGTTCCAGACCCCTCCTTGAGGTCTGAGAGCAGAGCAGCTCCCAGCAACACGCCACGAAGACAGGGCTGGGAGTGTTGCTGAGTTCCTGGTGCATGGTAGCGCTCTATGTGCTGTTCTGGTGGGAGAGAAAACGTGAAGAACTAAACCCCTGGGGTCCTGAGACCTAGATCTGTGTGCCTTCTGCAGCCTGGGACTGCAGTGTTTAACACCTGCTCCTTCCCGGGCGCTGAGTACAGAGCCTGCGCAGAGCCCCTTTGAATCTGAATTCTGCTGCGGGAACACAACGAGCTCCCCAAAGACCTCTCCCCTTCCCTTCTATTCTCCCCTCCCCACCCTTCCCCACCCCCCACCAACACACACAAATGCCCTTGCTCCTGTTAGATCCCTGGGCTCAAACGGCCTGGTAACAAATCTAGGGCAAACCCAGCCGGGCTGATAAGATTTCCAGAAGAGGTCCTAAAAATACATTTCTCCTTAAATCAGCCTTGCCAATCACTGTGCAATCACAGAACGTTAAGGGCAGAAGTGGCCTTAGAAATCGTTGTGCCCTCTCGTTTTTAAAGCTAAGAAATCAGAGTCCCAGAGAGCTAACAGCGAGAACAACAGTGGCTGAGGGATGTTTCAAATCACATCATGAAGATGGAACAAAGCAAACCATACAGGCAGTACAAACTGTGAGCTGCGTAGTATGTTCTTTTCACTTATTTGTCTATTCAGCCTTTCACTTATTCAGCAAATATTTATTTGTACTTGCCCTGTCCTGAAGTTTTGATGTTGCCCAGATGGCAGGGATTCAGACAGACCCTGCCCTCAGAGACAAGCACACTGTGCTTGGGGGAGAGCTTGAGCAGATAGGTAAGTAAGTATGTTGAGTGTGAGACAAGGAACAGGACTTTGGGAAGGAATAAAGCAGGGTGAGCTGGAGTGAGGGGGTAGGACTGATGCAGTATCACGTCAGGAACTTGGCAGTATCTTGTCTCTGCTCCTGTTCTCAGGTTGCCGAGAGCAGGTGGAGAAATCGTGTATTTCAGATCAAGTTCACGCTGTCGCACTGAAGTGGTGCTTCCTGGGCTGTTTGACACCTGTGGCTTGATATCTCTTCCCTTGGGGGACATCTCAAGCCCCACCCCAGCTGGTCTCAGCCTGTACCATATCTCTTCCCGGACTGAGATTAAGGGCCACAGCAAGAACTACTCCACTCCATCTGCCTGCCCTCCAGCTGGAGACCAGTCTGCTGCCATTGCTCCCCCCTTCTAATGGCCCCAGTCTCAGAGCCCCCCACCCCACCCTGGCCAGTGCCCAAGTCTCTCCTCCTCCTTTGGGTGCCTCTTCTGGCCCACACCCCCATCCTGCCATTTCCCCCTGCTCCCATTGTGCTGCTTCTCCTTCCACTCAGAAGACTAAGGAAATGGGGGAGAGTGATGGAGAAGCAGGTTCTTGCTTCTCTCCTGGGGCTCCACAGAGGGTGGCCTTATCTGTGAGGCCTTATCTGCTGTGAGCAGATCTCAGATTCACAAAGATTGCTTCCCCAGGAGCCCACAGGTGATCAAGGGCCATCTGCCCGCTGAGCACCAGAGTTCAGAATTCTCCTGGCTGCTCCATGATGTTCTTGCAGCCCCAGGTATTCTGGGGAGCTCCAGACACTGAGCACCTTGTTCCCCAGCACCCACCTCCCCCCGTGCTAAACTGCCACCTGCAGAGTCAGCAGGGACATCTGCCACCACCGGTTGTCCACATACCCTTGATCTTGGGGCAATGATCAATTTTGACTGCTCAGTCCACCCTGAAACTCTGCATGTCTCCCCATCACCTGGATGTAACACCATTCAGAAAACCCTTTGTCTCATATTACTGTTTTCTTCTGGTTTCATCTGCTCCTCTTCTTTCTGTCATCTCTAAATAACTGGACAGAGTGTCTTTGACCCTGTCCAAATCTTTCTCTTTTCTCTCCTACATATATGCGTGTGCTAAGTCGGTTCAGTGATGTCCGACTCTTTGCAACCTAATGGACTGTAGCCCGCCAGGCTCCTCTGTCCATGGGGTTCTCCAGGCAAGAATACTGGAGTGGGTTGCCATTTCCTTCTCCAGGGGATCTTCCTGACCCGGGGATTGAACTTGTGTCTCTCACATTTCCTGCATTGGCAGGCGGGTTCTTTACCACTAGCGCCACCTGGGAAGCCCCTCCTGGATTATACACACAGATGTAAATATTGTTATAAGTATTTCTCTTTTCTCTCTCATTTTAGCCATTCTGTGATGTTAGTTATCATTTCTATGAATAGTAGTTCCAACTATATACCCATGACCATGACCACTATGCCCCAGTTTCCAATTTGCCTCCTATCTCCAACTTCCTTCCTCCTGGGCATAGCATCATTGTCCTCCCGCTCACACAGGACCCGCAGTTTGAAGTCCTCTTTAACAGTTCCCTTCCCTGCATTGCTCACTCCCAATCCCGCAGGCTCCTCTGTCCATGGAATTCTCCAGGCAAGAATACTGCAGTGGGTAGCCATTCCCTCCTGCAGGGCATCTTTCTGACCCAGGGATTTTCCTGTGTCTCCTGTATCGGCAGGCAGATTTTTCCCAATGGTATAACTTTGGGCCTGAAGTGTTCCTTTTCTCCTGGACCCTTGCTAGAATCACCAACCAACTTCACCACCTGTGAGCTCTTCTAAGTCTAATGCATCCTAAGTGATTCTCCAGCTGGAGACTTGTCTAGATCTCAAGCGCTCCCCAGTATCTACATTACCAATGACCCTGATATTTTATAACGGAGTCTACTTACTCAGACTTACTCAGCACTGTCATCGGTGGAGATAGCCCCTATAGAGAACCTTGGAAATTTAAAGGAGCATTTTCCCCTCATCGTCCTAATGAACAGGCAACATCTCTGGAATGTAATGGGTGGAAGTAATGGATTTTGACATCTTGCAACGGATATGACTCAGTGGGAGTGAAAAACTGGTCTGTATCTAGTGAGTGCTGAGTGTACAGCTGGACTTTCACATAAGTAAAAATGCCATTCTGGGCAATCTGGGTCAAGATCTTAACTCTGTTTCACATATTTGCCTGTGTGTTTTTTTCTAATTGATTTTTTTATTGTTTGGACAGTCGATAGAACTGAATTTTTCCAGAATGCAACTCTGTAAATTGAGGCAAGGTTGCTCTTTAACTATTAGGAATTTTAATAGGAGTCGTTTGGGATTCTGAAAAGCCGCATCACGTGTCACACCTACGTCAGTTTGCATTTGTGTGCCCATCACACAAGACAAGTCGTGGACATCCACCACTTTATTCTGTCTTCTAATATACTTGTGCCTAAGCTTGGACATTCTAAAACACATTTATTTTATAAATAGCTTTGTTGTTTTTCAGTCGCTAAGTCGTGTCCAACTCTTTGAGACTCTGTGGGCTGCGGCACACCAGGCTCCTCTGTCCTCCACTGACTGCTGGAGTCTGCTCAAATTCGTGTCCATTGAATCAGTGATGCTGTCTAACCATCTCATCCTCCGTGGCCTCCTTCTCCTTTTGCCTTCAGTCTTTCCCAGCATCAGAGTCTTTTCCAATCAGTTAGCTCCTCGAATCAGGTGGCCAAAGGACTGGAACTTCAGCTTCAGCCACAGTCTTTCCAATGAATGTTCAGAGTTGATTCCTTGAGGATTGACTGGTTTGATCTTCTTGCAGGACTCTCAAGAATCTTCTCTACTTCCTTTGATATTTAGTTTTCAGTTAGGACAATACATTGATTTTTCTTAAATGTGTGTATGTTGGCTAGATTATGTATGGTTTGCATCTGTTGGTAATAAAAGTTATGTTACAAAAATTTTGTTCAGAAGGGGTCATTGGATTTGTACATGTACAGGCAAATGAACGAGGCATTCGGCTGGTGATTATAGAAAGAGAGAGAAAAGGAAAAGGGTCAAGTGAAAACAGTCCTGGCCACCAGAGGCAGGAAATGGAAGTTCTGACAAAGGAGTCCCTGGCTTTCAGGCCTAGATAGCTTGATAATTAAACTGACTGCACCCACTGGGTCTTGGATTTCCAGGAAACCGGTAAGTGCTGTCAGTCTTAACTGGTATCTAATACAATTGCTTTTATTCTAATAAGAGTAGCTCCTAACTTAATTATAAATGTTTAGATAGAACACACAGGCATAGCAAAAAAACCATAATTTGAATACAAATATGTGTTGAATCTGTTCTATCTAGCTGTAGTTTCAGGAGTATATTTAGAAATCTCTCATCTTCTAACTGAAGAGGGGATTTTTCTCTCCGTCCATTCCTGGAAATGACAGTGAAAATGGGCTGGAAATGTTTGTGCAGGAAAAGGAGCTCTGGATTTTATGAAGTTTTCACTTGTACTGTAAGATACCAAGTCCAAGAGGAAACTTTTTCGTGTGGGAATTTCTCCTTTTATTTCTGTTATCATGAAACGTTGGCTTATCTGACTTACTGCATGACCTTGAGTGCCCCAGTGTTTAATTTCCCCTATAGAAGTGGATTTGAAAGTATGTTCAAAAGAACAAGTATCATATGAAATGAAGACATCACTGGTAGCCCGGGTTCTTTCCCTGCTTAGAATGAACGAGGGTTTGGAGGTAGTTTTTGAAGACCATCCATCAAAGGGTTGTCTAACATTCTCTGAAGGACTTCATACTTTGTACCACCTTCATGGCAAGAGGCTCTACTTTCTTTAAGCTACAGTTCATTTGCTTTGCAAAAATGTATAACAATGAACAGGAGTCATTTCTCCCAGTGTATGTGTATGTATGAACACAGATGTAAGGCAAGTTGATATCTTATCTAGTGCTGATAAGGGTTAGACACCAAATAGAGAGTCGTTAAAATATACTAGTAATTATACTTTGGTGCAGTTCATCCATTTATGGTTTACTGCTGAGCCACCTGGGAAGCCACATATATATTGCTAATTATATTTTGGTTACAGTGCATCCATTTATGGTTTATGTATTCCTTGGCCAAAGAGTTCATTTGATGTTAATGGAAAAACTCAAATGAGCTTTTTGGCCAGTCCAGTGTTTTCAATCCTCATGATTCCAAACAAGGAAACCAAAGCTCAGAGAACTTAGGTGACGTTTCACAGCTATTCAGAGAAGCAGAGGAGCAACTGACTGGAATCTAGGGTAGAAAATTCCATTCTTACTCACGTGTGTGTTCAGTTACTAAGTCGTCCCCGACTGTGACTTCATGGATTGCAGCACGCCAGGCTGCCCTGTCCTTCACTGTCTTCTGGAATTTGGCTCAGCTTTATGTCCATTAAGTCAGTGATGCTCTACAGCCATCTCATCCTCTGTCGTCCCCTTCTCCTCCTGCCTTCAATCTTTCCCAGCATCAGAGTCTTTTCCAGTGAGTCAGCTCTTTACATCAGGTGGCCAAACTATTAGAGCTTCAGCTTCAGTGTCAGTCCCTCCAGGGAATAGTCAGCGTTGCTTCCCCTTAGGATTTGACTGGTTCTTACCCAGAATCCGTGCCAGAGTTTCAAAGCACGATTTCATTTACATTTCCAATATATTAAAAAACAAATCTTAAAGGTGTCTAGAAACAAAGATCTTTTAAGGGACAATCACTGTGGCTGCTACCTTCACTCTTTCTTGGAGAAGTCAGTGAGGTTCTATATGGCTTTGGCAGTTGGGACCGCAGTGGTTTCTGTATTTTTATTGGTCCTCTGTGGTTCCTGTGGGAAGGGACCTCTTCTCAGGGGCTGTGATTAGGGCGGGATTACACCACTCCTGGAGGTCAAGTGGCTCTTAGCTCAGTGCTTTGGATGGCGCTGCCCTGGGTCCCTCTCCAGCCTGGGCATCTTCATCTCCCACTTAGGATGCGCCGAGTCAAGGACCAAGGGAGTGTACACGTGGAGAGCTATTTTAAATAAGCTCCAGAAATAGAGGTGGGGATGTTCAGATTTCAAGCCACTCACAGGAAGGAAAAAAAAATCATTCTTTTAAATGATGTATTTTAAGAATTTAAAAGATTTAAAATAGGAAATCCTCAAGATTTTCTCCACATTAAAATTTAGAAAACTGTGGGAGACATGGTTTCTTTATTGTAATTAGATTTATGCAAAATGAAATTAAAGGCATCCCATAAATTACTTAATGGATAATGAGTCCTTGACTGTCTGACTCAGAAATCGGTTTGTTTTGCAAGGATCCTTTAATCAGCTCCCTAGGAGGCCGTTGTCTGGCAGACAGCTGAAATACCTTAGATGACCAAGAGCCGGCTGGAGGGGTTGTGTGCCACACAACTATTTTCCTTAAGGCGGTCTTACGTTTTGATCAATCTCAGGCTCAAGATCGGACATGATGAATGTGTTTCCCTTCAGAAATGTACAAACTGGCTACAAAGTGTTGGTGAGGCGAGGACACCTGGGGTCCTCAGCCTGGGCTTGTCTGAGGGATGTGGCCTGGGGGCAGTTCGCCAAGGTCAGGGAGGAAAGGACCTAAACTCTCCCTGTGACATCATGACATCACAGAGCGGCTAAAACAAGCCAACGTGAGCAGCGAATGCTTGCCTACAGTCAAAAGTCACAGCTTTCTGAAAAATCTAACACCTACAGGAGTTTTCAATATGTTTTGAAAAACGAAGTGTCATGTAAGTGAAGACCCTAAAAAAAGCTTGGGATTCTTCAGTGCCATTGCACAGTGAGTCCACTGGCATTTCAGGAAATACTACAGAATCTCCTTTCAGTATCCTTGAACTTCAGTCTTGCCTTTCCTTTGAAGATGAGTCTAGCAGTGATGCTCCATGTTCTTCACATCTGGTGCTGTCTAGAGAAGGTGGCTCCTCTGTAAAGAGCTCTGGCCTTATGGGACTTGGGACCCAGCTGCTGGTCACCAAGGACTGCCAGCACCCTAAGATGGCCCTCTCTTAGACAAGGGTCCTGGAAACAAAGTCTATTTATCCCCACCAAAGGCCTGCTTCACCCTGAACAAAACCCGCAAGCTATGAGAGTCTATTTTTCAAATTCTCTTAGAAGCACATCTTATCTGGGGCAGATCTCCCAGGTGTTTTCTGTATCATCTAGTTTTATTTTGTTTGACTGATCAGAAACACAGCCACTGGGAGAAGCCCTCAGCCAGCCCTCCTGCAATTGTTGGTGTGGGAATCAGTGACCCCAGGACCTGGCCATCAACTCAGGGCAGACATCCGGGTTCCCTCAGAGCCCGGAGGATGCCAGGCACCCAGGAGGACTGGCAAGAAACGCTTGCCCCGGTGGTACTACAACTTGAGAGTGCCTCAGAGTTAGTCCTAGAAGACTGGTTAAAACACAGATTGCTGGGCCCCACACCCAGGACTTCTGATTCAGGACCTCTGGGCTGAGATCCAAGGATCTGCATTTCTAGCACGGTCCCAGAGGCTGCTGGGACTGCTGGCCCACGTACTACACTTTGAAAACCACTGGGCTGAGGATTCAGGGTTTTGAAGCTCAAATAATTTATCCTTGGGGCATCTTCTCACCTTCACCCTCAACTTACTTGGCAGCAGCAGGGTAAGCCCGTGGTACTTGCTAGAATTTTCCTACAGGATAATACTGACATTCTCTATTCAGAGCCTTATTCCTTTAGGTTAGACTTTGCTCCATGTGTTAGTCACTCAGTCGTGTCCGACTCTTTGTGACTGCATGGACTATAGCCCGCCAGGCTTCTCAGTCCATGGAATTCTCCAGGCAAGAATCCTGGAGTGGGTTTCCATGCCCTTCTCCAGGTGGTCTTCCAGACCCAGCGATCAAACCCAGGTCTCCTGCACCGAGGGCAGATTCCTTACTGTCAGCCACCAGGGGAGCCCAACGTTGGTCCATATTAAAGTGGAGATGGACCAGGAGGAGGACCAGGAGTTTATTTGAAAAGATTTGTTGAGCGTGTCCTATGTATCAGGCACTGAACTGAGCTCTGGGGATTTGAAAATAGTAGTCTGTGTCTCAGATGGTAATGCAGGAGACCTGGGTTTGATCCCTGGGTCTTGAAGATGCCCTGGAGAAGGGCATGGCAGCCCACTCCATATACTTGCCTGGAGACTCCCATGGACAGGGGAGCCTGGCAGGCGACAGTCCATGGGGTCACAAAGAATCAGGACTGAAGTGGCTGAGCACCCGCGCACGCCTTCTCCACACAGACACATTTTAACAGGGGCCCCTCTCGGCAGATGAACTGGAAGATGCCACCCCCTCCCCGGCAACTGCCCCCTCACCCAGGGCGCTGGGAGCTCAGTCCAGAGCTGTGCTCTCACCAAGCCCTCAAGCCACCTAGGTTCCCTATCACTGCAGCACCCAGGATGACTGCTGGGCCCTGAAAGTGTCTCATTCAGTTCTGGGTTAGCAGCTGCTGGAGGAAGACAGCAGGCTCCGGCCTTTGTAGTGACATCGTGGGATCTGTGCTTGGGGGAACCGTCTCTGGGGGTTCCCTTCGGCTGCAGACTGAAGGCGACCTGAGAAACGAGGGGCGCTCTGGATACGCGGCCCCGGACGAGCGCCCCCTGCAGGCAGTTCTGTGATCTCCACGGCACCTTCTTGCTCTCAGAAGCTACACCTGCAGCAGACCCACCCCAGGCAAGACCCGGGTCACTGATAGAGAACCACTGCAGAGAGGAAGCTTGGGAGTGCATTTCTTCAATAAATATTGATAGAGCAGCTTCTCCTTTCATCGCCTTGCATTGGGCCAGCACTTTACTGTTCACAGAGTGTCTCTATGTTTCCTTTGTAATCAGTCCTTCCTGACAGCAACCATGTAAAGTAAGTAGGAACTACCAACATTTTACAGAGGAAGCAACTGGATCACAGAGAAAATTGACTTACCCAAGGTCAGATGAAGGAGCCTTGGCAATATAAGGACTAGAAGCTGGCTCTTAGGGCAGGATTCTTTTCACCATTCCAGAAAGTTCTGTGGCTAATAGAAGAAATGCAAAAGCCCTTACGACATCAGTAGAATGATAATGCAAACACATATATAATTCTGAATTTTTTTGGAGAGGAGTTAAAAGGAAGATAGTGAGTTTAATTTTAATCAGTTCAGTTCAGTCGCGCAGTCGTGTCCGACTCTTTGCGACCCCATGAATCGCAGTACGCCAGGCCTCCCTGTCCATCACCCACTCCCGGAGTTCACTCAGACTCACGTCCATTGAGTCTGTGATGCCATCCAGCCATCTCATCCTCGGTCGTCCCTTTCTCCTCCTGCCCCCAATCCCTCCCAGCATCAGGGTCTTTTCCAATGAGTCAACTCTTCGCATAAGGTGCCCAAAGTACTGGAGCTTCAGTTTTAGCATCATTCCTTCCAAAGAAATCCCAGGGTTGATCTCCTTCAGAATGGACTGGTTGGATCTCCTTGCAGTCCAAGGGACTCTCAAGAGTCTTCTCCAACACCACAGTTCAAAAGCATCAATTCTTCGGCGCTCAGCCTTCTTCACAGTCCAACTCTCACATCCATACATGACCACAGGAAAAACCATAGCCTTGACTAGACGGACCTTAGTCGGCAAAGTAATGTCTCTGCTTTTGAATATACTATCTAGGTTGGTCATAACTTTTCTTCCAAGGAGTAAGCGCCTTTTAATTTCATGGCTGCAGTCACCATCTGCAGTGATTTTGGAGCCCAAAAAAACAAAGTCTGACACTGTTTCTACTGTTTCCCCATCTATTTCCCATGAAGTGATGGGGCCAGATGCCATGATCTTCGTTTTCTGAATGTTGAGCTTTAAGCCAACTTTTCCACTCTCCTCTTTCACTTTCAACAAGAGGCTTTTTAGCTCCTCCTCACTTTCTGCCATAAGGGTGGTGTCATCTGCATATCTGAGATTATTGATATTTCTCCCAGCAATCTTGATTCCAGCTTGTGTTTCTTCCAGTCCAGCATTTCTCATGATGTACTCTGCATATAAGTTAAATAAGCAGGGTGACAATATACAGCCTTGACGTACTCCTTTTCCTATTTGGAACCAGTCTGTTGTTCCATGTCCAGTTCTAACTGTTGCTTCCTGACCTGCATACAGATTTCTCAAGAGGCAGGTCAAGTGGTCTGGTATTCCCATCTCTTTCAGAATTTTCCACAGTTTACTGTGATCCACACAGTCAAAGGCTTTGGCATAATCAATAAAGCAGAAATAGATGTTTTTCTGGAACTCTCTTGCTTTTTCCATGATCCAGCGGATGTTGGCAATTTGATCTCTGGTTCCTCTGCCTTTTCTAAAACCAGCTTGAACATCAGGGAGTTCACGGTTCACATATTGCTGAAGTCTGGCTTGGAGAATTTTGAGCATTACTTTACTAGCATGTGAGATGAGTGCAATTGTGCGGTAGTTGGAGCATTCTTTGGCATTGCCTTTCTTTGGAATTGGGATGAAAACTGACCTTTTCCAGTCCTGTGGCCACTGCTGAGTTTTCCAGATTTGCTGGCAAATTGAGTGCAGCACTTTCACAGCATCATCTTTCAGGATTTGAAACAGCTCAACGGGAATTCCATCACCTCCACTAGCTTTGTTCGTCGTGATGCTTTCTAAGGCCCACTTGACTTCACATTCCAAGATGTCTGGCTCTAGATTAGTCAACACATCATCATGATTATCTGGGTCATGAAGATCTTTTTTGTACAGTTCTTCCGTGTATTCTTGCCACCTCTTCTTAATATCTTCTGCTTCTGTTAGGTCCAGACCATTTCTGTCCTTTATCGAGCCCATCCTTGCATGAAATGTTCTCTTGGTATCTCTAATTTTCTTGAAGAGATCTCTAGTCTTTCCCATTCTGTTCTTTTCCTCTATTTCTTTACATTGATTGCTGAAGAAGGCTTTCTTATCTCTTCTTGCTATTCTTTGGAACTCTGCATTCAGATGCTTATATCTTTCCTTTTCTCCTTTGCTTTTTGCTTCTCTTCTTTTCACAGCTATTTGTAAGGCCTATAATTTTAATAATAATATTTAATCCAATTTGTTAATATTATTATTAATATTATTAATATTATTATCAATTCACCATGTAGTAAATACGAAACAATATTGAGATTTTTCATGTTCTTTTTTTTCATACTAAATGTGCTTGAAATTGGTGTGTATTTTATACCTGGGTTTTCCAGGTGGCTCAGTGGTAAAGAATCTGCCTGCGATGCAGGAGCTCCAGATTCAATCCCTGGGTGGGGAAAATCCCCTGGAGGAAGAAATGGCAACCCTCTCCAGTATTCTTGCCTGGGAAATCCCATGGGCAGTTTTATACTTAGAACACATCTCAATTAGGATGCTGGATTTTTGTTGGAAAGATTAATACTTGATCTGTATTTAGATTCCATGAAATTTACAACTGAAAAGTAGATTCATAGTTGGTCCGAGCATACTGAAAAGTTTTCCAATAAGTATACTGAGGATCAGTTTTTAAGTTAAATTTACATTGAGAAGAAACAAAAAATTTAAGTTTAGTTCCCCAGTGGTTCTAGCCACTTCTTGGGTGTTCCATAGCCATCTGTAGCGAGTGGCTTCTGTATTGAAGAGCGAAGTCCTAACAAGTAGCCCTGCCTTGCTGGAGCCTGCAGTCTGGTAGGCTCGGTATGTAATTTGTTCTGTGTGTTAGTATAGTTTAGTCTTGTCCGTTGGTCGCCATGTTAATCGTCCCCATCCGTCATTGCCCATCTCCTTTGGTGGGCTCCCCTGACCTGATTTAAATCTGCTCTCAGTTCCTCATTCCCAGAGCTGCTAGTTGTACCTATTCCTGAAGAGGGAGGTTGCGATGGCCAAAGGAGGCAGTATCTTTGATAACAGTAGTTCCGGAACTTTTCGGATTGAAACAGAACAAGCTGGGAGGAAGTGGATTCACCAGCAGTTAGGATAGCAATATATTTAGCTGCAATCTGATGCACTTTCTGGAACATCTTTGACTTATACTTAACTGGCCGTCAGAGACTTGGCTCCTCTGCTTTTAAAAGCAAGTTCATCTTTGATAGAGTCTGATGATCTAAATTCCGACTGGATTTTCACAGAAGTAGAAATGGCACTCTGGTTCTCCCGGGTAGGAGCAGGGAACTGTCTTCATATCTAAAAATATGAGCAAAAGTGTACCCCATTCACTGGACCGGATTGAGAGCATTGTTCCAGTGTGGTTTTCAGGAATACTTGAGTAATTATTCATTGGTGCTTGAATCCATATTTGCCTGTTTCTTTTCCTACACGTGAAGGGTTGGCCAAGACCGTATGGCTCTGAGGATGAGAACCCATCTCCTGCATCTTTGTTGTTCTGTGACTCCAGTTAACCCAGGTCCTTGGGACTCAGGGATGCTGTAAAATTTTTGCAAGTATAAACTCCATGTGTCCAGCCTCTCACTGTGTCTCCAACATTATTGGCGCCTCATCTCCACTGAACACACCGGCAGAAATGTTTTCCTCGTCCCTCAGTTCACTTGTCCTTTGTTCTCATGGGGGTTAGAGGTGGGGGTTGAGCTAAGAGTGCAGGTCCAGGCTGGTCGGTGAAACCTGACCTAGAGTCAGCTTGGTTATTAAACTCATCTTCTTAAACTCTTGAAGTTAAGATGGTTGAATGTTAGCTTCTGGGAACGCAGTGCTGCCAAACAGACAAGCAGGAGCCTGTCAGGCCCCTCAAATATTTCACAATTGGAACTTAGGAATGTGTCACAGCTTCCCAGGTTGCCGATGTCCTTCAATGTGCATACAGTTACAGCTCATTCAGACACTTCTACTGACAAGTAAGAGAAGGACTGTGCTGAAGAAATGTTCCCCCAATCCCAGGAGATGTCCCACTAATATTAATCAATGATCCACAGTTAGATAAGCTCAACAGACGCCATTGCAGGCCCTCCCTCCATCAGAGACTCATTCAAGGCTGAAAAAAGCCCTATTGCAGGTAAGCCTTGTTCAGCTTGGTTTACCTGGAGTTAACTAAACCTAACTGACGGTCAGACCTACTTTTTCAGGGAACACTTGTGAGCCATGCAAAGATTATTGCTCTCTGAACTTATTTGGTACATGATGATTTTAAATAACCTACTTCCAGCCTCCATTAAGTTTTTAGTTATAAATTTTTTAAAAGGGCATCAAGGCTAAGGAAATAACTAAGGTAGCCTGTGGCATACTCAATATATGAAAATGACCAACTTTTGTTAGTTATTTTAGTCTTTCATTCATGCTGCACTCTATATTAAATTTTTTAATGTTTTTATAATTTCATAATCCTTAGAGATATTAAAAGAAACGAAATGGGCTGATTTTAGAAATCTGAATTGATCAGTCGTATTTTTGTTGTAGATCTGTGATTCAACTCCAGCATTCTGCAGAACCCAACATTTTTAAGTTGTGACTCTGTTAAAAACTAAACTGCACTAAAGTAAAATGAACTTGCGTTCATTCACTTAGTGAGTGAGTCAGTCATCAGCTAAATTGCTCGATAAATACTTTTTGAGGACCTAATAGACCTGATCCAAGGCACTAGGGAAGCAGAAATGAAAAGTACAAACGGGGAAGAAAGCAACATTACCATCAACCAAGTATTAAAAGTAGAGAGAAAGTATGAGAGATCTGAGAGTAATATCAGAAGGGGTCTGCCTGTCTCTCTTTAAGCTCAAACCTCTGTAAACTAGAAAGGACATATAGGGTGAGGAGTGCACATTTCATCCAGAATGACAATATATCCTTATTATATAGAAGAGACACATCCCAAATAATTGTTTATAGCATTTTCAACAATAAAATCAATGGCCTAAATGTGAAATTAATTGGAAGCCACGGTTCTAATACACTGTTTTGGCGATTAAGCACATTAGATTGATTGTCTCAGAATGCCTAATTATTGTGTCTGCCACACTCATCTGTTTGAGTCATCCCTAACTTTTGGACTGCTGCCTGGATCATTTCTGCAATACAGTTGCAGTTTCGTATTCTTCTCTCTCTCTCTTTTAATGCATAACTTCTCTTACTATATTCAGAGCTCAAAGCTCTAAACTGCACTTTTGGAAATTCGAGATTAAGAGCTAAATAGTTTGTTCAAGTGTTGAGTCCATTGAGTTGGGGTGTAAGTTGATTTTATTTTTTAATTGAGAAATGTTTTATAGTATAGGATAGTTGATTCACCACTTATTTATGTTTTACAGCTTCAAGATTTAAAAGTGCCTGTGTGAAGTCACTTCTGCTGGAAACCACAGTCCGGGAGTTTTTTGTTCGAATCTTGTTTTTCTGTCAAATATACATTACCCTGACCTTATGAGTGGATGAAGATACCTCAACTGTCTGACTTTGCCAATTGCTTGCTTTCAGAATTTTAAACGGTGGAAGGAAAAAGAAATCCTGCTAAGATCTGAACATCTCAGTGGCTTATTTTCCAGCGTCGTCAATAGCTGTGAGTGTCAGGACTAAATATTCTCCCAAGGAGTGCCATGATATTGAAGTCACTTTATTAAAAACAGTTGTGTCTGTGAAAGGATCAGGAGACTCGGACGTTTGCAGTCAGAGATGACACTGAGCATGCTTTTATTGCGGCCCGCAGTCTTCGAGTGGGGCATATTGATTGATGAGTGACTGCCTGCCGATAAATTTTCTCTGCTCTGTTTCCTGGATTGGACTTCATTAAGCAATTTATCACTTACCTTCAGACTTACATGTGGGATTTTTCACACCAATAGTTTTGGAATCATTGGAACTTGGATTGATTTCATCATTTAGCAGGGAGGAACAGGATCCCAGTTATTTTCTCATCATGGCTTTGAATGTTGCCCCCGTCAGAGATACAAAATGGCTGACGTTAGAGGTCTGCAGACAGTTCCAGAGAGGAACCTGCTCCCGCTCTGATGAGGATGCAAATTCGCCCACCCCCCCAAAAGCTGCCAGGTTGAGAATGGAAGAGTAATTGCCTGCTTTGATTCCCTAAAGGTAAGAGAATGCGTTTTTAGGTAGTCACATCAATGCCACATTGGACTGTCAAACAGAATGCTTTCCGTTGTACTTCTAACAATCGATTTTCAATCCTGTTTTTCTTATTTGTGGTGATTATTGGGAGATTTGCACTCAGATTTTTTTTTCATGTCAGGCATATATAAATTTTTTACAGATCCATGTTTCAATTAAAAATACATGATGGTGTATTTTTGGTCTGGCATGACATTCATGTACTCAAGAGTTTTAAATCAAAGTCTGGCTTGTGACAACTGAAGATAAATATTTTATTAATGTTTGATCTTCTGGAGGTTATATAAAGGTGAAGAAATTGAATGTGTCACTTTTATGTGCCAGTTACTCGGATTCACCTTTTGAAGAATTTCTACTCTTGTGGCTTGCTTTCTTGACCAAGGGCTTCCTAAAATACTTCTTAAGAGGTTTTTCACTCTCTTTGGAAATTTGCCATGGCTAACAGGAATTATTAAATACACACTCAGTGCTTCCTGAGAACCTACCGTGTGTAAGTTAACACACAGCACCTCAGAGAAGAAATGAATGTGCTTCAAGTTGGTATCCTTGATGAGCCTACTGTCTGGTAGGGAAAATACAGCAAACGGCTATAATTCAAGACAGAAAGGATGTGTGCTTAGTCGCTCAGTCGTGTCCAACTCTTTGTGACCCCATGGACTGTAGCCCTCCAGGCTCCTTTGTCCATGGCGATTCTCCAGGCAAGAATCCTGGAGTGGGTTGCCATGCCCTCCTCCAGGGGAGCTCCCCAACCCAGGGATCAAAGTCGGGTCTCCCGCATTGCAGGTGGATTCTTTAACGTCTGAGCCACTAGGGAAGGCCAAGACAGAAAGGGACATGTGCCCTAAGAGAAGGACAGAAAGCAGACTTCTGTGATAGAAGGCAGATTCATAGAAGGGAGTGCTGGCTTCCACTGATTGTTTCAGAAATGTTTTTGGAGGCTGTGGCTCCTGAGTTGTATACCAAGTTGGGTGGAGATTAGACTTGAAGAAATGGGAGAATTATCATGAAAGATCTCATTGAAGAAAATGGGGATGACTTAACCCATAATTTTCTGAGGTGGATTTTTTTCCCCTAAAATTACAGATCCTATCAATCCCTGACTGTCTAGGATAGTTCTAACATAATCGCAATATTGTTTTCAATGATACACGTAAGACACATAGCTTAAAAAAAAATAGAGCTTAAATTTTACATCTCTGAAAAACTTCATATAAATAAGCTTACCAAACAACAACAAAAAAATTGATCCATGCTCTTAATATACAATTTGGGAAATCATAGTGCTATGAGTTTATGCAATAGTGACCTTAGCCTATTTTGGAATATTGAAGGGACTGGGTATGTTTCTTGAGAAAATTTCTTCTTTAAGTAAAAAAAAAAAAAAACTATTTCTTATTTGATTTACAGATGAAAATTGAAATATAAGACTTCAAATCATATTTTAATGGGAAAATTTGTCTATACTAAAAGCAGAACATATTTATAGCTCAACAGGATAAAGATTAAAATTTGAAAAAATTAGATATGCAGTTTGCCTCAATAAACAGAGAAGACAATGGCACCTCACTCCAGTACTCTTACCTGGAAAATCCCATGGACCGAGGAGCCTGGTGGGCTGCAGTCCATGGGGTCGCTAGGAGTCGGACACCACTGAGCGACTTCACTTTCGCTTTTCACTCTCATGCACTGGAGAAGGAAATGGCAGCCCACTCCAGTGTTCTTGCCTGGAGAATCCCAGGGACGGGGGAGCCTGGTGGGCTGCCGTCTATGGGGTCGCACAGAGTCGGACACGACTAAGTGACTTAACAGTTAACAGTTACCTCAATAAATACCCCTCTTTTCTTCCTTCTTTATCTCTCAAAGCTTATTAGTTTAGACTTTAAAATTATAACTCATTTTGTCTACATAGAATTGACTAGATGGGTGATAAATCACAATTCATAGAGACTGTAACAGCATGAGCACATTTTATATTAGTATGTATTTTGCTTGTAGTCAAAAAAGTAAGTAAAGTGTGTATTCACTTCTGTGATTATCACAAATGACAGCCTTCACTGTAAAAAATAGTGTAGATTAAAAACTAGAATGTAAGAACTTTAAGATATGGAATCAGGTCAGAGGAGGAATTCATTTTCCAGGTCATCCCCAAACCCTTTGTTTCATCAAGTCAACCCTTTTTTGGTTGAATATTTACTATTAAACTGAGGTTTTAGTAATTTCTTAAAACTTTTAATTCTTTTAACTAATTAGGAAACTATGCCTGACCTATTAAGGCTCAGTATTTTTTGACTATCAACAGCCAACTCCCAGATTCATGTATGTCAATACTGTACTGGAGATTCACCAAGATCACAATTGTCTGAGAATTCCCACCCATGAGAAAGAATCGAGAACAATTATGTTTAGAATAAAAATGTAAACCAGGCTGTGAGAACATTGAGTACTATTTAGAAAGAAACCTTGAAGACCATTTTCAGAAGTGTCTAGTAAAACCGTTTCCAGGTGTGGAAGCAGAGTTGTATATTGCCTCAAGTTATTAGTTTCCTTTCAGTATTGTAAGTTTTTAGGTTATTTAATTTGAGTGCAATGTTATAGATTAGTGACATTGTCAAACTGTGAACAATGTAGAAAGAGCCCAGAGGTACAGGAGTAAGACAGACTCGAGTCTACCTGCTCAACCACTTTCCAGCCTTCGGTGAGTCATTTATCACTTCTTAGCTTTGTTGTCTCATCAGTAAAATGAGAAAATTCACCAGGGACATTGGCTAAAGAATTTATGGTGCCCAGCACCACGCTGGCCTGTTCACCTTGAAAGGCCGCTGTAGGGAATACAAGTAAATAAAACAGACACTCAAAAATACAGGCTAAAATGATGGATGATGGCGATCATAATGAAGCTCATTTAATTTTATTTCATGTGTTAAAAAAGGTAGCTCTGCAGCAGTAGAACCAGCCTAGGGTAGAAAGAAGGGCAAGGGTTTTGAAGTCAGGACAGGCTGGGACTTGAAGAAACCCTGGCGGGGACATGGGCTAACTATATCATTTGAGACAAATTATTTTACCTCCTTGACTTCAGTGTCATCCTATTTTAAATTGCTACGATAATTCCTACCTCATAAGGCCACTGCAAAGACCAACTGGCCTAAAATATACCTGTCGCCCAGCACGAGCCGGACGTGATGATATTAGTGTCTTTCCCTTCCTAGTAAAGTATCATATAGTATGCACCTTGAGTTTAATGACTGACTTCCCTGGTGGTTCAGAGGTTAAAGCGTCTGCCTCCAATGCGGGAGACCTGGGTTCGATCCCTGGGTCGGGAAGATCTCCTAGAGAATGAAATGGCAACCCACTCCAGTATTCTGGCCTGGAGAATCCCATGGACGGAGGAGCCTGGTAGGCTACAGTTCACGGGGTCGAAAAGAGTCGGACACGACTGAGCGACGTCACTTCACTTCACTTCACTTACAAGCAAAACGTGGCCGACTCTTAAAGCATCCAATTCTTAACGTGTCCAAACTCTTAATCTATTGTAATAATACCTCAGTGATGGCGTACTGCGATTCATGGGGTCGCAAAGAGTCGGACACGACTGAGCAACTGAACTGAACTGAACTGATAGTGTCTTTCCCTTCCTAGTAAAGTATCATATAGTATGCACCTTGAGTTTAATGACTGACTTCCCTGGTGGTTCAGAGGTTAAAGCGTCTGCCTCCAATGCGGGAGACCTGGGTTCGATCCCTGGGTCGGGAAGATCTCCTAGAGAATGAAATGGCAACCCACTCCAGTATTCTGGCCTGGAGAATCCCATGGACGGAGGAGCCTGGTAGGCTACAGTTCACGGGGTCGAAAAGAGTCGGACACGACTGAGCGACGTCACTTCACTTCACTTCACTTACAAGCAAAACGTGGCCGACTCTTAAAGCATCCAATTCTTAACGTGTCCAAACTCTTAATCTATTGTAATAATACCTCAGTGATGGCGTACTGCGATTCATGGGGTCGCAAAGAGTCGGACACGACTGAGCAACTGAACTGAACTGAACTGAACTGGTGCAAATTAGTCATGAGGTTAAAAGAAATCAAGTTTGAGGCAGACATCGTTTTTGTTGTTGTTATTTATTGCAAGATATCTTCTGCAAACACCGTAGGGTACTTTTATTCATAAAAATAGGAAAAACAAATCTGGAGCCTAGAACAGTGTCTCATACCCTGTGAAAGTGAAGTGAAAGTTGCTCAGTTATGTCCCATTCTTTGCAACCCCATGGACTAATAGTCCATGGAATTCTCCAGACCAGAATACTGGAGTAGGTAGCCTTTCCCTTCTTCAGGGGATCTTCCCAACCCAGCGATTGAACCCAGGTCTCCCACATTGCAAGCGGATTCTTTACCAGCTGAGCCACAAGGGAAGCCCCTTCATACACTGTAAATACTCACTAATGGTAGAGCACGTTCATCAGGAAAATACTCAAGCCTCTCAGATAGGGCTGCTGCATATGGTTGCATCGGGGCGCAGTGAACACTGGGGGTCCATTTCTCATCATAGTGAGATGAGCGCCCTCTGGAGTTGTGCAGCCATGTGCTATGGCCCTGTTCTTCATATCCCAATCGATTTCAAACTCGGGGAGCTCTGTGCAAGGACTGAAGATACAGGCTGACTCCGGAAGTACAATACAACGCTGGAAAATTGACAGAACAGTTATTTCACTTTCTCTGAAACTGCATGTGATCCAAAAACTACTTGTTTTTACTCTCCCATTCTGTGAGATGCTGGCTATAAGTTGGCTGATGACAAGTAAAATTTTAGTCTTCAGATTTATGGATGAAAAATTTAAAAATTAGAAGTGGTTAGATATGTGGCCATCTTGGACAATTTTTAAAAAATATTCCCCAAAGGTATCAAAATATGTCACTGGCCTCAGCCTTAACTTCACATTTTTGAATTGGCATTGGGCTCTTCAGTTCAGTCACTCAGTCGTGTCTCTTTGTGACCCCATGGACTGCAGCACGCCAGACTTCCGTGTCCATCACCAACTCCCAGAGCTTGCTCAAACTCATGTCCATTGAGTTGATGATGCCATCCAACCATCTCATTATCTGTCATCCCCTTCTCCTCCTGCCTTCAATCTTTCCCAGCATCAGAGTCTTTTCCAGTGAGTCAGTTCTTCACATCAGGTGGCCAAAAAAGCTGGAGCTTCAGCTTCAGCATCAGTCCTTCCAATGAATATTCAGGACTGATTTCCTTTGTGATTCAGTAAGATTTTCTTTACAATTGGGCTCTTAATAGGGGCTAATCTTTGCAGAAATTGCTTGAGTGTTTTCTAAATTATATGCCTCATTTTGGCCTGATTTAGAAATATAATCTCAGGTAATTATTTCATTATCAATGGAAATCACTGTAGTCCTATAGAGCCTGTCAGCCAGGCAGTTTTCATGCAATTATCTATTCTTTCTAACAACTCTGTAAGGTAAATATTACTCAGTTAACCATTACAAATGTGGATACAGATTCAAAAATACAAGTTGCTCTCCTATACCTTATAAATGGTGGAGCAGGGATCTGGTTCCAGGTGTGACTCCAGAACTAATGTCATCTCTTCCCTCTTCCTGATTCCCGTTACAGAATAATCATCGATGTAATTAATTCTAAAGCTCCTAATAGCTTAGTAATATTTATGTTTAACAAGTTTAGCATATTGAAGTGTAAAAAACATTCCAAAATAGAAGCCCCCAGGAATGAGCCTATTTATGTCCTTGAATATTAAATATTTTTTAAAAGCAAGAAACTGCAAGAGAATGCAAGGCACATGTTGTATTTGTTTTTGCATCTGCACACAAATATTATCACTTACTAGGTCTCAGTAACAAAAATGGTTTGGATTCAAGGTGTTGGAGCATGTGTAAGCCCCCGTGATTCTGAAGTGCATGGTTTCAGATATATGATGTGAGAAGGCAGGACAGCTTTGCACTTTAAGAATTCTTGGATCCCCTGATTAGACTTCTCTCTTATGAGAGATCCGTTTCCCAACCATGACTTCCACTCTCTCCTGTAAATCAACCACTTCCCCTTTGTGCCCTCGCTTGACACCGTTCAGACCTCCATATATAGTTTACCCCTCTGAGTACGTGTCCCAGTACAAGTGGGTAAGCTTCCTAAAGGACAGACTGTGTTTCATCTCTGTGCCCCAGCACCTAACGTGACATCATAGCAGAAATGCAATCATGACCACTCAAAGAATGCATCAGCCAACAAAGAGTCCTCATAATTTTTCAAAAGGGATTTATTGATGATCATGGGTGCATTTCAGATCCAGCATGATCTCTGGATGAGTGCTCACCCTTTTCTTTAAATATTTCATTTTGCCGGCCTGGTCAGCCTCTCCTTGGAATTCTCTCCTGCTCTTTCCCCCATGGTATACTCCTAGTCCTTTCACCACTCTAACCTGCCTGTCTATTCTGCCTCTAATCCCACCTCGTCCTCCCTTGCTCCCTAAGGTAGATGCTCTCCAAGACCCAGTATTGGTCCTTCCTAGGTCAAGTCCAGTGATCCGTTCTGAAAGGGGAAGCAGAAATGAAACTGTTAGTCGCTCAGATGTGTTGCTCAGACACAAAGAGTCGCTCAGACTCTTTGCCGCCCTATCGACTGTAGCCCACCAGGCTCTTCTGTCCATGGAATTCTCCAGGCAAGGATACTGGTGTGGGTTGCCATGCCCTCCTCCAGAGGACCTTCCCCACCCAGGGATCGAACCTGGGTCTCCTGCATTGCAGGCAGATTATCATCTGAGCTACCAGGGGAACCCTCTGAAGGGGGACCTGCCCTGAAATATTCAGTTCCTACCTCTGTGCTGATCAGTCCCAATTCTGGGTGTGTGCTCTTTCCTTGCCAACTTCGAGGCTCCAAATTCCTACTGAACACTTCATGTGAATGGTTCATTGTCTCCTACAGTTCAGGATATCTAAATCCACACCCTTCCTCCTGTCCCCACCCTGAGCCATCGCCCACTCCATCCACATGCCTTGTTCCCCACGTGCAAAATCTTAGTTTGATCCTCACCATCATGCTTATCACACTTAGTGGTTTTTTTCCCCCATCCTTGTCCTGATAGTGGGAAGTATGCATCTTTCCTAAGTAATCAAGACTATGGAATCTTTACTCTGAAAAGTGGTCATACCCTGAGACTACTGACAAACAATCTCAGGATTGCAAAGGTTTCATGTTTCCCTCTAAAAACTATCTAAGGACTGTGAGTTAAGGAAGTCTCTGATAGATAGAGTGCCTGATGAACTATGGAATGAGGTTCGTGACATTGTACAGGAGATAGGGATCAAGACCATCCCCATGGAAAAGAAATGCAAAAAGGCAAAATGGCTGTCTGGGGAGGCCTTACAAATAGCTGTGAAAAGAAGAGAAGCAAAAAGCAAAGGAGAAAAGGAAAGATATAAGCATCTGAATGCAGAGTTCCAAAGAATAGCAAGAAGAGATAAGAAAGCCTTCTTCAGCAATCAATGTAAAGAAATAGAGGAAAAGAACAGAATGGGAAAGACTAGAGATCTCTTCAAGAAAATTAGAGATACCAAGAGAACATTTCATGCAAGGATGGGCTCGATAAAGGACAGAAATGGTCTGGACCTAACAGAAGCAGAAGATATTAAGAAGAGGTGGCAAGAATACACGGAAGAACTGTACAAAAAAGATCTTCATGACCCAGATAATCATGATGATGTGTTGACTAATCTAGAGCCAGACATCTTGGAATGTGAAGTCAAGTGGGCCTTAGAAAGCATCACTACGAACAAAGCTAGTGGAGGTGATGGAATTCCCGTTGAGCTGTTTCAAATCCTGAAAGATGATGCTGTGAAAGTGCTGCACTCAATTTGCCAGCAAATCTGGAAAACTCAGCAGTGGCCACAGGACTGGAAAAGGTCAGTTTTCATCCCAATTCCAAAGAAAGGCAATGCCAAAGAATGCTCCAACTACCGCACAATTGCACTCATCTCACATGCTAGTAAAGTAATGCTCAAAATTCTCCAAGCCAGACTTCAGCAATATGTGAACCGTGAACTCCCTGATGTTCAAGCTGGTTTTAGAAAAGGCAGAGGAACCAGAGATCAAATTGCCAACATCCGCTGGATCATGGAAAAAGCAAGAGAGTTCCAGAAAAACATCTATTTCTGCTTTATTGACTATGCCAAAGCCTTTGACTGTGTGGATCACAGTAAACTGTGGAAAATTCTGAAAGAGATGGGAATACCAGACCACCTGACCTGCCTCTTGAGAAATCTGTATGCAGGTCAGGAAGCAACAGTTAGAACTGGACATGGAACAACAGACTGGTTCCAAATAGGAAAAGGAGTACGTCAAGGCTGTATATTGTCACCCTGCTTATTTAACTTATATGCAGAGTACATCATGAGAAATGCTGGACTGGAAGAAACACAAGCTGGAATCAAGATTGCTGGGAGAAATATCAATAATCTCAGATATGCAGATGACACCACCCTTATGGCAGAAAGTGAGGAGGAGCTAAAAAGCCTCTTGTTGAAAGTGAAAGAGGAGAGTGGAAAAGTTGGCTTAAAGCTCAACATTCAGAAAACGAAGATCATGGCATCTGGCCCCATCACTTCATGGGAAATAGATGGGGAAACAGTAGAAACAGTGTCAGACTTTGTTTTTTTGGGCTCCAAAATCACTGCAGATGGTGACTGCAGCCATGAAATTAAAAGGCGCTTACTCCTTGGAAGAAAAGTTATGACCAACCTAGATAGTATATTCAAAAGCAGAGACATTACTTTGCCGACTAAGGTCCGTCTAGTCAAGGCTATGGTTTTTCCTGTGGTCATGTATGGATGTGAGAGTTGGACTGTGAAGAAGGCTGAGCGCCGAAGAATTGATGCTTTTGAACTGTGGTGTTGGAGAAGACTCTTGAGAGTCCCTTGGACTGCAAGGAGATCCAACCAGTCCATTCTGAAGGAGATCAACCCTGGGATTTCTTTGGAAGGAATGATGCTAAAACTGAAGCTCCAGTACTTTGGGCACCTCATGCGAAGAGTTGACTCATTGGAAAAGACCCTGATGCTGGGAGGGATTGGGGGCAGGAGGAGAAGGGGACGACCGAGGATGAGATGGCTGGATGGCATCACAGACTCAATGGATGTGAGTCTGAGTGAACTCCGGGAGTTGGTGATGGACAGGGAGGCCTGGCGTACTGCGATTCATGGGGTCGCAAAGAGTCGGACACGACTGCGCGACTGAACTGAACTCATTCACAGAGAAGTCTGACACATTAAAGTGGGCACAAGAAGACCAGGGGACCCTTAAAGATACTTCCTGATTGTTTCCCAAATTTTCCTAGAGCCAAGATAAGCGCCAGATTCTTCCTAATGCTCAAGATAGTCTCTGCTCAGGGTGAAAGTGAAAGTGAAGTCGCTCAGTCGTGTCCGACTCTTTGCGACCCCATGGGCTGTAGCCTACCAGGCTCCTCTGTCCATGGGATTTTCCAGGCAATAGTCCTGGAGTGGATTGCCATTTCCTTCTTTAGTTTTCCAGGACAAGAGAAGGACCATTACTTAACAGATGGAATCAGCTTTGGTGCCTTCAGTGAGCAAGGGAATGAGATTCTGAAGCTCTGCAGCATCTGCCTAAATGTCTTACTTGGGGGCACACCTCCGGCGTTTATTTTATGGGTGATGCCACTTTCCTGGGACACGACTGCTGCCTAACACAGTTTACAGTGACGAGTCAGACAAGATCACCTCCGTGTTAGTTTCCTAGGGCTGTGATTATGAAATACCACCAACTGGGTGGCTTAAAACCACAGAAATGCATCATCTCCTAGTTCTAGGGGCTGGAAGTTTGATCAAAGTGTCTGGGATCCATGTTCTTTCTGAAACTCCTACGAGAGCAGCTTTCCTTGCCTCTTCTGGTTTCTCGTAATGCGTGTCCTATGACTGCGTAATTCTGATCTCTGCCCTCCTCTGCAGATGTCTGTCTTCCTGTGTCTCTCTCTTTGCATCATCTTCCGTCTGAGTCTGTGTCCAAATTTCCCCTTCTTACAAAGACATGAGTTATATTAAGGTAGGGCCACTCCCGTCCTCCAGTATGACCTCATCTTATCTAATTACTTCTGCAGTGACTCTGTTTTCAAATCGAGTCACAGTCAGAGGGACAGGGATTTAAGATTTCAGGATATCTTTTGGCAAGGGGTGAGGGGGACAACATGAGGCAGTACATGACAGTAACATCTAAACATCAGAAATCAATCACTGTAGTCTAATTCAGCAAGTCCAAACTGGCTTTCAGAATCCATCTCCACACACTGCCCTGGATGGCCATTAGCCATCATCCGAGCTAGCAAAAGAGAGGAGGCTTAAAAAAACTCCAGTTTTGATACTGAGTAAGAGAAGGCCTGATGATAACAGTCATTCTGTGATTATAATGGTCTGTATTTAAGCACGAAAGAATAGATAAAAATAATTCACAGAGAAAAATGGCGAAACTTACTTCTCCAAAAATAAAACTAATGAAATAAAATACCAATTGTAACCTTAATTATATTGTTTAATAATTACATTTGTTTATTTACTCACTTTGCCTTAGGCAGTGACGGCAACTTCTGTTAGACCGTGTGGCAGTTCTTGGGAAACCATTTCTCTACATTTATCATAATAAATAATTTGTTTCATATTCTGTTTTTCTAAAGATAGAAACAGCATTTTGTCAGTACCCTTCTTCCATTCAAACTCCTGTTTTTATTTTAGGGTGTTTTAATACAGTGACAAACTAGGAAGCAAAGAGCTTGGGTAAAAGCCCTGGCCTGAGAATCTGCACTGGTTCTGAATTATGACATTGCTGCATGTAAGCTTACATCATTTTACCTCCCTGGGTTTCAGGTGATGCATCAGTAAACATTTCCTAATTTATTCATTTGTTCATTCATTCCCCTTAACTAAAGGTACAAACTCAAGATCTGTAGGAATCAGCAAGTAATATGAATGAGTGACTCAGCACTCACTGCTGGGGAGACCTCGGGCTCACTGGAGACAGCAGGAAATTAGCCAAAGAGCACATAACCCCTCTAAAGATGCCAGCAGCCACCCAGCCACAGACAGCTGTTGCCTGCCTTTTGTGGGGATTTAAAAAAACAAACAAAAAAAGAACCAGGGATACAAATTTTGATGTGAAGTTTCTCAATTTCTAAATCTTGGCAGCCAATTAAAATATCTTTAAACCCGAAGTTCAAATAGAATGCATTTTCCGGAGAGATTCAGCCTAAAGTCTGCTACATTTAGCCTCTGAAATAAACAAACAAGTACTGATCCTGTAATAGGCGCCGCTAAACTCCGGGACTAGAACAGCATATACAGATTCTTCCATCGATAGAGCTAATTGAGGGCGGAGTGAATTTATGAGCTGCTGTTCGTCATCCTTGAAAGACTGTTTTCACACCGCGTTGGTGATCCACTCTCTGGTTTTCCCCTTACCTCACTGGCCACTCCTGCTCTGTCTCTCTTCCCGAATCACCCTCCTCCTCCGGACCTCTAAGTGCTGGCATCTCTCCAGGCTTTGTCCTCAAGTGTCTTTTCGACGTTTGCTCACATCCATGGTGGGCACCTTAATCTTCTGATGACTTACTGAACACATTCTTACCTTGGGGACTTTGGGCTTTCTGCCCATCTACCCCTAAACTGGACTTCCCTCAATGACCTCATCCTACCCAAAGGCTATAAACATTTCCTATATGCAGAAATTTTTTAATTTCTATCTCTAGCCTTGATTTCTCCTCTGTCTAGGCTTATGCACCCAGTTGCCAACCTGCCATCTCTACCTGGATATTCAAGTGACTTCTCAAGTATAATATATCCACTAATAAGAACTCATTGGAAAATGTATCCACTAATAAGAACTCATTGGAAAAGACTCTGATGCTGGGAGGGATGGGAGGCAGGAGGAGAAGGGGACAACAGAGGATGAGATGGCTGGATGGCATCACGGACTCGATGGACGTGAGTTTGAATAAACTCCGGGAGTTGGTGATGGACAGGGAGGCCCAGCGTGCTGCAATTCATGGGGTCACAAAGAGTTGGACACAACTGAGCAACTGAACTGAATAAGAACTTGAGGCCCCCTCTTCAATCTGCTGTTCCCATGGTACCTGTTCTGAGTAGATGGTACCGTTTATTCAGTTGATCAAATTAAACATCTTAAAACCGGCTGGAATCTTCTGTTACCATTACCACCATGTCCAATCTTCTCTCTGTTCTATCAGCAAGTCCTATTCTCTCTGCCTTTGAAGACATCCTAGGTCTGAGCACTTTTCAGCACTTCTGTGATGACTGCCTTGGCCCAAGCTACCATCGTGTTTCAAATAGATTGTTTATAATAGTCAACCGTAGCTTTCCCTTTTGCCATTCCTTACTCTCATGACTCAACAGTCATGTCACTCTCTAGCTTAAAACTTTTCAGTAGCTGTTCATTTCATTGATGAAACCCAAAGGGCTTTCCCTAAAGCCCCATGTGGTCTGTCCCCCAGCTGCATTCCTGGCCCCACTTTAACCCCCTTTGCACTGGCTGTTCCCTCTACCTGGAATGCTCTCCCCACAGGTAACTATAAGCTTCAGTTCTTCACTTTGGTCTGGACTTTGCTTAAATAGCACACATCCTTCCACAAGAGCAACCTCAGAACTTGTCCTTAAGGGACATTATCTGCCTATGTATCTCATAACCATCTCCACTGCTGGAAGGTAATGCTGGAAGGCTGGGGTCTTCATTGCTCTCTCACTGTACCTGGCAGCTTCTAGGTGCTCATTCATATTTACAAAAGAATTAAGTGTATCCTTGGGCTTCCCTGGTGGCTCAGTGATAAAGAACTCACCTGCCAATGCAGGAGGTGTAGGTTTGATCCCTGGGTCGGAAAGATCCCTTGGAGAAGGAAATGGCAACCCATTCCAGTATTCTTGCCTGGGGAACCCCATGGACAGAGGAGCCCGGTGGGCTACAGTCCATGGGGTCACAGAAGAGTCGAACATGATTTAGTGACTAAACAACAAATACATCCTTAAATCTTTAAAATACCACTTAAAAGGACTTTAAAACACTTTTTTTCCCCCCACTGTTTTCCCCACAAAATTCTGATAACTCTTTCAGCTACCTATTGCTCATTTTTTACCATTAATCTACAGACAGAAAACTCTTCTTGGTTAAAGGTTTTGTACAAACAAGTTCTTTGATTTACAACCAAAAAGGTGTTTCTGGACCCTGTGCATGATTTTGACGCCTTTATAGGCAGATCACATGGAGACGTGCCCACAAGTGTCTGTTAAGAGCTATTTAAATTCCTGGAGTGGCCTGTTTGGCCCTTGTGAGCAGCTAACTCATCAGTTCCCCAAAGCCCGACTGTAGAATGATGCTGGTACTGGACAACATTTTCCCTAGTCTGCTATAAAATCAGGACATTGAAATACATGTGTGTATTGTTTTGTTTTGTTTTTATTGTGATGAGAACACAACAGGAGATCTACCTCTTAACACATTTTTGGGGGGACTGTGCCATGTGACTTGTGGAATTTTACTTCCCTGACTAGGGATTGAACTTTCAACCCCTGCATTAGAAGCATGGTGTCTTAACCACTGGTCCGCCAGGGAAGTCCACTAACCACATTTTAAAATGCACAATTCAGTATTGCTGTCTACAGGTACAATGTTGTAACACAGATCTCTAGAATTTATTCATCTAACATGCTGAAACGGTATAAATACATTTTTTCATGAAGGTAAATTCTTTAAATTTAAAGGTTGCTTTTTATCCTGATTGCTTCTTTTTTTTTTTCCTGATTATCATAGTATCCTTTTCTTTTCTAAAGCGACTGTCAACAGATGCGTTTTGTTGTCCTTTTTTCCTTAATGGCCTTACTCAGCAAAAAAAAATAATAATAATAATAAACAAACTGGGCAGCTGTATGTCAGTTTCCCTCTCTTCTTATGACATATTACTGCCCACCAAAATTCATAAAAATCTATATTATTTGGTCTGAAATTCCCACCATCAGACTCACTCCTTTGAGTCACACATAGGAAAGGCTTTGTCATTAGAAAGTTTCGGTTGAGTCCACGTTCCCTGAGAGGACCCTGGAACTACCTGGAACTTTTCTGTTAGCAAATGAAGCCAGCTTGATCTATCAAATAAGCTCATTTTCATTTTGGGGGAGGAAAAGAGCTTGACCCAGAGACTTTGAGACCTAGGACATATTTGCTTTATTGTACAAGAGCACGTCCCCAGGAAGCCAAAAACAGCTGGATTCAATGTCAAGGTCTAATCCACAGTTGGGGGGCTCACCCCAGATGGCTGGGGAGACCAGGGTTACTCTGGGGGAGCTTCACCAATAATGAACTTCACCTGTTTTACAATTTCCCCGTGAACTTATCTGCTAATACTAAATAGCGTATTCTTTCCGCTTGGTTTGGTTCAATTTCCTCTGGCTCAAAGATTACAGTCTAGCATGTATTACTCTTTGGCGGCACTGCTATGACCAAGGAGGATAAAATTGATAGAGGACAGATTCTCCCTGAGCACCCGCCCTTGGGATTCAGGGAGTGAGTGGATGCTGACATGTTTATTTGTGATCAACCTTGCCCAGCCATCCTTCCTGACCGACCAGCGTCCTGGGGATTTGACTGATGAGACCGTCTTCTTAAGACTGAGGTCATATACCCATAATGAATATTAAGCCCTGTAAGAAGATGAGATACTGCCAGGAGAAAGAGGAAGAGAAAATGACTCAGGGCTTTAACCTGGTTAAAGCAAAACAAAACGACTAGAGTCAGTCCACTTCAGGCGTGTTTATGTCTTTCATTTAGATTGCTGTTATCATACTGGAGGGTTTCGTATTCTTTTGAAAGTCAGTGCTTATCAGTTTTGATTGAACGTGATATGGACACTGAGGTCCATCAGTAATCAGTCTTAATATGAAAACTTCTTTGCTGAAAAGTAGAAAACAGTTGATATAGGCTTCTTAAAAATGCCCATCTGGTCCACATCTCAAATCTCATTTGGAAGAATTTTCAAGCGCTCTCAGCCCTTAGCAAAATCATTAATAATGACACTGAAGATATCATTTCCACACCTGCTATGAAACTCAGCACTGACCCAGATGCTCAGGATCTAAAATTAATCAGCAGCAGCTTCATTTGAGTAATTTAATTCACATTGCTTCTCTTCCATTCCCATTGGGCACTGGGTTGTTAATGGAAACATTGATACTGGAAAATTTTGGATAGCCGAATTCTTAATGAAGGCGTCTAGTCGATCCAAACATTCTGGTGGTGTATAGAGGTGAGGGGAAGGAAATCTCACAGTCCTAGAGAACTTCAATATCTTTATCCATTTATTTCTTCTACAAACAGTCACTGAGCCACTCCTACGTGCCAGACACTATGTTTGGTACCAAAAAAAGACACAGGAACCTTGTTCCAGTGGAACTTACAGTCAAGTGGAAGAAACAATAGCCAGTGAAAAGTCAACAAACTCATCACATCTTCATAGTTCATGAGGACTGTTACTCATTCGTGAAAAGCTGAATGCCCAGAGAATGCAGGCCTT
The DNA here is from genome assembly GCA_006408695.1 of Aepyceros melampus. Lineage (NCBI taxonomy): Eukaryota > Metazoa > Chordata > Mammalia > Artiodactyla > Bovidae > Aepyceros > Aepyceros melampus. The sequence goes on along the minus strand of SJXQ01004515.1, from coordinate 223,166 downwards.
GGGCCAGGCATAAAAAATTGGCATGCAGCATTGCATAAAAGCAGTCTTGACCCCGTGGGGTTTTCAGCCTAATGCGAGTGGCCAGATGGGGGTGCAAACACCTCCCCTCCCCCCAAAAATATTAGCTATTTTCAAGTTGTGTGAAGTGCTAAAAGGGAAATACAAGGAATGAGGATAGAAAACAATGTGTCTGAAAGAAAGTGAAGTTGCTAAGTCATGTCCAATTCTTTGTGACCCCATGGACTGTAGCCTCCCAGGTTCCTCCTTCCATGGGATTTTCCAGGCAAGAACACTGGAGTGGGGTGCCATTTCTTTCTCCAGGAGATCTTCCTGACCCAGGGATTGAACCCAGGTCTCCCACATCGTAGGCAGACGCTTTACCATCTGAGCCACCAGGGAAGTCCTGTGTCTGAAGAATTTAAACAAAAAAGATGGCCTGGGATGTTCTCCCCAGGAGGGGCTTTCTGAGCAGAGACCTGAAAGGTGAGAAGGAGGCAGCTGTGAGAAGAGCTTCCCCAACACAGAGAAAAAGAGCAGTCTTAAAGCCTGAAGAGAAAAGCACTTGGGTGGCTTCTGGAAACCAGAGGCCAAGGTGCCTGAGACGAGGAATAGGAGAGCCACTGTGTAGGACTGGATTTGATGCTCAGTGCTAAGACTTGAGCAAGAATGTCTTGCCTCGTGGGAAGGCCTGTTGCCTGGAGAAGGAGTTGCCGGCAGGGGCTGGGCCAGGAACTCAGAGAGGAAGTTATGCATCTTCACACTGTCTAGAGATTGCCACCAAGGCCTCCCGGGGTGGGTGGGAGCAGTGGAGACCAAGAAGAGTGTATAGACTGAAAGTGTGTTTTGGAGGTAGGTATTACTGGGCAAGTTGCATCTTGACAGTTTACTCTTTAACAATTGTTTATTTATTTGGGGCTGTGCGGGGTCTTCACTGCGGCACGGGAGTCTCTCTAGTTGTGGTGTGAGGGCTTCTCATAGCCGTGGCTTGCTTCTCTTGTTGCAGGCCACATGTTCAGTAGAAGTGGCACACGAGCTCAGTTGCTCCAAGGCATGTGGGATCTTCCCGGACCAGGGATCGAACCTGTGTCTCCTGCACTGGGAATTGGATTCTTTACCACTGAGCCACCAGGGAGAATACTGGAGTGGGTTGCCATTTCCTTCTCCAAGGCATCTTCCTGACCCACGAATCAAACCCAGGTCTCCTGCGTTGCAGGCAGATTCTTTACAGACTGAGCTACAAGGGAAGCCCAGGGAAGCCCCAGGACAGCTTACTGAAAGGGTCAGTTAATGTGCATCCTTGCTTCATTTGTTCCTGCCTTTATGGTTCCTGGAGCTGATGGTTTGGAGTGGGTGTTAGCCTTTTCTCTTGAGAGTGCATTTCTCCTGGTCCTGTTCGCCCTGTTAGCCATTTCATTCTTAATGTTTTCTCTCTGTGTGGTCACTCAGGAGCTGGGTGGAATCCAGAGCTCCAGGAAGAAGTTGGTTTCTTATCTGAGCAAATGTACTGCTTTGCAGAATCAGACTGCTTATATCAAAAACCCTTCTAAATGTGTCTTGTATCATTGATGTTCCTATTACTTTTGGTTTTCTTAGGGTCAAGTCTTGAGATTGGCTTCAATCTCATGAACTTTTCCTTAGCTGTTTTACACAGAAAGTTCTATTGGATCTTTTTTTTTTTTTTTTTCAGGATTAGTTTTATTTCCAATTTCAATCCTAAATTTAAAAACCTAGATTTTTCTTTCTGTTCAGTTCAGTCTCTCAGTCTGATTCTTTGCAACCCCATGGACTGCAGCACACCAGACCTCCCTGTCCATCACCAACTCCTGGAGCTTACTTAAACTCATGTCCATAGAGTCTGTGATGCCATCCAACCATCTCATCCTCTGTCATCCCCTTCTCTTCCTGCCTTCAATCTCTCCCAGCATCAGGGTCTTTTCCAATGAGTCAGCTCTTCACATCAGGTGGCCAAAGTATTGGAGCTTCAGCTTCAGCATCAGTCCTTCCAATGAATATTCAGGACTGTGGGGTTTAAGCCCAGTTCTTTAACTACATTGCAGAAAGTGTTCCCAAGATCCAAATTTCCATTTTCAGAGTGCCTTATGTCTCTCAAATTTCTGAAATCTCTAATTGAAGTAAAAGTAAGTTTTAGATAAGTGGTTCATTTTCTTCTTTATTTATTTATAGGTTTTCTTCTCATTAATTAATTTATATTTTTCTCAGATAATTATTAATTTTACTCATTTTCAACTTAATCATTAATTCATGTTACTGTTATAAATCTTAATGTTTTATTTTTAAATGTTTATTTATAAATGTAATATTTTTTCCTTCTAATTTTTTCTTTAATTAAATTTGCCAGATTTTCCAGAAATTTGCCTGTAACATGTTCTTGGTTTAAGCTATCAATTCTACAAAAGATATGCTTTATTTTTTTCTTTCTACTTCATTGTTTTCCTTCTCACTGTATGCATGCCAACTCAGTTCAGTTGTGTCTGACTCTTTGTGACCTTGTGGACTGTAGCCCACCAGGCTCCTCTGTCCATGGGATTCTCCAGGCAAGAATACTGGAGTGGATTGCCTTGCCCTTCTCCAGGGAATCGTCCCAACCCAGGGATCAAACCTGCATCTCTTAAGTCTCCTGCATTGGCAGGCAGGTTCTTTACACTAGTACCACCTGGGAAGCCCTTTCCTTCTCACTAGTTTTTTTTCCCTGAATTCCCATGTTGAATGTTTTGTTCTTGTCTCTCCGTTCTTTTATTTAAAAAGCATTTAGAGCTGTGTATCTATATATAAAATAGCTTTGGCTGAGTCTTATAGGTTTTTGGTCAATAATGTTCTCACATTTGTTATTTTCTAGTTTGCTTATTAACTCAGGTATTCTTTATGTGACTATTTCTAAAATGTCCGTAGTTTGGGGTTTTTTTTCCCTTTAAAGTTCCAATATGAATTTCTTATAATATTTTATTATTAAGATAATGTAGTTGTACAAGTTTTACTTTAAAAATGTGCTGAAATATCTTATTATCCAGATCATGATCAGGGTTTTATAAGATGCATTTCCTGTTCTTAAGTGCAAAGTTATATCAAGGCATAGATATTTCTAGAAACATTAAATAATTCTTTGTGTCCTTAATTGCTAATTTTTGTCTCTGGGACCTACCAGAGAGTTACGCAGTTTTGAAATTGTAATATGACTCATGCGATTTCTTATATTTCCAGAAACTTCTGCTTTTCATGGACTGGCGCTGTGTTATTTTGTGCCTGCTGTTTCATGACTCATGGCTTTTTATGTTTCTACTTGTATCAATATGCAGTTGACCATCCATCAAATTTATTCTGTGTTCAAATCTTGCTTTTTTCTTTTATACTTTCCAAGTATAACTTGTCACTCTTTTATTTTTATTATATCTCATCTCATGTGAGCATCATTTCTTCAATGTGATTTTTAATTTGAATAAATTTTGACATCTTACATGTCTTTAATATTAAAAAAGCAGCCTAGGAACTTCCTTGGTGGTCCAGTGGTTAAGACTCTGCAGTTCCATTACAGAGGACATGGGTTCGATCCCAAGTCAGGGAACTAAGCCACATGCTGTGCGTATGGCCAAAAAATGTATTTAAAAATAATTTTAAAATAAAATTTTGAACGCCTATGTAGCAATCTAAGGAACCTCTTCATCCCTATCCTGAAATCCTTATCAGGACCTATAGTGTCCTCACTTTGGACTTTGTCAGCTCATAGAGTTGTACCAGAAGAGATAGAACTAATTTATGTCTGGTGTTTCAGATGGGCTGGAAACACAGGAAAAATATATGTCCTGGCCATATTTCTATAACGTCATCTTGTGGACTACCATCTAACATCTCTAAGGATCAGGTTTGATGAAGGTGGAGAAATCCAGCATGGTCCGTGAACTGTATTACTTACACCTGGTAGCCGGCCATAGCACTGTGTGAAGGAAGCTTCTTTCAAAAGAAAAAGACTTTAATCTCCCTAATCTTAAACCTTCCCATCTAGACTCATACAATGTCTATCTCCTTTTTGTCTCTAACCGCTTCAGCTACCTCCTCATCAATCAATCCATGACCCTGTTTAATATTGTGCCATATTCCTTGGGAGTTCTTGCCCTGAGAGATTTTATAAAATACCTGAGACAAAAAGGCGTGTAGAAATAACAATTAAGTATCCAACTATTTGGTACTGATTATTAGAGGAAGAGGCTTCTTTGAAATAGAGAGAGAGTCATTGGCAGTAATAGGCTTCCCTGGTGGCTCAGATGGAAAGGAATTGACCTATATTTGATCCTTGGGTCAGGAAGATCCCCTGGAGAGGAGAACAGCTACCCACTCCAGTATTCTGATGATTTCCATGGACAGAGGAGCCTGGCATGCTACAGTCCATGGGGTCGCAAAGAGTCAGACCCAACTGAGTGGCTAATACTTTCATTTCAGGCAGCCAAAATGTGTCAACAGCCAATCCTAGTTAGTCCCTGTTAAAACATGATGATACCATTGAGAGGGGAGAGCAGGCAGGAGATGAAATAGGATGAGCTCTTTATAGGCAAGGTAGAATTAGCTCAAAGGGGTGACTGATCCTCGTGTGTGTACCTCACACCATGGCTCCCAACTGCTTTTCCCTTGGGAACTTGCAGAGGCACCTGTTCAGTAGGTCTGGGTATGGATCCCCAAAATCTATTTTTGGAAGCTCTCCAGTGATTCATATGCATGGCCGAATTTAGAAAATATTACTTTAAATGAGCTCATCCCACACTCTGAAACTGTTTGTTCTTCTGCTGCATAAATCTGTTAAGCATCCCTGAAGGTCTTAAATTCCCATTAGTTAGCAAGTTTCCGATAAGGTATAAATGCCGTGATTTCTCACTGGTAGCATTTTCCAAGTTAGGATTAAAAAAAAAAAAAAAATCAGGCACTTTTTCATACCCTTGATGAGTACTCTTATTCCTGTGCCAATTTTAATTGCTGTGTTCAGCAACACAGTGGCCTGTAAATCATTAGTCATAACTGTAAACTATGAAACAACAGCAGCCAATCCTATTAGTCCCATTTTAACACATTATGGTGCCATTGAGAGGCGAGAGCAGCCAGGATGTGAAATAATGGGGATGGATAAGGGAATGAATTGGATACATTAACTCTGCAGAAGAAAGATTCAAAGACATGCTGCTGCTGCTAAGTCGCTTCAGTCGTGTCCGACTCTGAGCGACCCCATAGATGAAAGCCCACCAGGCTCCGCCATCCCTGGGATTCTCCAGGCAAGAACACTGGAGTGGGGTGCCATTTCCTTCTCCAATGCATGAAAGTGAAAAGTGAAAGGGAAGTCGCTTAGTCATGTCAGCCTTCTCCAAATAGCAGAGTTAACATGTTGAAGAGGAAGTATACTTGCTCTGTGTAAGGAGTGGAACCAATCTGTGAGGTCTGTAGAAAAAAAAGTCTCCATTCAATATGAGGAAAAAATTAATAAACACGCCTGGTAGGATAAAGTTCCCAGCTCCAGAACTTCTCAAGTAATGCGAGCCTGGGATTTGCATTGTTGTTTGTATTTAATCACTCTGCCATGTCTGACTCTTTGCCGCCACAAGAACTGTAACCCACCAGGCTTCTCTGTCCGTGGGATTTCCCAGACAAGAATACTGGAGTGGGTTGCCATTTCCTTTTGCCAGGGAATCTTCCCAACCCAGGGATCGAACTCACATCTCCTGCATTGGCAGGTGGATTCTTTACCACTGAGCCACCAGGGAAACACACGGGTTTTGTATTGTATCCTTTAAAAAGTTGTTTCTATGCCAGAGATACTCTGAGAGAGTCCCATGCTGAACTAATTATTAAAATGGCAAGCTCAGCAAGAGAAATTTTCCCCAGTGTCACTGTTAGATTATTTGGTTGCCTAACAACCAGTAAATATCTGTGATGCTGTGGAAAATCAATAATTTGTGTGTCTGAACTGATTGTACAGTTCCTAACACCACACTTCCTTCATCCCATTGATAATAAGTATTCCCATTACAGTTTGTTGTGTATCAAAATGGTATAGAACTGCAACCTGCTCTGTTCTGATTTCTATCAAACATGAGCCAACTCCTCAACTTAACCATAATGTACACAATAGAAATAGATGTTGCATTCAGATAGGAGTTGACAGGATACAGTGGTGAGAACAATACTTTAGGGGTCTGTAAAACTGTTACATAAATTCAAAGCTAGTAGTGTCTCTAGTGTGATGGTAGAAGTTTAATCATGAACTCTTCATCTTTGGAATTCTGCGGATTTTTCATAAGTGACTAATGCCTCAATTTAAGGTATAGAACAAATTTTAAATATTGATATATAACATGATTTAATTATTTAATCATAGCTTTCCATCCATCCAGTCTCCTAGGAAACCAACAAAATTTATCTGGATAGTTTAAAAGTTTGATCTCGTTTATAAAGGGCTGCTTTACATTATAAGAACCCAAGAACTGTTATTTGTCAAACTTGTGCATTAAACATCTGCCAAGATATCTTATTAGGTTTTCTGAGCAATAATGACTGGGTACAAAATAAACCATGGAAGCCTGTCAGATTCTATCCATACTAAATAACTGAGACGCTCATTTTCCCTCCTTTGTTTGATCTCTTGAGCCCAAATCATAATTTTTGAAAGTGATTGATATGGATTAATTTTACTTTCTCTCTGAAAGATTCAGAATTGCTTTAGGTAACTTTTTATTAGCCAGTCCAGGACATTTTTACAGCAATATAATTAATAGCATTTTTAATGAAAATGATGGCATATTAATTGGCAATTTTTGGATGACTGTGCTTCCTAATTACTTATTAACCTTTAAATCAGATATACACAAGGGAGAAGAACAGATTCATGTCTTTGAGTATCTGAAAGCTTTTTTTCAAGGTGCTTTTTATAAAAAGAATCCAAAAGAACTGTTTTTTCCCCCAGAGGAAACTAAAAATTATATCAGGAGCTAAGTGTGGTATGACGCTTAAAAACACATTAATATGCTAGAGAAGTTTTCAGTGTATCTGTTCTTGACACTTCAGTGAATCATCATTAATAGAAGCGTGGTTTAATAAGATAGTAAAAACGATGCCGTCAGTTTTCCTTTATCATTTAAATTTGGAGGTAGTTGCAAAAGGTGCTGGAAAGTGGAAAAATACTATTATTAGTTGAGATGGTCTATTTGAATATTTCCATATATATCTATACTGGAAAATGAGGAAGACCAGACCTGCAGAAGATTTCCCCAGGTCTTTTGCCCCAAACATCAAGTCTGACTTCGTGAAGCCAAAATAGGCTTTTAGATAAGACCTGGTCTGAACTTATCTCATTGTCATTTAAACAGTAGGTCTATTGAAATGAACATAAACTAGATGAAGAGACAAGTCAGTGGACCTCGGAAGCCCAGAGTCCCATTTCATCTAATATGATGGGAGAGATCGTTTTTTCTGTAGACCTGCTTTCTTTGAGCTTCTGTGTGGCCTTCCTGTCTGTATAGCACTGTTCAATGAGTACTACTATTTGAAGGTCAGAGTTGCTTTTCACTTCTTTTGGAGATTTGTTTTATACCTGTGCCTTCTTGTTGACTTTTGCCCTGTTGAATTTTCTACACTCTCTCTCTCTGTCTCTGCCTTAATGCATTCATCAGATATTTTTGTGAAAGTCTGGTCTTTGGCATAGAGGATCCAGAGGCGAAGATGCTCAGAATAAGTTCTAGGGCATGAAGCATACTGTGGGCTAGCCAACTCAGACTGGAGGTTGGGAGAGATCAGACTTCACCAGGAGAATGGAGCTGGTGGTGGTGGGTGAGAAGGCAGAACATACCAGCTCTGAATCTTCCTTTTCTAACTCAATGAAACCACCTGTTTCCTCACTCTCCCCGACCCCCATCTGCCTGGTTTCATATGTCTCCATCTTCCATGTCTCCCTATTGGATCATTATCTGCTTAAAGAGTAGACCCTATGAGAACCATCCTTCAAGCCAAAATGCAACAATAGAGAGTAAAACCACTACCTGAAGGCCCTGTTGCACCTGGAGAAGGCTGCAGGCTGAGAATTCTCCTTCAATGCCTTGCCTCCCAATTACCAAAGGTCTGGTGCAAATAAAGTTATAACTGGCTGGGCTTGCCATTCCAGAGAAGAGAAAACTGCCAAAAAAGCAAAATGTAAAGACAAAATACTAGACTAGAGAGAGAGCAGCAATAAATACATACAGGCACTCAAAGTAAATAAATGGATAGAAAAATAAACCAAATGTTTCTTGAAAGGGAAAAGGCAGACACATGAAAGAAAATAGTAACAATCACAGCTGTCATTTGCTGAGCATACACTATACATCGTTGACTGTACCAGCCACGTTCGATATATTATATGTAATTCTTAAATTTACTATATGTAAATCTAGAAGGCAGATTCTTTTTCTATTAATGTATTTATTTTAATTGGAGGCTAATTACAATATTGTAGTGGTTTTGCCATACATTGATGTGAATCAGCCATGGGTGTACATGTGTCCCCCATCCTGAACCCCTCTCCCACCTCCCTCCCCATCCCATCCCTCAGGGTCAGCCCAGTGCCCCAGCCCTGAGTGCCCTGTTTCAGGCATTGAACCTGGACTGGTGATCTGTTTAACATATGGTAATATGCATGTTTCAGTGCTGTTCTCTCAAATCATCCCACCCTCGCTAGAAGGCAGATTCTTAAAGCAAGTCCTAGAACAGTCTTTTGCCAAAGTATGAGCTTCAGTTCAGTTCAGTTCAGTTCAGCCACTCAGTCGTGTCCGACTCTTTGCAACCCCATGAATCGCAGCACGCCAGGCCTCCCTGTCCATCACCAACTCCCGGAGTTCACTCAGACTCACGGCCATCGAGTCTGTGATGCCATCCAGCCATCTCATCCTCTGCGTCCCCTTCTCCTCCTGCCCCCAGACCCTCCCAGCATCAGAGTCTTTTCCAATGAGTCAACTCTTCGCGTGAGGTGGCCAAAGTACTGGAGTTTCAGTTTTAGCATCATTCCTTCCAAAGAAATCCCAGGACTGATTTCCTTCAGAATGGACTGGTTGGATCTCCTTGCAGTCCAAGGGACTCTCTGTAACCATTAAATAAATGAATAGATCAGTTTTTCTCTTTGCTTGGTGTCTGTCTCTCTCCCCTCCTCCACCTCCAGAATGTAAGTTCCTTGAGAGCAGAAACCTCCTTTTGCCTTTTTCTTTACCCTAAGCTCCTAGAATGGAGGCTGGCATTTGGTAGTTACTCAGTAAATATGCCTCTTCTAAAGCACGAGGAAACTCAGATTTAGCACAATTCTGTATTTTATGCAAAATCACACACAAAACTGGGACGATTTGGGACTTGCTCTCAGTTCAACCCGTGCTTTTCTTCCCTCCATGTCACACCAATCTGGCCTTTCCTTCTGCACAGTTCATTCTCTAATTCTCTCAGGTCTGCTTATATTCCAGAGATAGTTTTCTGTCTACAATTCACCAGTAAGGTCTTGTTGAAAGGACTTAGCACAATAGCATATATGGGTGAATATTTAGCATATACCTGTTATGGGCATGTAAGTTCCTTGAGAGCAGAAACCTCCTTTTGCCTTTTTCTTTACCCTAAGCTCCTAGAATGGAGGCTGGCATTTGGTAGTTACTCAGTAAATATGCCTCTTCTAAAGCACGAGGAAACTCAGATTTAGCACAATTCTGTATTTTATGCAAAATCACACACAAAACTGGGACGATTTGGGACTTGCTCTCAGTTCAACCCGTGCTTTTCTTCCCTCCATGTCACACCAATCTGGCCTTTCCTTCTGCACAGTTCATTCTCTAATTCTCTCAGGTCTGCTTATATTCCAGAGATAGTTTTCTGTCTACAATTCACCAGTAAGGTCTTGTTGAAAGGACTTAGCACAATAGCATATATGGGTGAATATTTAGCATATACCTGTTATGGGCTTCCCTGGTGATTCAGTCAGTAAAGAATCCGCCTGCAATGCGGGAGACCTGGGTTCATCCCCTCAGTTGGGAAGATCCCCTGGAGGAGGGCATGGCAACCTACTCCAGTATTCTTGCCTAGAGAAGCCCCAAGGACAAAGGAGCCTGGTGGGCTACAGTCCATGGGGTTGCAAAGAGTAGGACACGACTGGGTGACTAAGCACAGCACAACGCCACACATACCTATCATAGTGGCAAGAATCAATTTTCCTTAAAATAATCTTTGAGAGAAGATAAATAAAGTTTTATTCCTTTTGCTTGTGCTGAAAAAGCCCTAGAGGAGAACAGCTTGCAGCTGGGCTTCAGCTATTGTGATTATGCAGCTTGAGGTCCTCATCAGCACTTGTTTACGTTATTAAAATGCAAAGACAAATGCGCTGAAGTTCCTCCTCATAATTACCTTCAGTCATTGCGGTAACCTAGCATATAGTATAGGAGCAGGGTGAAGTGTGTACCTTGTGGTGAACTTGGCTGGTGTGGGACAAAGGCAGCAGGAAAGCGGTGGGATGCTAAAATCATGGGATTAGGAGTGACAATCGCTGTGATCGTTGGAACAGTACAAGCGGCTCAGAAGTTCACCAAGTGTGATCATTGATGGGTTTTCTTGATAGCTTATCATACTAGATTCCAGCTACTTTCATCTTTGTTCTAGGCATCTTTTTATTATTTCCATAATAATCTTTTCTCCCAATTGTTTTCCCCATTAGCTGGGCAAAATTGAAGATTGCTAGTACTGACAATGTTATAGAGACTTATGCACTCTCATATGCTGTGGAAGTATAAATTTCATATGGAAGTATAAATTTATATGGAATTATGGAATTTCTTATGGAAGTATAAATTTCATATGCTACAGAAGTATAAAAACAACTTGGAAGTATAAATTGTATTCTTAAATGTTCATAGCATTCAACTCAAGAATCCCATTTCTAGATTTATACTAGAGAAATTATGTATGTGAACAGAGAAGCATGTTTAAGAGTATTCATGTTAGTAGTAGTAATAATAGTGAAAAGTAAAAACAACCGCAAAAGTAGCCAATAGGGTAATCCAGGAAGGAAGCTGGTTAAATAGACTATGGATCTCATACTATGAAATACATCTGACATTTCAAAAATAAGGTGAAATTACTTTGTCTGTCATCAATATCAAACACCTACACATCTGAATTGGAAAAATCTCTGAAACATAGTATTTAGTAGGAAAAAAGGCTAACTGCAATATTTTATGTGCTATTATCTAGTTGCACTTAAAATGCATTCCAAGAGATCTGTTTCTAAAAGTGCATATATAAGGCACCTATTATAAATAATGTTATGTGTTATATCACATGTTATATGTATATACAATATTCATGGATATGTAATATCTATATGCTATATATCTATACACAATATATGTTATAGTGTTTTATAGACATATATACACGCTGCAGTTGGGTTGCTTCAGCTAAGCTATAATAAGAGACCAACAATCATGTGGCTTTTAACTACATGGCGTAGACCAATGGACAAGAAACATTTCTCTCTCATACAGGTGTAATGAGTGTTCCGCAGTCATCAGAGCTAGGGATCCTTCCACATCATGGCTCTGCCATTTTCAAGCCTTAGAGTCTTAGCATCTGCGTAAGCAGGGATGCATTTCTACTATATTCAAGTGCCAAGCAGTCTTAAGGGAAGGGAGAAAATATGAAAGAAGCCTACGTTCTGTCTCAAGGATCCCAATTTGCAGGTAACACTCATCGCTTCTGCTCATCATCTATTGGTGATAATTTGGCTAAACATCTACCTCTTAGAGCAAAGGAGGTTGGATGTGCAGCTCAGGCTAGAAGACCACACACACAACCACAGATTATTATAGTGGAAGTAGGAGGAAATAGATTTTGGCCGACAGCTAGCTGTCTCCTGCACCATGTAGAGAACACAGCCAGAAAGCAAATATGAAGTTTCACTCTCAAGTGAGGATGGGGCAGCGTTTCAAAGGAAATGTCTGCTTTGTTGGCATTCTTTGAATTGTTTAATGTGAGTCGGAGAGATTATGACTGCCTGGGAGCTGGGAACAAGGTCAGTTGGCTAATTTCCTGTCTAACCCTGAGTGGGTGTTGGCTCCATGCAGCGCCCTTGACCTCCCACCTGACCTCTCATGAGTGCTAAGTCACTTCAGTCCTGTCTGACTCTGTGTGAACCTGTGGACTGTAGTCCACCAGGCTCCTCTGTCCATGGGATTTTCCAGGCAAGAATACTGGAGTGGATTGCCATTTTCTTCTCCAGGGGATCTTAACCCAGGGGTAGAACCCAGGTCTCTTGTATCTCCTGCATTGGCAGGTGGGTTCTTTTCCACTAGCGCCACCTGGGCAGCCCTGACCTTTCATAACTCTGGCCAAATTGCCTTTCTTTCCATCTTACGGTAACTTGACCCCGCTGTCCCTCCATGCTAACCACCATTGAAATGCTTCCAAAATATGGATGTTCAACACCTATTGGATTCAGTTCAGTTCAGTCGCTCAGTCGTGTCTGACTCTTTGCGATCCCATGAACCGCAGCACACCAGGCCTCTCTGCCATCACCAACTCCCGGAGTCCACCCAAACCCATGTCCGTTGAGTCAGTGATGCCATCCAACTAACTTATCCTCTGTCGCCCCCTTCTCCTCCTGCCCTCAATCTTTCCCAGCATCAGGGTCTTTTCCAATGAGTCAGCTCTTCACATCAGGTGGCCAAAGTATTGGAGTTCCAGCTTCAACATCAGTCCTTCCAGTGAACACCCAGGACTGATTTCCTTTAGAACTGACTGGTTGGATCTCCTTGCAGTCCAAGGGGCTCTCAAGAGTCTTCTCCAACACCACAGTTCAAAAGCATCAGTTCTTCTGCGCTCAGCTTTCTTTATAGTCCGACTCTCACCTCCATACATGACCACTGGAAAAACCACAGCCTTGACCAGACGGACCTTTGTTGACAAAGTATCCTACTGGATTATCATTTATTAAAAAGACAGGTCACCCCTGACCTTCATCCTTGCACTTGGATTTTCTCCTTTACTCTGTAACTCTCACAGATATATTGAGCATTTTTAACAATTCAGTAGAAAGTTTGAGTGGTGAGACAGAATTTTCACTGACACCAGCCCTCCCCTTCAGGAAAGTCCATCTAACTGACTCAACAAGACATCAGTGTCTGGGCAGATAAGTAACAGCGGCAGTTGATATGCCCGAGTTAGCGGTGCAGCCATTAAAGTAAGAATGACTTCAGAATGATGACTGGGAAAGGAAGTTTAAGTGAAGATTCTTCAGTGAGATGAGCCTGGAATGGGGCCCCAGGCACATGTGATGTTTGTCTAGACATTAAAACATTCACATGTACTGGGTGGATAGAGTGAAATTTTATTGACACCTACAACATGCTGTGTGCAGTGCAGACATTTTGCATTCATTATTGCATTTATCCTACCTTAATGATATATCCATGGGATTTTCCAGGCAAGGATACTGGAGTGGGTTGCCACACCCTTCTCCAAAGAGAGCTTATATTAATGATTCAGGATCCTGGAGCTAGTAAGTACAGGAGGTGGGATTTGGGTCTAGACACTCTATTTTCTGGATAGATCTAGGTCTTTCTATGGTTTCTAATTACCTCACTGTGTGAGCATTTCAGGCATTTCAGGAGGAAAGTGTGTGTTAGTCACTCAAATGTGTCCACCTCTTTGCCACCCCTTGGACTGTAGCCCACCAGGCTCCTCTGCCTGTGGGATTTCTCAGGCAAGAATACTGGAGTGAGTTGCCGTTTCCTTCTCCAGGGGATCTCCCTGACCCTGTCTCCTGCATTTGCAGGCAGATTCTTTACCCTCTGAGCCACCAGGGAAGCCCTCAGGACAAAAAGCAGAGGCAATAGCCTGGAATGGGGCTAAGCATGGTCTGTGGAGGTACAGGAGGGGCACAGGCTGAAGGGCACAATGTCAGCTCAGAAGCTCTGGGCTTGAGGTCACCCTGAGCGCTCCATCGGGTGTGGGCAGATCAAGTTACTTTTAGGAAGCGCTACTCCACCTCCAGTTCTTCCCCAGCCTCCCCACCCCCCGCTGCCCCAGCCAGGGAAGGAAGCTCTGAAAGTCGGCCCAGCATCACTGGCCAATTCAACAACTTCACCAGTTTAGAAAAGGGGCTTCGTTGGCAAGAGACCCCCAGCCTGTGTGAGGTCATCAGCTGCAAACGGTGATGAGCCTTGTGTTGCTCCAGGTCATTTGTGGTCCCTAGAAGTGAGGCTGGGCGGGGTCTTCCCGCCTCTTCGAGGACTCAAGGGTGCTAAGCTGCACCCGCTCCTCTCTGATTTCTTCTGTTGGACATTCCCCAGCTCCTCGGGGGGTAGCTACAGTGCCGTGTTTTCTCAGAGGCCATGCCCTTGAGATGCCGCCAGATCCCTGCCATGGTTCCTCAGCCCATCCTCAACCTGTCTCTCCAGGGTACCACAGCCGTCTCCACCAGCTCCTGCCTCCCAAAGCCCCGCTCAGCTGGAAAGCCTAAGCAAAAGTCCCCTCTCTGGGCCATTCCCCCCTCCTTCATCCTCTGACCCAAGTCGTGTGTGTGTGTGTGTGTGTGTGTGTTAGTCACTCAGTGTGTCCAACTCTGTAGCCCACCAGGCCCCTCTGTTCATGGGATTCTCCAGGCCAGACTACCAGAGTGGGTCTCCATGGACAACTCCTAAAGGTTGTTTAAAGAGCTTTCCTCCAGGAGTACCTCTTTATTCTCGTCAGTCAAATGGGAGGAAAAGAATCTCTATCAATTGGATAAGGCAGGGTCCTGTATTCTGGAGGGTCTGAATGCCCAACAGAGCAGTGCATCAGTTCATTTCAGTTGCTCAGTCATGTCTGACTCTTTGCGACCCCATGGACTGCAGCACACCAGGCCTCCCTGTCCATCACCAATTCCCAGAGTTTACTTAAACTCATGTCCATTGAGTTGGTGATGCCATCCAGCCATCTCATCCTCTGTCGTCACCTTCCCTCCTGCCTTCAGTCTTTCCCAGCAACAGAGTCTTTTCAAATGAGTCAGTTCTTCGCATCAGGTGGCCAGAGTATTCAAGCTTGAGCTGCAGCATCAGTCCTTCCAATGAATATTCAGGACTGATTTCCCTTTAGGGTGGACTGGTTGGATCTCCTTGCAGTCCAAGGGACTCTCAAGAGTCTTCTCCAACACCACAGGTCAAAAGCATCAATTCTTTGGCACTCAGCTTTCTTTATAGGCCAACTGTCACATCCATACATGACCACTGGAAAAACTGCAGCTTTGACTCAACGGACCTTTGTTGGCAAAGTAATGATGGCAAGACTGAACATCAACATTTTAGGAGCAGTGCATACTTTTTTCTAAATGTTAAACGGAGCATTTTGGTTGTGGGTTGAGATCAGGTGGGGAAAGCTTTGGAGTTCCTTAAGCTGGAGACAAGTGGATAGGATAAAGTTGAAGTTTGAGATGTGTGACCAGGTGATAGCATGTAAGACTAATTTCAAATGAAAAAGAGACTGTATTTTTATAAACTGGACAATAATTGCTTTCCAATGTTGTATACAGTTTCTACTGTACATCAGTGTAAATCAGCTATAAGTAG
>SJXQ01004515.1:74446-198450 GCA_006408695.1 Aepyceros melampus | reverse complement strand
GTGCTGATGTCCAACCCCTCCTTGTCTCTGAATGTGGCCATGGTTAGAGAGAGGGTCCTTACAGCTGTGACCTGGTGAAAGCAAGGTCATTGTTGTTCAGTTGCCAAGTCGTGTCTGATTCTTTGGACTTCAGCACGCCAGGCCTCCCCGTCCCTTACCATCTCCTAAAGTTTGCCCAAGTTCATTGAATCAGTGAAACCATCTAACCATCTCATCCTCTGTCACCCCCTTCTCCTTCATTAGGTCATTAGGGTGGGGCGCTAATCGAACGCAACTAGTGTTCTTATTAAAAGGGGAAATTTGGACACAGAAATATACCTACAGGAAAGACAGTGCAAGAGACACAGGGAGAAGATGCCATCTACAAACCAAGGAGGGAGGCCTGGAACAGATCCTCCCCTTGAACCTTTTGGAGGAGCACGGCCCTGCTGACACCTTGGCTTCGGACTTCTAGCCTCTGGAGCTGAGACAGTCAGTGTCTGTGGTGTGAGCTTCCCCACCAGGACTTTGTTAACGCAGCCCCCAGCAAACTGGGCTTCCCTCGTAGCTCAGTTGGTAAAGAATCCCCCTGAAATGCAGGAGACCCCAGTTCAGTTCCTGGGTCGGGAAGATCTGCTGGAGAAGGGATAGGCTACCCACTCCAGTATTCTTGGGCTTCCCTTGTGGCTCAGGGGCAAAGAATCCACCTGCAATGGGGGAGACCTGGGTTGGGAAGACCCCCTGGAGTAGGGAAAGACTACCCACTCCAGTATTCTGGCCTGGAGAATTCCATGGACTGTGTAGTCCATGGAGTCACAGAGAGTTGGACAAGACTGAGTGACTTTCACTTTTGGCAAACTAGCATGGCGTCGGTGGGTGCGATGGGCTGGAGTGGGTAGAATCTGGACTCTTGGAATGAAATACATGTGCCTCCCAGGGGCTGGTGGCATGAGAAATGGTGGCAGAAGGAAGAGAGAGCAATAGAAAATGTCGTGGAGAGAGATGCTCTTGACTGAGCCCCTGGCAGGAGAGTCAAGGTGTAACTACGGCCAATAGGTGGCTCCTCGCGCTCTGTTGAGGGTTCAGATTGGGCAGGAGAAGGCCTGGGTTCCAGTTAGTCCTGGCTTCAGCACCAGTGACCTCTGTGATCGCAGACCAGTCGTGTGCTCTCTCTAGCCCAGGGTCTCTACTGTAAAAGGAGGGGATCACACTTGATCATCTCATGGATTCCAGATCCCAAGAGTTTGTATTTTATGATGCTAATTACACAAAGTTTTATGTTCGCATACAATAAAGACACGTTTGTGTGTATATGTGAGTGAGCTTTATAACCAACCTGTTTCTAAAAGGAACTGGAGGAAACTTTCAGGATTGTTTTTAAAAGGGACAACAAAGTAGAATATCAATTCAGAGGAAACAATCACGGGTCACCTGAGATGAACTCATTACTGGATTTGGACTTAAGCTCCAAGTTTCCTGGCAGTTGAGGCAAGAAGAAAAAAACATCTGCTCATTGTCTGATAAAAATCAGTGTAATGTGATTAGTTCTTGAGGAAGAGATCTAGATGAGGCTGAGTGCTCAGCTATGATTACACTTTTAAATACTGCTGATTCAAAATACATTAAGCCTTGCAAAAATCCATACTCTTTAATCCAATAATTTCACTTAACCTGAAGAAATAAAAACAGGGCAAAGAGGAATGGCTGTGTGAAAATGCTTGTCACAAAATTATTTATGAAACTGCAAGACTGTAAGGAATCAAAATGAGAGAAATAGTTAAATTAATCGTACCTCCTTTCAGGGTATTATAATGCAGGCACCGAAAACAAGACTCGCCAGCAGCAGAAAGGAACAAACATGCTGATGAAGAGGCTCAGTGAGAATGATCAGGAGATGAAATGATTTGTTCACCAAGATTATAACTATATTGCAATATGGAAAACATCAAAAAGGAGTCCTCAAACAGGAACAATTATGATAGAAAGGTGCTTTTAATAGTGATTTCCCCCCACCATTTCCCAAATTTTTAATGATGTTTACAACTAAATTTAGAAGAACAGGCCACTCACATATTTAAGCTTTGCTTTCTAGATGTTCTATAAGGGATTTTAGTTTTTTTTTCCTTTCAAAAGAAAGGAAAAGTTTTCAGAAATGCAAAAATAGCCAACTGAAATTGTATTGCTTGGGAAAAGCATCGATTTCTTGAAATATCATTTGTTTTTTTTTAGAAATGATTCTTTTTTTAACAGGTGTGGATGTTAAAGGTCACACAGAAGCTCTCGTTGGCTTCTGAGGTTACTGAAAAGCTGGTGGAATTAAGCACGTGCTGAGATGCTAGTAGGGAGCTAGTGACTGATTAAAATCCAACAATCCTCCACCTATAGCACCTTCTTAGGCCCCCACACCTTGGTGAAGTCCCTTCCAGTGAGCTCCCAGACACCAATATTTCTTATTTTGCATAACCTTGCCCCCTTACTCACTACAAATCATTCTTCCCTGTGCTTGTCTTGATCATGTTATTATTTCCTCAAAATAAAGGAGCTTCTACCTGGCACCAATTCGAATGAAAACAGCTAATTATGATCAAGAACTAGCTCTTAGTGTTGAATTGAAACCCTGAGAAGTTTTAAATTTTCAAAACCCTATGGCATGTGTAAACAATCTAGAAATGTCGTCGCAGGCGATAACCTGAAAAGTTGATTCACAGAAGAAAATATAGGTGCATATGTCACTCAACAGTCCAGCCTTTGTCGAAGCACTTCCAAACATAGAGGAAAAAAAAATCAAATGTAATAAATAGCATTAATAGAATGAAGAGGGAAAAAATGCATCCCTTCAGTTGATGCAAAAAGGCATTTGATAAAATCCAACACCTTCCCATGATAAGTAAGTTTCTCTTCTACTTGCAACCCTCCTCCCGCCCTTTAAGTCTCTTTTCTAGGTTCTTTTCCTAATTTCATGTTTTTCTCACTAGTTTCTGTCTGCTGTTTTCTTTTACTCAAGCAGATCATTTCACACTGAAGTTTAAATGATTTTAAGGTTACTCTCATTGTAAAAGGCCTGGGCCAGAAAAAACAGGAAATACCCCAGGAAATGAGTCTGTAGTAACAAGGCTTAGAGATTCAGAAGGCCAACGGAGGCTTGTTTGCATTGGTCTTATTCACTGTAACACCACTGAATTAAGAACTAAAATGTCAGTAGCCTGCAATTTACATTCATTTCTTACTTATCATTTACTACTTATAGGTTTTTGAAGAATTAAAATTCCTTTGTTAACACTGAAAAATTTTATCTGAGCCTCTGGGCTCATAATGTTTCTATTATCTGTTGAGGGAGAACACACCTTACAAAAGTTAACTATGAATTCAATGAACTATTGTATGCTTCGGTCTGTATCTCATTGCTGACAACAGCATTGTATAACCTTGGAGACTGTAATACTATATTTAGAAGCCACTGTTCACATGTTCTCCAGGCAGTGTTTGGTAACACAGGCTTCCATGTCCCCCTGGCCCAAACTCTTCCCACTCCCCAGGGGAGCATCCATGCTCTCCAGAGAGAAGCACAGATAATTTCAGAGTAAAGTTTGATCCAGAAAATGCTTAGAAGGAATTGCATGTATATATGCCAAAAAGAAGTAAATTCTCCCATACCTCGGGCTCCCAGTGGTACACTCGAAGTTCTAAAGCTCCAATGGCCCTTAGCATCCTGACATTTGCTAGGGTAAAGGAAGGTCCAATGTGTTCACTTTAAATCCCCAAAATAGAAACTAAGATGTCAATTTGATTATTCTGAGGCCGATTTTCCCTGCTTTCCTTCTTTTCCATTCATCTAGGTGCACTCCTGCCCTCTCACCACAGGTTATTAGGTCTGGCACCATCACAGAAAGCAGAGCAGGAGAATCTCAGCCAGTGTCCTCTTTGTGAGATACTCCTCAAAGTAAAAATTTTTAAAGTCTGATTGAGCAGTGGCTGCAATACTTTGGCCACCTGATGCAAAGAGCCGACTCATTAGAAAAGACCCTGATGCTCGGAAGGATTGAGGGCAGGAGGAGAAGGTGGCGACAGAGGATGAGATGGTTGGATAGCATCAATGGATACTCAATGGAATTAGTTTGAGCAAGCTCCGGGAGATGGTGAAGGACAGGGAAAACTGGAGTGCTGCAGTCCATGGGGTTACAAAGAGTCGGGCATGACTGAGGACTGGACAACAACGATTGAACAGTAGAGTAAAACTGGGGAAATAAGGCGAGGAGTCCTTTATATTGGCAGGTGTAAAATGGCGTAAGTCTGACCAGGAGTTTGCCAGGCTCTGTCCTAAAGACCTTTCTCCCTTTGCTGTTCTTTGAAGTGCATCTGAAGTTGCTGGTGGATGGTTTTATCCCCTCAGCACAGCTCCAAGAGGCAGGAGACGGCCTGATTGCTCCCAGCTGTCTGGATTTTAAGACTGAGAGGGAGGGTGGGGAGATTGCCACCCATCTCCTTCGAGGAACAGGGTGGGAGAGGGCCAGGGCCTGGCATGCTGGAGAGAGGGTCTGCACTCCCTGACACACACACCCCCCTCAGCCCTGCCTTACTTTTGCCTTCCTCCTTCTCCCAGCCTCTGGCCTGCTCCCTGGTCACAAGGGCAGTGCTAAATGGAGCTCTGTATGAGATCAGCAGTATTTAGCAATTGGAAGTCTGACATAATGCACTTTCTCATAATTTATTAAAGTTGCTAATACATTTGAAAAATATGTGAAGAACATGGAAAACCTCTGGGTAATATCGTCCGGTGCATTAACCCTCCATTGATTTTGCACCTCAGTCAGAATAAGAGCCAAAGTCCTGCTGAGGAGCCTGGTCAGCCGGCTGTGGTCGCCTCGCCCTCCCCAGCCCTCCCGTCTCAGTGCCGGCTCTTCCAGTGGCACGCTCTGCTCCAGCCACACTGCCTCGATTGCCGTTCTAGAATACTCTAGGCGCACTTCCGCCTGTGGACCACTGCACTTCCTGTCTCCTCTTCTAGAGTCCACCAGGCTTGTTCCCCTGCCTCTGTCAGGTCTCAGCTGGCCTCTGCTCACTGAGACCTCCTTCTGGCCCTCTTAACAAAAACTGCAGAGGTCCCCAGCCTCGCACTTCCTGGCTCCCTTAGCTGATTTTTCTCCATGGCACTTAATCCCATCATGCTCACTATATACGGTATTGGCCAAAAAGTTCTTTTGGGATAAGTTTTTGGCCAGCCCAATGTTTTACTTCTCTTCTTTAGTGCCTGTCTTCCCCCCATTAAATGTAAGCTCCATGAGAGGAGGAACTTTTGCCTGTTTGTTTTTTTTTTTTCCTTATTCTCTGCCCACTGCTGAGAACAGAGGAAAGTGAATGTTGCTCAGTCATGTCCAACTCTTTGTGAGCCCACAGACCGTGGAATTCTCCAGGCCAGAATACTGGAGTGGGCAGCCATTCCCTTCTTCAGCGGATCTTCCCAACCCAGGGATTGAACCCAGGTCTCCCACATTGCAGGCGGATTCTTTGCCAGCTGAGCCCCAAGGGAAGCCCCAGAACAGAGGAGATGCTCATGAAATACACAGTGAGTGAATGAATGTCTGGAAATGGTAGTGAATTCTGTCTAGGAACGTGATATACACATTAGTCTGAAACTATAGATTGATATGGGCTTCCTCTGTGGTGCTAGTGGTAAAGAACCCTGCCTGCCAGTGCGGGAGGCCTAAGAGATACGGGTTTGATCTCTGGGTCACCAAGATCCCATGGAAGAGGGCATGGTAACAGACTCTAGTATTCTTGCCTGGAGAATCCCATGGACAGAGGAGCCTGACAGGCTACAGTCCAGGGGGTTGCAAAGAGCCGGACACAACTGCAGTGACTTAGCACCACGCACACGTCGATTGAGGTATGCATAACCCGTGTATCTCCCGGACATCCAGGCGCCTCACCTGCAGATTCTGAGGGCTGGTGTGCTCCCCAAACCTGAGGGTCCCTGAGGCTGTCAGCACGGCCTCCTTCTGCGCTAAGACCTGGAGATGCGCTGGCAGCGGCTGACTCGGGTCATTCCCCTCAATTATTAATGTATTAAAATCCAAGTATATTTTTTAAATGTATTCAATCACCTTAATTGGATTTGTAAGAATGCATGATTTATGAAACACTACATGGATCCTTCAGCTACTATTACAATCAAATATTACTCATTACTACAGTTTCTTCCCTTTCTTCTCTTCATGTGTCTAGAGTTTCTTAAAGTTAGAAACAATTTATTTTTCATCTTTTGTATCCACTTGGGCCTACTACAGTACCACGCATAGCATAGGAATTAATCATTTATATTCTGCAAATGTAGGGAGTTTTGGCAGAGCTAGGTTTGGATAGGTTCAAACTCTGAATCTTCCCCTTACTTGCTGTGTGGCCTTGGAAAGGGAACCTCTCTGAGCCTTGGTTTCCACATCTGAAAAATGGGGATTAAAAATAAGATTTACCTTATACTAAATATTAACAGGATGTTCTGTGAAACGCATAGTACCATGCTTGGTGCATTGTGAACATTCAGTAGATGTCACTTGTGTAAGTACATGAACATGTGAACACGTGACAGAAGCTCAGTGATTAAGAGCAGTGGCCCAGGAATCACACTGTTTGAATCCTGTTTCCTCCTCTGGCTCCTTTTATGACCTGGGACCAGACGGTTAGCCTACCAGGTCTAGGTTGTACCATGCATCACCTGGAGATATTAATAGTGCCTCCTTTTCTGATAGGTTTGCTGAGACAGTGCTGGTGTAGCACTTAGCACAGTACTGCTGCTAAGCTGCTAAGTCGCTTCAGTCGTGTCCGACTCTGTGCGACCCCATAGACAGCCGCCTACCAGGCTCCCCCGTCCCTGGGATTCTCCAGGCAAGAACACTGGAGTGGGTTGCCATTTCCTTCTCCAATGCATGAAAGTGAAAAGTGAAAGGGAAGTCGGTCAGTTGTAGCCCAGTACTAGCATGCATTTAATAATAAGTAGTCAATAATAAGGAGAAGGCAATGGCACCCCACTCCAGTACTCTTGCCTGGAAAATCCCATGGATGGAGGAGCCTGGTAGGCTGCAGTCCATGGGGTCGCTAAGAGTCAGGCACGACTAAGCGGCTTCACTTTCACTTTTCACTTTCATGCATTGGAGAAGGAAACGGCAACCCACTCCAGTGTTTTGCCTGGAGAGTCCCAGGGACGGGGGAGCCTAGTGGGCTGCCATCTATGGGGTCGCACAGAGTCGGACACGACTGAAGCGACTTAGCAGCAGCAGCAGCAACAGCAGTCAATAATAATAATATCAGTATTGTACTCAATAAATGTTACCAAGTATTGCTACCCTATATATAGTTCTCTTAAATAATAATAATAATACTGGACTGTAAGAATGGATGGATTCAGTTTACAAATAAACCTGACCAGTATTTGCTGGACTATGAAGAGCTTAAGTGTCCAAGCAATGGTCATGTATGGATGTGAGAGTTGGACCATTCATTAAGAAGGCTGAGTGCGGAAGAATTGATGCTTTTGAATGTGGTGCTGGAGAAGACTCTTAAGAGTCCGTTGGACAGTAAAGGATCAAACCAGTCAATCCTAAAGGAAATCATCCCTGAATATTTATTCGAAGAGCTGGTGCTGAAGCTTTGGCCACCTGATGCAGAGAGCTGACTCACTGGAAAAGACTCTGATGCTGGGAATGATTGAGGGCAGGAGGAGAAGGGGACGACAGAGGATGAGATGGCTGGATGGCATCACTGACTCAATGGACATGAATTTGAGCAAACGCCAGAGGTAGTAAAGCAGAAGGAAGCTGGGCGTGCTGCAGTCCACAGGGTGGCAAAGAGCTGGACACAACTGAGTGGCTGAACAACAGCAGAGGGTCCACCCAGCTCAAGAATCCACACACAGGGAGCATTGGGGTTTGCTGAGGGCAACACTCCTCCCAGTCTTAAGGAGGAGAGGGAGCGATGCCATATTGCAGTGTTTGGCTGGATCCAGATCTGACCAGAGGCGCTCCAGAGTCTGGGGTTAGTTCTGCCCCCTGGACCAAAGAGACGCTGACCGTGAGCCCCGGGGTGCAGTCGGCCCTCCTAGGTACATCCTGGGGAAACATTCAGCAGTAGGACATCTGAGAAAAATGGGCGGATTGTCCAATGAGGGTGTGTGACAGTGAGGACAAGTCCAGGTTGTTGACTCTATGGTGGGTCTGTAGGTGGGCAGCAGCTGGCCGCCAGTGGGGCAGAGCTGGGCAGACCTCATCCCTGCACCCCATCCGCTTCCAAAATCGCCTGGTGCGTCCAAGTGCCTGTGGAGGTGGCCCTGCTTCACAGGAACACATATCAACCTTTTCAAAAGCAACTTCAAAATGCTGGCCAGATTCACACATTTTCTTTGACTTCCCTCCTGCTTGGCTGCGCGATCCTCCCCTCCTCCATCTGCCCCCTTTGTGCAATTTTAATATCAAGGATGATTTTTATCAAGTCTTTCTCTGTAATCAGGATATAAAAATGATCCCAGCATTTCTCTTTGAAAATGGATCTTCAGAGACTCAGTAGGCCTTTATGCATGACTAATAAGTTCTTCAGTGAAACATTTTGTCTTTTACTAAAATAAATCTCTCCTCTTAAATCTTCCATGTGAAAAATCTGACAGCATTTAAGCCGACGAGTTTCATTTGCAGAAAATCATTGTACTTGTTCAGGATTTGGGAGTTGTTGTAGTTTGGTTTGGGTCAGACAAGGGGATCTGGTTACCACAATTCATGAAAAAAATCAGAATGCCTGTTCATAGACCAAATCCTTGTGTCAGAAGATAGCACTGTGTTTTCCTTGTATAGCCTCCAATCTCATGGAAAAAAAAAAAAACCAAACGCTTCATCTGGCATGTCTTATAGGTGACTGTATTTGCTTCAAGGGCTGTGGCAACAATCACCACAAGCCAGGTGACTTAGAACAATAGGAATTTATTCTCTCCCAGTTTGGGAAGCTGGAAGTCTGAAAGGAGGTGTCAGCAGGGCCATGCTTCCTTTAAAGGTCAAGGGAAGAAGCTCTTCCAGGCCTCTCTTCCAGCTTCTGACAGCCTCTAATGTTCCTTGGGTTAGAGATGGCCATCTTTTCCCTGTGTCTCTTTACACTGTCTGTCCCTGTGTCTGGATTTCCCCTTTTTATAAGGACACCAGTCATGTTGGATTAAAGCCCACCTCGATGACCTCATCTTTATCTATCACCTGTGTAAAGACTATCTCCAAATAAGGTCATATTCCAAGGAACTGGGGCTTAAGACATCGACCTCTCTCTCCAGAAAGACCCAATTCAACCCGTAACAGCCGAGCAGTTATCATCTCCCTAATGTCCTTTATCATACAAGGTGCCCACACTGTTCTGAATGAATCTTTTCCTTGTTACCGTATAGCTTCCCCCACAGGCGAGAAGGGGCAGGAGAGGGCACATGTTTCAGTAACGGGGGCCTAGAATTTAGCCTGGTTGACATTAACAACATGGCCTTGGAAAATGTCTTCAAATCTCTGGGAGCCTCATTTTCCTTCCCTTTAAATTGGAATAATATATTACGAGAACGTTGTGAAGCTGTAATAAGCTCTTGTGTGTGAAGAATGCCTTTTAAGGTGTAATAGGAATGTTGTGCTGGATTTCAAGTTTCTTAAAAATGGCTCTTCAGAGGGGCAACAGCACCGATTGCAGTGTGGCCCGGGTCAGGTGTCCAGCTCTGCCACTGACTCCTTGCAAGACTCTGGGTTGTGGTTTCCCCCTCTCTGGGCCTCCCTTTTCTCCCATAAAGTGAGACGATTAACAGTCTCTCTGCTAAGCACTTGTATTGGAGGTTCGAGTGTGATTTACCAAAAGCACTCAGAAACTGCTGGAACATGATACGTGCACTATTATATAAGTCTTAGCTATCTTTATGGAGGCTAGGATCACTTCTCAGTACCCTGTGTGCAGTTCCATCCCCGTTTCTGGCCGTGAGCAGAGGCAATCGCAGCATTTGCTGAATGAATGAAGGAACGAGACCCTCACCTTCACT
Organism: Aepyceros melampus; assembly: GCA_006408695.1. Classification (NCBI taxonomy): domain Eukaryota; kingdom Metazoa; phylum Chordata; class Mammalia; order Artiodactyla; family Bovidae; genus Aepyceros; species Aepyceros melampus. The sequence continues at coordinate 188,435 of SJXQ01004515.1, read as the reverse complement.
CTGTCTTGTGTCTCAGCTGACCCTCCCCCAAGTGGCCAGGCCCGCCCCCCACCCCCATCCTGTGTTTCCTGAATGAAGTGCAGTTTCCTCCTGCGGCTGCTCAGTTTGCAGGTCAGTCCCCAGGCAGCAGGTAATGCATACCAGCCTGAAGAGGAATGCGCTTTTCTGTGTTACTAAAAATGAACGCACCCTGAAAAGGACACTCACCCTTCCCTCTCCTTCCAGTGCTGCTTCACCTGAGTGGCCGTTTTCCCCATCGTCCTCCCTTTCCTGCCCACTCCCTCCCAATGCTCTGTCCATACCGTAACCCTCCCTTCTCCCACCTCCTCCTGGAAGCCTTCCCAGCTTGACACCAACAGTCCATTACTCTGGCTTGTCACAAATATTTTTATAATCAGGTGTGATAGGCAAAGTATTTTAACATAAACACCTCCTAGGACAGTGACCAATCAGAATGCCCCAGAGCTGGGAGAGGGAGGCCCCCACCCTGCTGTGTCAGATTTAACTCTTTGATTCCTGAGATTCAGGAGGGGAGCTGGTAGGATCTGGAGGAAGGGACTAGAATGACCAGAGAAGTGGGGAAGACACCTGACACTCGACAGGTTTGGGACTGTGGCTCTTTCTGCAGAGAGACAGAGGTATACCCACCAAACGCCAGCCTTGAAGGCTGAGTGTCTACCTGTGTCCAAATTCCAGGCAACTCCCCGTGTGGTTTCCACTCAGACTGAGAGAGAATCTATAGTAGCAGAAGGTGTATAATAAAGTTTGCGTCTTTGGTTAGATTTCACTTACTTGGAAAATGACCAGTTTCTGATCATACTTTTCAACTGACAATAATAAAAAATCATAACCTGTGCTTCCTAAGCATGTCCTTTGTTTTGGGTGCTCTGTGAAAGCCTTTATCAGGCTTCGGGAATTTGACCCCCACAGAGCGGTGGTGAGTTTAGTCTGGTGGTGGTGGTTTAGTCGCTAAGTCATGTCTGACTCTTGTGACCCCCATGGTTGTAGCCTTCCTGGCTCCTCTGTCCATGGGATTCTGCAGGCAAAAAATACTGGAGTGGGTTGCCATTTCCTTCTCCAGAGGATCTTCCCAACCCAGGGATCGAACCTGGGTCTCCTGCATTGCAGGCAGACTCTTTACCAACTGAACTCCAGAGAAGCCCTTGTGAGTTAGTCTGGCTTGTTTTAATTTTCCAAATTGCCAACCCTGACTCCCTTCCCCCACCTCTTCCACATATATCCAACTAGATCATCTGATAAAGATCTTAGTCTAAACATGATCTGTCCATTCCTCTAGGGTCATCCCAGCCCCTGAACTAGGCAGAGTTTCCCACAATGTGTTTACAGCACCTTGAATCCTGTCCCCTGCCTCCCCTCTGATCATGGCATTGCTCACTCTGTGTTCCGACTGCCCATTTAATATTTACAGGGCTCGGCAGGTGATGATGAGGCTCAATAAGATTTGCTGGCTGAAAGACAGAAGTCATTTGATAAGATGCACTGAGTGCCTCCCATGTGAGGGTCCCTGTAACGGAGAGGTATAAGACGCAGACCAGGGGGCTTCTCTAGTGGGTCCCTGGAGGCCAGTGGTTAAGATTTGGCCTTCCAGTGCAGCTGGTGCAGTTCAATCCCTGGTTTGGGAGCTTAAGATTCCATGTGCCTTGTGGCCAAAAAACCAAAACAAGAAAGAGAAGCAATATTGTAACAAATTCAATGAAGACTTTACAAATGGTCTACAAAAATAAAAAAGACATGGATGAGGAAGGCCTGCTCTCTCCCACAGGAAACATCCTAATGTTGTGATATTAACAATTTCACAGAGCTTCTGTTTCTCCCAGGGCCATGGCCATCCACGCATGGATGAATGTGATGTCAGAAAACTAGACGCTGTGAAGTCAAACAATAACTAGACCAGTTCTGTATTATGTTCATACATCATCACCATCCATGCTGACTAATGTTCCTCTGTGACTCAGAGGACATCGATCTTCTAGCTAAATAAAATAGTTTTCGAATGAAGCATCTGATGCCTGGAAATTAGTTTCCTTACATAACTGGAAAAATGGAGGGACTGTTTTTGGTCTTACTGATTTCTCTTAACCTGACACATTTTCAGTTAACATTTAAAGTTAACAAGACAGAGAATCCTTACCAGTGAAGACAGAGCTTGGCCCCAGCATCAAACCGACGAACAGCTCTTTCCAATTCTAAGACGCAAGAGTATGAAAATTTAAACTGCCCAGGCTCAAAGCAGAGCAAAGGATAGAAATCTAGGAGAAAACCAGTGAAAAAGGCTTCTTCACATAGTTGGAGAATCAAAGGAAGGAGACATGCTCAGTACATTTTAAAGCATATATATATATATAAATTATCTTGAGGATTAATGTTAATAAATTAATTGATTGATTAATTAAATTTCTCAGGCAGCCACATTCATTTTTAGAAAAAGATTGAAACATGCTTTGAAATGGAAAACTACAAACAATTCACCCTCTTTGCCTCTCCTCCCCACTTAATGAATTTTTATCTTTCGTCTATTTAAAATGGTCACAAATTAGGTCTTTTTAAAAAATTATTATTCATTTATTTAATCTAGTTGGCTGTGCTGGGTCTTAGTTACGGCATGTGGGATCTAGTTCCCTGACCAGGCGTAGATCCCAGGCCCCTGCATGGGAGCGTGGAGTCTTCCCTGGACCACCAGGAAGTCCCCACAGACTAGGTCTTAACCGCACAGCAGTGCTTGGAGGAACACACCGTAAGGAATCACAGATCTGCTCCCGGAGTACTGGCTGCCCTAAACGCAGAGCGAGAGAGGGCCGACTCCAAGCGTTTGCAGCTCCCTGTGAGGAAGAGAAAGCACCAGCCTTGGGGAAGAGCACTTGGCCTCTGCTCCGTAGTCCGGGGGAGCCGGTGGGAAGATGCACTCTGCCTTCTCAGATGGTTTTCTGGGGAGAAATGCAAACTAAGCCACAGCTCCCATTGTGACCTGTGCCATCCAGCTGCACAGCCTGATTCATGCTTTTCCGTATCCTCTCCTAAACTCACTGCCTTCCCTGGTGGCTCAACGGTAACGAATCCAGTAAAGAACACAGATGAGATGCAAGTTCAATCCCGGATCGGGAAGATTCCCCTGGAGAAGGAAATGGCACCCCACTCCAGTATTCTTGCCTGGAGAATCCGGGGACAGAGGAGCCTGGTGGGCTACAGTCCATAGCATCACACAGTTGGACATGAAGTTATTTAGCATTCAAGAAAGCAGCATACAAACTCAGCTGTGCAGTGATTGGTGGTGGGTAAAATCGAAGGTGTTGCTAACTGCCTGTCAGCATGCCTGATTTTCCTTAGTTTGTGCATCTGGCTGCCTCTCCAATCTTCTTTTATAACATCCTACGTTTCCTCCAGCCCTTGGAAGAAAAAGAGAAAAAGGAACACACTCTAAAAAAGTTTGTAAACATTCCCTTTTTATCTGTCTTTAATAATGGGGGCCTCCCTGATAGCTCAGTTGGTAAAGAATCCGCCTGCAATGTGGGAGACCTGGGTTCAATCCCTGGGTTGGAAAGATCCCCTGGAGAAGGGAAAGGCTACCCACTCCAGTATTCTGGCCTGGAGAGAGTCGGACACGACGGAGGGACTTTCACTTTCACTCAGTATAATATTTTATGCTATTTGCCAAAAGAGTATAGCATACATAGACTATAAAAGATGAATTATAATATAAATTGGACTAAATTTCTAATAAGCAGAAAGTTCTTATTATAAATCCACCCATAATATTGATGAGATGGGCAATTGTTCATTTTGATGAGACTTCTGGTTATCATTTGCTTGTAGTCATTCCCTGAATCTGTAATTTCCTCTAATTCTGATGCCCTTATATGGCTTGTATTTTATTTGCTGTATTATGTAGTTGGAGCTAATGATACAAGGAGCTCATGTAGTTCAATTAGTTTATTTAAATTCAAAAGAAACCTGAAAGCCTAATCTGTCACTTGCCTTAGAGCAGAGCTATTTCAGTCTCGTAGTTAATGTGAGGAATTACGCCATATAAAAGATGAATTATAATATAAATTGGACTAAATTTCTAATAAGCAGAAAGTTCTTATTATAAATTCACCCATAATATTGATGAGATGGGCAATTGTTCATTTTGATGAGACTTCTGGTTATCATTTGCTTGTAGTCATTCCCTGAATCTGTAATTTCCTCTAATTCTGATGCCCTTATATGGCTTGTATTTTATTTGCTGTATTATGTAGTTGGAGCTAATGATACAAGGAGCTCATGTAGTTCAATTAGTTTATTTAAATTCAAAAGAAGCCTGAAAGCCTAATCTGTCACTTGCCTTAGAGCAGAGCTATTTCAGTCTCGTAGTTAATGTGAGGAATTACGCCCCGATGTAAATAACCATTTTATTCCCCTATGCTTTGTCTTGCCCATATCTTTCTGGAAATGTGCTGGAGAAGGAAGAGAAGTCAGGCCAGATGTTAAACTCAACCTTTGCTCCTGACTTAGACCCAGAAAAATGATGAACCAATAGAAATCTGCTCAAACCGAGACCTTTGTTGTTGTTGTTGTTGTTTTTTCACTTTCAAACACTTTTGAGAGATTTTGAAACTAGGGAAACTGAGTCTGTGAGCATCTGATACACCCAACCAGTTTAGTCACTGAGAAAATATCTGCTAAGCAACTTGGGTTTCCCAGGTGGTTCGCCAGTAAAAAAATTTGCTTGCCAATACAGGAGACGTGGGTTCAATCCCTGGGTCAAAAAGATCCCCTGGAGAAGGAAATGGCAACCCACTCCAGTATTCTTGCCTGGGAATCCCATGAACAGAGGAGCCTGGTGGGCTACAGCCCACGGGGGTCACAAAGAGTCAGACACGACTGAGCACAGCTAAGCAGCTTACATCACAGGGACCTAGTTTCAAGCTGTGTACACTGTAGGTACTTAATCAATTCTCCAATTGATTTTGACTCAGTTTGCCATTTTGCTGATGTGCTTCATATGGACTTCTCACAATTCTCAGAACTTATTGGGAGTGTTACCAACATAAGTCTCTGGTGTCCCTTTTTACTGTAACTGTTCTTTATGTGGCTTTTTCCTTTTACCAGATTAGGAATATTCTACAGGGAAATAGATACAGAATTAACAACATGTAGCAAATTATGGTTTTTTGCAGAGCAACTGTGGCTGTCTCTCAAGCTCTCACAAACATCCGAAGAGGTTAAGATGTGGGAATATGATCACACCCCCATTTGACAGATGAGAAAACTGAGGCACAGACTATTATATATTATGTGTAAAATTCAGTTTAACCATCTTGGGATGAAGCCACAACCAGAACTGGGGATTTTCCCACTATGATGCATAGCCGCTTTAAACTAGATTAGTCATGCCATGTTAATCAGCCCTGACAAGTTTCAGCAGGAAAGATATTAAAGAAATCAGATCTGAGGTTCTTCTAAAGAGAGAGAGAGAAGAGTTGGCACTGATTGTGAGAACAAGAATAATAAAAGAGTTAAAGAGCTTGGTAGAGAGGCCAGAGAGAAGCACCGTGATAGAAAGGCTGAACTAGTATCAGAAAGGTGGTTTTCTTTTTTAATACCAGGTATTTTATCTGCTCTGCAGAGAAGGTGTTAGTAATAATGATAAGGAGGATAATAATAATAAAAACTTACAGAGGGCTTACTATGTGCCAGGAACTGTCCAAACACTGTATATGCATCGAATGTTAATCCTTCCCCAAGTCTAGGAAGTGGGAACTATTGTTATCCCCATTTTACAGATGTGGCACCTGGAGACCACAAGGTCCCATGGAAATAACAGCAGAGCTGGATTTTGAGCCCACATAGTCCAGGTCCAATATTTCGCAGGTGGCTTAGTGGTAAAAAATTTGCCCACCACTGCAGGAGATCTGGGTTCGATCCCTGGGTTGGAAAGATCCCCTGGAGGAGGGCATGGCACCCCACTCCAGTATTCTCGCCTGGAGAATCCCATGGACAGAGGAGCCGGTGGGCTACAGTCCATGGGGTCGCAAAGAGCTGAGCAACTGAACACACAAAAAGTTCAGGTCCAGGGGCTGTTCCCTTTACCCCTGGTGCAAACTGCCTCTCCAGGAATGAGTCCTAGACAGAGCCGGCTTCAGGAACATGGCTCCAGGACAAGAGGATCTGCCGCCGCCTCAGGATTTCGCTAAATTGGTTTCCCTCGTGTGGAAGGTGAGGGAATCTGAGAGGTTCTTCCCTGGCTTCCACGGGATCCCAAGCAGGCCCCTGGACTCCAGATGTCCCCTCAGGCCACTTTGGGAGTGCACACTGTCTGCCCCCAATCTTGAAGTGACGTGAAGTGAAGCGGCTCAGTCTTCACTTCGCAGTCTGACTCTGCGACCCCATGGACTGTAGCCTACCAGGCTCCTCCGTCCTTGGAATTTTCCAGGCAGTAATACTGGAATGGGTTGCCATTTGCTTCTCTAGGGCTTCTTCCCAACCCAGGGATTGAACCCGGGTCTCCCGCACTGCAGGCAGACGCTTTACTGTCTGAGCCACCAAGGAAGCCCCCAATCTTAGCATCAGAGTCTCCCTTCCACAGCCTGGCCGGCTCCCTTGAAAATGCCATCACGTGCTGAAAGCAGTGAGCAGCCAAGACCCAACTGGGAAAGGTGAAATTCAGTGGATCAGGCTGTGACCCTGGCCCTCAACTGGAATTATCTCCCAAAGGGGCCTTTTTAGAGTCTGCTGATCAACAGCATGGCTCACAATAAGAAACCATTTCAAATTATCCCAAGTGATACAGCAGGGGCCTGTTGTCAGTGTGAACGGTAGATCATAAAATCCATTGCTTTTCCCATGGAAAACTAATGGGATATAGTTTTCTGTTAGCAATCCCTATGGGCAAAACTCCTACTGTTAATCCCTGTAACAATCTCCTAATTAATCTGTTTTCTTTTTTGCTTCCATATTTTAACTGACTTTTTCAATTAAGAGCATACGAGGAAAAGATTCTGAAACTTACTTGTTTTTAAATAAGCAATTAAAAACCTCCTTTTCCAATTATGCTTTTTCTTTCTAGCACCAACCTGATTCTGAAATCTTTTCTCAGCCAAAGCCGCATTTATTCTTTCCCACATCATGTCATATAATGACCATGTAATTCTGAGAGCTCAAATCTGTTGTTCTGCCAAGTACATGTTATAGTTATTTAACATTTTTCCTCTCGTCCTGTTGAGAATCAACATGGGTATTCTGTATTAGAATCTTTCATGGTCGCTTATTTTAATAAACTTAATTCAGCTTGAAATTCTTACTCGCTTCTAGCCATTCTCCCTAAACTGAATTTTCCTGGAGTAGAGAGTATTTTTGGAGGTAGAATGAAATGTACAAAAATCCTATGTAAACTATATCCAAATTCTGTTATTGTTTTTAAATAAATGGATTCCATAAATGGATTCCAAACAATGTAAACCATTATATTAGATATAAAAATCTAATAATCAGGATAAGATTTTATTGTTGCTGTTGTTGTTCAGTTGCTAAGTCGTATCTGACTCTTTTGTGACCCCATATCCCTCCAGGCTCCTCTGCCCATGGGATTTACCAGGCAAGAATACTGGAGTGGGTTGCCATTTCCTTCTCTAGAGGATCTTCCCGACCCAGGGATCGAACCTGCATCTCCTGCCTTGATTGGCAGGCAAATTCTTTATTGCTGAGCCACCAGGGAAGCCCAAGATTTTATGCATAGCATAAAATGTAAATCCGATCTGGCTCTTCTCCTGTTTCAAAACTTTCGGTGGCAATCAAGTTCATAGCCCTTAGTTCATTGTTACCTGGCTCTAGTCGACTTCTTCCTGTTTTCTCTCTTAACATCCTCTCCACTGCAGCCCACACCACGTTCTGTGATCCAGCCTTGAGAAACTTCATGAAGGTCCCAGATGGTTCAGCCCCCTAGCACATCCTCTTCCTCTTTCATGTTGGATTCTCCCCCTATACACGCACACACACGCACGCACACGCGCGCGCACACACACACATACACACACTCTCCAGCCCCTACTTACTCCTTGCCAAGCTCCTTCTCATCCTTCAGGTCTCCATTTAAATACGTCACTTGTTCAGAGCCCTCGCTTGCCACCCGTCTCCATTCTAACGCTCTCCCTCCGTCTTCTCTCAGCCTTCTCCAGAACCCGGTCCATAATTTGTAATTAACCATTTATCTGTGTTGCTGTTTAGCTAGTATCTGTCTTCACCACTAGATTGCAGGCTTTCGGAAGGGAGGCAGCAGAGCCTATGTTTTCTCATCTTTTAGTTAGCTAGCCCTTCACTCAGCACCTGACACAGAGCAATAAGTATTTGTGGAATGAAGGAAGGAATGAGACCCTAGCCTGGAAATATACCACGAACAAACGTGAATTTGATTCCAGAACACCTGTCGTTTCTATAGTCGGTGGGTCCCACCTGGAGCGAGTGGAGTCCTCTGGGGCTACCATCTCCACATTAGACCCTGACATGGGACCATCGGCCTGGACTCCTCCAGGGCTCCTGTTTTCCAGTTCTAGAAGGTTCTTCACAAGGAATCTGGGACGACACCCCTCCCTGCTCCATCCCACAGAAGATGCTATGCCAGTCCTCTTCTCCAGGGACTGTGTCCTACCTCTCTTATCTCTCCGCAAACAGTGTTTAACCAGGCGAGGAAGAGTTAAAATAAAACAAGAAACAATCCTGGCAGTCACAGGAAGACTTTGCCAAGACATTTTTCATCTTCATTCCTTGGACCAAAATTGAGAGACACTATTTTTGACAGTTTTGTTTTGTTTCACAGTGATATACAAAGATGCTTTACATTTCTGCTCACTGTCCCCTCTCCCACTCGGGTATGACAACTTGCTTTGATAATCAGCAGTTTTTGTGCGATGATGCATATCCTGACAAATCTTACTCCTTAACAAAAACTTCCTTACAAGTTGTTTACTGTGTCAAACAGCTTGTTATATTTTGACAGTAGCTTTTCCTTTAGGACGTACAGAGTCCTGTAGGATCCCTTTCTAAAATTCTGCTGCCTGGAGTCTTCCTGATGTTGAATTGTATGCCTCAGACATCCATGCTATGACACCCTTCAAAATATTGATATTAATATTAGATCGATTCAGGGCCCTCTCTTCAAATATGGGTTCTTGCAGAAAAATCCTATAGAATTGAAAATAACCTTAAGATACTTAAATAAGTATAATTAAGTAACCTTTATCATGCTTTCAAATGAAAAGTTACTCTATAGAAGAACCAAAAAACCGATCAAAATGTAACTAAATCTGTAGTTTTGCACTTACTGTAAAGAAGTGAAAAGATTTTAGTCACTCAGTTGTGTCTGACGTAAGGACTGTAGTGTGCCAGACTCTCTGTCCATGGGATTCTCCAGGCAAGAACACTGGAGTGGGTTGCCATTCCTTTCTCCAGGAGATCTTCCCAACCCAGGGATCAAACCCGGGTCTTTTGCGTTGCAGGCAGCTTATTTGCCATCTGAGCCACCAGGGACTGTAAAGAGAATGATAGACAAATATTTTTTTCTTTCTTTGGTAATACTGACAACACTTCCTCAGTGCTTACTACCTGACAAGCATTTCTCTGCAAGTATTATCTGTATTATTAATAACTCATCTAAACCTACAACAGCCCTTAGAGGAAATTACAGTGATTATTTTCATGGTACAGATGAAAACATAATACACAAGGAGGTCAAGTAACTTGCTCAAAGTTACAAAGATAGCAAAAAGCAGAGCCAACTTCTGTGCCCAGGTTTCTGCCTTCAGAGCCTAGGGGCTTTACCACTTCTCTCGCCTGTTTCCAATAGACAGAGCCAGGCAAATGAGCTTTTTCCATTCCCAAATCTTCATATATATTCTATTATATTTTAAATCGTGTTAAGTAGCCTATCATTCTGTGAAGGATAATGCTAGATTTTTACCCTCCCTGGATGGTCAGTTCAGTTCAGTCACTCAGTCGTGTCTGACTCTTTGTGACCCCACGAATCGCAGCACGCCAGGCCTCCCTGTCCATCGCCAACTCCTGGAGTTCACTCAAACTCACGTCCATCGAGTCAGTGATGCCACCAACCATCTCATCCTCTGTCATCCCCCTCTCCTCCTGCCCCCAGTCCCTCCTAGCATCAGAGTCTTTTCCAATGAGTCAACTCTTCGCATAAGGTGGCCAAAGTACTGGAGTTTCAACTTTAGCATCATTCCTTCCAAAGAAATCCCAAGGCTGATCTCCTTCAGAATGGACTGGTTGGATCTCCTTGCAGTCCAAGGGACTCTCAACAGTCTTCTCCAACAACACAGTTCAAAAGCATCAATTATTCTGCGCTCAGCCTTCTTCACAGTCCAACTCTCACATCCATACATGACCACAGGAAAAACCATAGCCTTGACTAGACGGACCTTAGTCAGCAAAGTAATGTTTCTGCTCTTCAACATGCTATCTAGGTTGGTCATAAGTTTTCTTCCAAGGAGTAAGTGTCTTTTAATTTCATGGCTGCAGTCACCATCTGCAGTGATTTTGGAGCCCCCAAAAATAAAGTCTGACACTGTTTCTACTGTTTCCCCGTCTATTTCCCCTGAAATGATGGGACCAGATGCCATGATCTTCGTTTTCTGAATGTTGAGCTTTAAGCCAACTTTTTCACTCTCCACTTTCACTTTCATCAAAAGGCTTTTTAGTTCCTCTTCACTTTCTCCCATAGGGTGGTGTCATCTGCATATCTGAGGTTACTGATATTTCTCCTGGCAATCTTGATTCCAGCTTCTGCTTCTTCTAGACCAGCGTTTCTCATGATGTACTCTGCATAGAAGTTAAATAAGCAGGGTGACAATATACAGCCTTGACATACTCCTTTTCCTATTTGGAACCAGTCTGTTGTTCCATGTCCAGTTCTAACTGTTGCTTCCTGACCTGCATACAGATTTCTCCAGAGGCAGGTCAGGTGGTCTGGTATTCCCATCTCTCTCAGAATTTTCCACAGTTTATTGTGATCCACACAGTCAAAGGCTTTGGCATAGTCAAGAAAGCAGAAATAGATGTTTTTCTGGAACTCTCTTGCTTTTTCCATGATCCAACGGATTTTGGCAATATGATTCTGGTTCCTCTGCCTTTTCTAAAACCAGCTTGAACATCTGGAAGTTTACGATTCACGTATTGCTGAAGCCTGGCTTGGAAAATTTTGTTTGAGCAGTTAGGGCTTTGGGTTTCTCATATTTACACAAACTGTGTAAAATTGTTTATGTAAAGAAGACCTCTTATGTGTGACAATTGAAACTTGTCATTAACCCTGAATGACCTAAAAATAGCAATTCCAGTAAATACTAACCTTTTTTCTTCTATTCCTATTCAGAGCACTAAAAAAAACCAAAAACAAAAAAAACAAAATGAAGCTATTCAAATTAAAGCAATCCTCTACTCATATTTTTACATCCATTCTCTCTTTTGCCATCCTTCTCAACTTCCACCAAGTTCACAAATATAGAAACCTCTTATCCTCAGTTTCTAAGCCAATGCCTGATAATAATAGTGGGTGCAAAGGTGCTTTAACTCTGTCGTTCTACTAAGAAATGAATTATATTAATCATAGAATCTTGAAAGTTAAAGGAGTCTTAGGGATCTCCGCATCCAGTTGATTGTTTTACAGATGAGAAAGCTGAGGCCCCCTAAATGTGAAGTGACTTCCCAAGGTACCTGGATGTTGCTGCTGCTGCTAAGTCGCTTCAGTCATGTCCAACTCTGTGCGACCTCATAGACGGCAGCCCACCAGACTCCCCCATCCCTGGAATTCTCCAAGCAAGAACACTGGAGTGGGTTGCCATTTCCTTCTCTAGAATCCGGCCCTACCAACCACCAATTATTCAACCTTTGGAAAGTTTCTTGATCTTTCTGAGCCCATTAACTATTTTGTAACATAAGGATCATTACAGCTGTTATAAGGAGAAAATGAGATAGCCCTGTATAAACTGTCTGGCACATGGATAATCAATAATATTCCTCACTCCAAGCATATAAGTAAGAACAGTAGGAAATTGTATTAATTCTCATAGAAAAGAAGGTTCCATCAATAAATTACTAATTCGGTGTAGTAAATCATGTTCCATTCCCTGGAAATAGTTATACAGTTCCTTAAGAGTCCCAGTTGTATCAAGAGATAAGAGCATTTACAAGCAAATCGTGTTTTTCCAGGCTAATCAAAATTTTTGTCTGCAGCTACAAAGCATTACATTAGAAGTGATGTGGTGGTTTAGTTGCTAAATCATAGCCAACTCTTTGCGAACCCATGGACTGTAGCCTGCCAGGCTCCTCTCTCTGTGGAATTTCCCAGGCAAGAATACTGGAGTGGTTGCCATTTCCTTCTCCACGGGATCTTTCCAACCCAGGAATCAAACCTGCATCTCCTGCATGTGTCTTCTGCATTGAAGGTGGATTCTTTACCACTAAACCATCGGGAAAACCCCTTACATTAGACGACTAGTGATCAAATCGACCATTATATGAACGAGCAAAATATAATAGCCAGACTGGTAGACATCAGACTGTATCACAAATTCTAATTCTGTTCTATGGAACTCTGCTTTCCCAAATCCCCTCATGAGGCCCAATGTATGTTTCTGCGTCTAAGCCCATACATACATCTTGTATACCTGAGCCTTTCTGGGTGTTATCTCCCTAGTGAACTGTGTTTAAAGAGAGTTTGAATTGAGGTTGTCTGGGGGCAACTTACCCTCTATACAAGAAACGTCACTCTGTTTAGTCCTCCCTTACCCCTACTAATGGGCAGTGGCTACATCCTGTATCTCATGACCACCTTCCACCGTAGATGGAGTGAATGTATTTGGATACCTGACATAAGGCAGACAATCCAAAGGCTGGCCACACACCTCTGTTGAAGGAGCTGGCCTAATCTGAATGTGCTCTTGGAGATTTGATTGTAGCAAACCCTGAGACTAAGGCCATTGTCAAGGGAGGACAGAAAGAGAAGTAAAATAAGAGATGCCTGAGGCAAATTGGCAGGGCTGGAGGGACCCAAGGACATCATAAAACAATGAGTAAAGCAGAGTTACGATTAAATCTTCATCTTAAAATTATGGAGAGAAGTAGATGGAGAGATGCCAAGACTGCTTTGATTTGGATTATTTCAATTGCAGGTCCAGTTTGCCTGTGTTTTTACATTAGACCTTCCAATACTGGACCCAAGTTTTCTATTTCAGGAACTTCCCTGGTGGTCCAGTGGATAAGAATCTACTTTCCAATACAAGGGACTTGGGTTCAATCCCTAGCCTGGTAACTAAGATCCCCCATGCCCCGGGGGTAACTAAGCCTATGAGCTGCAGAGTTAAGCCCATGCAGAAGACTCAGCACAGCCAAAACAAACAAACAAAAAAGTGTCTATTGCATACATTAAGAAGCCGGATGAAGCATCCACAATGTGAACTTGAGCCTAAGGAGACACGCCGACCTTGCCCATGGGTGTAGACCTACTTTAGCATTAATGTGACCTGTTCCTTCTGGTGTCCCTGTATCTGCTTCAGTGTCCTCCCTGCAGAGGGTTGCACAGTTTCTCATGTAGCCAACACTAGGGCCTCAGGACAGCACGGGCTGATGAGCTCAGACCACCAGGACTAGACCAGGATCTCTGTCTGCCCTTCTCCACGGCGACGCTGGGAGACTCACACTTGGGAAGGATCCCGCGCTGCCAAACGCACAGCTAAAACAAGCGGGAGGCAGAGTGAGAACTCCAGATGTTTAGAATTAGGACGACTATAAACAAATTTGTTTCTCCAGATCCACCCAGCTCGCTTTTTTAAATTACTTTTATATCTGGTAAACAAGCTCATACTCTCTTTTCTTGGTTGCAAATAGACTAATTCTTCAGGGAATGACAGTTCTCGTACTGGTTAGCACAGTTCGTTATTCTTTCTCCAGAAATTGCATCATTCACGCATCAACATGATTCTCTGAATCGGTAGTTTGGAAAAGGTGGGAATACAGTATAAACATTAATTACCATTTGCAGCCACTCTTCTAAGACCGGCTTTAGGCACACCTGTCACCTAATTAATTTTATTTTTCACTGTGCCAACCTGAACATCCCAGCATTACTTTCGTTGTACACACTTCACAACATCAAAAGCTGACCTTAAATGTTATATAACCGGGAGGGACATGGGCGGCAGCGTTCATGTAGCAAGCTGATCTGTTGCAGGTGATCGGCTGAGTTCACCTGTGCATCAGTTACTAAGAAATGCCCACTCCCAGACTAATACTCGGAGAAGGCGATGGCACCCCACTCCAGTACTCTTGCCTGGAAAATCCCATGGATGGAGGTGCCTAGTGGGCTGCAGTCCATGGGGTCACGAAGAGTCGGACATGACTGAGCGACTTCCCTTTCACTTTTCACTTTCATGCATTAGAGAAGGAAACGCTTTCCATCACTCAAATCAGGGATGTCTTCAGCCAACCTGGAGTGCACATTTCAAGAAATCAGATAGTGCTGATTACTATCCCCACAGCATAAATGTGGCACATAATTATTCACATATTGTCATCGTTCCAGCATGCACATCTAGCAAGTTCAAAGCTTCCTTTTGATAAGGCAGAATAAACATGCTCCTCTGATCACCCTCCACACTGCCTGGGAGGGTCTGACTTGACTCTGCTGTCACGTTTCCTTAGGGTCTTTTATCAGAGTTAGAATCCATTCAGAACAACAGTAACATCTCAGGAAGCTTCTCTGTTCAACAGGTTTGAGCAAGGTTGATGATCAGCCAATGCCCGATCCACTCCTTGTGTGTTCCAGCTCTGATGTATGTTCCAACCCATCTGTGCTCGCACACACACAGATACACACCTTCGCATAGATGAAGTGATTGTGAAATGGTTGACAAAGAGTTGAAAGCTACTTCTAACTGTGCAAAAACTAAAACTTTTTTTCTCCCCCAGGGCCGTTGTTCAAGAGAGAACTGCAAGTATCTTCACCCTCCCACACACTTAAAAACTCAACTAGAAATTAATGGGAGGAACAATTTGATCCAGCAAAAAACTGCAGCAGCCATGCTTGCCCAGCAGATGCAATTTATGTTTCCAGGAACCCCACTCCATCCCGTGGTGAGTACACTGAAGCTAACGAGGACGGGCTTGCTGATGAAAGTGTCGGTACGGGCAATGTACCAACCGGTGACTAAAATGGCCTCTCTCTACTTTGTCTCTTTGGCTACAATTAAAGCAAATAGCTTTGAAGCTAAATAGATGCTGAAAAGAGGGCCTTTTAGATTATCCAAATGGGAAAAAAAAATGCATGAGGAAACTGTAGGTAAAGGCAATTTCTAATCGATACCTGGAAAATCTGTGTCACTCCAGCTCTTTCTCACCAGTCACCTCCATATTTGAGCTATCTTAGAAGGGAAATAGTTCTCCATTGAGAGTATGAATTGATGATCTATGTAAAGAGGAGATTTTGATGCCTAAAACATGTTTAGCAATGCAAGCGATTATTTCGTTTCAGTGGTATCATTTTAAGGAAGGGGAAACATGAAACCAGAGAAGTTAATGGATTTACCCAATGTCCTGCAGTTAATTGGTTGTGAAGCTGGGCCTAGACCTCAGACATCTTGACCAGGGCGCTTTCTGCTGTCTGCTCCACTCCGACCACCACCACCCCCCGGGCCTGAAGGAAGCCTGAACCAGGGTGCCTCAGCCACCCACACCTCCTGTGTCAGAGGCCTGCAGAGGGTGTGGCAGCCGTGGTGAGGACCGAAAGATTAAATGCCAAGGGAGTTCAGTCTATGAATATGTATTGTGTAATATTTTCTCCCTGACTTCACAGTGTTTGAAAGTATTTCCTTAAAGGTCTGGAAATTGCTTTAGGAATGAGGCCCTGAGGGAAAGGAGTGCATTTTTTTTGCCTTTAGTGAAGTTCGTTCACATTTGTAAATTATCTGTCAAAAACAAGCTAATAAAAAAAAAAAAAGCAAGTGAAGTGAGTGAAATTTGCTTTTTTTTAAAAAAAAAAGTACATACACAAAAGACGATTGTTTAAAAATCAGTCTTTATTGTATGAAAATTCTATTGTTATTGAAAGCTGCTAAATGAAAAAAGGATAGCTACCAGGGAGTTGTATTTTCTTATTGCGTGTCTGTGAGATGAGATGGGGAAGGTAGGGGCTGTCCAGGAAGAGGGGAGAGGATCTGGGTAGATGGTTGGCGTTCTGCTTGTCTTCAGGTTTCTACCCAAGAGTAGTGAGTGGCACCAAGTGGCCAGGAACCAGCTCTGCCCAGAGGGAAAAAGTGCAGGTGCAGGTGGGAAGGACCCTCAGATAAATAAGCTGCAGTCTTGTAGGTGTAGACGGACTCAGGGGAAAGGCAAAGCAAGCTTCAAGCCCAGGGAACTAGATTTCAGATGAGGCAGGAAAGGCTGCTTGGAGGAAATCCCGAATAAGTACCTTTTAGGGCTTCCCTGGTGGCCCACCAGTAAAGAATCTCTCTGCCAATGCAGGAGACGCAGGTTCGATCCCTGGGTCAGGAAGATCCCATGGAGAAGAAAATGGAAACCCACTCCTGTAATCTTGCCTGGAGAAATCCCATGGACAGGGGAGCCTGGCGGGCTATAGTCCAAGGGGTCGCAAAGAGTCAGACACGACTAAGCAACTAAGCACACACACAGGCATTTAAATGAATCTATTTAAAACCACTCACAAGTATATTTTATGGTTTCTTTGTTGATACACACATATAAATTATTTTATTACATTACCTAAATGCTAAAATAATTTAGTTATACGTATTAAATAATGTCTATGGGAATAAATTGAGAACCACCTAGGGCAACATAGTCGCAGTGCATTATATCTCAACTCATTTTAATCATTCACTTCTTATTTATTTAGAATCTGTAAGGATTGACCCTGGTACTCAATAATGGCCTGTTAATAAGAAATTCCATTCATGTTCTAAACTGTTAATTGAATTTTCTTTGAAAGTTATGTTTCCGTACTGTCTCATATATTAATTAGAGGACGATAATCACGATTGCTCTGTGAGAAAGAAGTATTACATTTAAATATTTTAAGAGAGGTCTTTAAATCACAAGAAAAATTGGGACGCAAAAATGTAATAAACTTAAAAGTCATTGACTCTACAAACAAGTAATTTCAGAGTCACAGGAATAGAATCAGTCCTAGAAACTTCCAAGGAAATAGGGTCTTTGCTGATGTGATTGAGTTGGGCGCTTGAGACGGGGACATTCTCCAGGATTAAATGCGATCACAGGCATCCTTCTAAGAGAGGCAGAGGGAGAGTTAACACACATACAGAAGAGGGGAAAGGCAATGTGCTCATGGAGGCCGAGACTGGAGTGGTGGGGCCACAAACCAAGGAACGCCAGCAGCCACCAGGAGACGGAAGAGGCAAGGGACCGATTCTTCTTCTCTGGAGCCTCCAGAGGGAACACAGTCTTGCCAGAACCTTGATTTTGTTCCAGTGCAACTGGTTTCAGACTTACGGCCTCCGGAACTCTGAAAGAAGAAATGCGTGTTATGTAAGCCACCAGGTCGGTGGGAATCTGTTAGACCAGCCTCGGGAAACTAATACATGCAGAAATTGCACAAGACAAAGAAGTGGCGAAACAGAGTCACAAGTACCACTCTATTTTTAGATTTCATTCTAGGGTAAGCTTCTCTAAAGAGCTCCAGATGGTTTTTTCACACCCTTTATCTTCCATCTGCCCTGAAATCTCTCATCTGCTGAAATCTCTCACCAGTGACCTCCATGTTGCTAACCAGGTAGTCACTGATACTGGCATTGTTCTTTCGACCTCTTGGTAGCAGGCAGCCAGTCTCTCCCTAGTAGAATGTGGCCCATCTCCTCTGCAGAGTGCCCCTTCCTCTCTTGACACGCCTTCCTCCACTGTCTCCTTTGCCCGTTCATTTCCTCTATTCTATTCGGGCTTCCCTGGTAGCTCAGTTGGTAAAGAATCCGCCTGCAATGCAGGAGACCCCGGTTTGATTTCCAGGGTCAGGAAGATCCGCTGGAGAAGGGATAGGCTACCCACTCCAGTATTCTTGGGCTTCCCTTGTGGCTCAGCTGGTAAAGAATCTTCCTGTAATGCAGGAGACCTGGGTTCTATCCCTGGGTTGGGAAGATCCCCTGGAGAAGGGAAAGGCTACCCACTCCAGTATTCTGGCCTGGAGAATTCCATGGACTATCCCCATGGGGTCGCAAAGCGTCGGACACAACTGAGCGACTTTCACTTCCTCTATTCTATATTGAGGCTGCTATACACTGATGTTCCCAGTGCTGGCTGCCTTTGTCACTTACCTGCTACTTCATGGTCTCATCGATTCCTATGGCTGTGGGTCATCTACAGGCTGAGAACTACCAAAGGCATGTTCCCAATCAAGACATCTCCTCTGAGCCCTGGGTTTAGGTACCCAACCTCCTACTGGACTCCCCTTCAGATTTTTCACAGGAACTTGACATGCTTAAGACCAATTTTTCATTCTACTCCCTTCTCATCTCAGTAAGTGTAACCAGCAGTTTCAAACCGAAACCGAACAGGTTCTCTCACATCCAGTTCATCAGCAGGTCCTATCATATGCCCTCAAGCCCCAACCTACTTCTCCTTCTCCCAGGACCCTCATCTTAGCTGCCATCAACCTTTCTTTCAAAATACTTTATAGGCTTTACCCTCCTTGTGGTATTTGTTTAGTTGCCCAGTTGTGTCCAACTCTTTGTGACCCCATGGACTGTAGCCCACCTGGGTCCTCTGTCCATGGGATTTCCCAGGCCAGGATACAGGAGTGGGTTGCCATTTCCTTCTCCAGGGGATCTTCCCAACCCAGGGATTGAACCCCTGTCTCCTGCATTGCAGGTGGATTCTTCACCACTGAGCCACAAGTCTTGCTTTATTCCTATGGGCACAGCAACCAGAGGAATCTTTTAAACACATAAATGGTATAACGTCACTCCCTTACTTAAAACCCTTCAGTGCTTTCCTGTTTCAGTGGAGACCAAGTCTAAATGTGTAACCTTGATTTTATTTACAGTGTCATCTGTGGTCAAGTCCCTACCCAGCTCACCTCATCAGAGGCCACTCTTCCCGTGTCCCCTGAGACCAAACCAAACTTTCAGCTCTGTGAACACAAAGAGCTCCTGTTTGCTTAAAGGCTTTTACTTTTGCTGGAAGCTTCCTACTGATCTTCATATTTTAATTTCATCTTATGCATAAGGACTCCAACTCTATCGGCTGCAGCCCACCGCCAATCTCTATGTCTGCCTCTATCTTCTCTCCATCTCAGAAGTGAGGCCTCTTCATTTCTGCTTATCTGTAAAATCACAAATGAGTTGTGATTTTATTTCTTTGTTCTTCCCCATTAGGGTTTAAGTTCAATAAACGGAGACACAGTGTTCTGGCACTGTGTCTGTACCAGCAATGAATAGTTATTGAATAGATGAAAATGCCAATGATTCTTTCTTCTTTTAACTCTTCTGTCTCAAATTCATTACATCTACAAAGTCTCATTCACCCTTCGAGGAGTTTTTCCTTCTCCAGTTCCTAATGGGGTATGACAGCAGTTCTTCTCTCCTTTCCTTCCAACCATACGGCCTCACCCCTCGACTCCCACACAAACATCACACGTACACTCACAATAAAGTGGCAGGTGGGTGGCCTTTAGTACGACAGAGATTAAGAGCCTGTGCGATCCAGTCCTTAGTGGCAAGATCTTGCACTGAGTATTCTGCCCTCCAGAGATGCTCCTGGCAATGAAGGGAGAAGGCTTAAGAGACGCCGTGTTTTAGGCCTTTCAGTTTAAGTACCAGATGCCTATCCTTTGAAGTCAAAGCTTTAAATGCATGAGCTCTCATTTTCTTGTTTTAAAAAGGCAATCGACCACATTTTAGAGCCATAAGATACGTCAGGCCACTTAGTCAGTCCTCCCCAGCCCTGATCCTTTCAAGCCACTGCAAAATATCAAAGTGCATGTGTGCATGTGAGTGTGTATGTGTGTGTGTGTGATCTTTGAGGCCACATCTACCGCTGTAAGTTACAGAGAAAGAAGAGTGGAGAATGAGAAGCCAAGGAGAGAAGCACAGACTCTTGGGGTGAAGTCCAGAGGGAAGATGGCAAGACCCGCATTTTGGACGTGATTTTCTTCTAGAAGACTTTCTACGTCTCTTGTCCTCTGCAGTTGGTGCTGGGAGATGACAAGGATCAAATGGATCTCAGACCACCTGGCAACAGCTCCCCTCCAGGAACCACGGGGCCAGCTCTCCCGGCTCTGGCATGTGGGATCCCAGAGCAGAGTCTCCTGGAGATGCTGCCTTTCTTCTCACTACCGACTCAGATCCGAATCCAGACATCAGCCTCCATTCTACCTTGAGACTTTCGCTCGAATCCAGGATCTGAGACCCACTTTCCCAGGCAGGCGGCTGTTCAGAGCAGCCCTAGCCTCCTGTCTGCGGGAGGCCCTGGGCGGCCGGGGGGACATGGCTCCCCACCAAGTCTCACTCTGTACACCTAACGTCTGTAAGGGCAACTCGTGGTGGGTTATTTTTTTTTCCCCTCTTCTGGTTTATGAAATTACCAACACAATCTAGTAAGGGCAGAGGAGTCAGAACAGCCCCAGACTGGGAGCCAGGAGTCCGAGGCACTCTGCCTTGACTCCACCTTGGCAGCACTGGCCTTGGGTAATCCATACAGCCTCTGGTCTAAATTGCTTTCGCCTGTAAGACTGTGCAGTTCTGGCTGCCAGGCTCGCTTCTCGCAGGTGTTGAGGAGATTAAAGCAGACACTATGTGTGAGCACACTTTTGAGAATAGCCTAACCTTTCACAGATGTAAGGTATTACTGTCACTAATAATAACAACAACAATAATAATACAGTGCCCATCTCTGAAAATCACTATTTTTTTTTAACTTTTCAACTTCAACGAAAACACTCTTGATAAGAAAACAGAGAAAATATTTAATTGAATCTATCTTCATAAAGTCTATGAACTTTTAACTTTCACATGAAAGAAAACATATACTTTCCCAGTCTATATTCAAAGTAGAGACGATGTTTGCCTTCACGTAATAAGATTTTTATACCTCTATTGTTATATTGCTATGCTAATTACATTCCTGCTATAGAATCAATGGATAATTTTTTGGGGGGACTTTATTAATACTAACTTTTACACTACTAATGATAGCTGCTATTTTTGAAGTCCAACTATGGAAAGTAAGAGAGAAATAACATCTTGCTCAGCCCAACTCTTAGCTAAGTAGTTTTACTTCCCTTCTGCAGAAAAGCTCAGGGTAAAAATTTCCTGCCCGGATAAAAATGAATAACTGGCCAACCTCAGGATTTTGAATTCATGTCTCCTTTTGTCTCATATTTGTGTTTTTACTTTTAAATAATACTCTCCATGAACTTTATTACAGCTGTGCATCAGTAGAACAAACTGCAACATTCCTTTTTGGTCATTAAATTAGATGAACAAGTAACATATTTGAGAAAGCAAAATTTAGCTAATTGCAGGAAATTTGTTGATATCCAAAAAGGTTTGGGGAAATGAGTTTTGAGGATCTGACAGTGCATGGACAGTCAAGATACAACATGTATTTCTGTCGCCATGCTGATCCGGGCTTCAAATGACCTACAAGGGAGGGATATTGGGAATTTGATTCAATAGAAAGTCAAAAATGGAGATATGGGGGAGGGCTCTTTTTTCTTAATGTTTATTTTGATCATTAGTCTCTGAGTTAATTACACAACTAGTACTAAGGTTTTTTTTTTTTGCCGACTGTATAGAGCTTCTCCATCTTTGGCTGCAAAGAATATAATCAATCTGATTTCGGTGTTGACCATCTGGTGATGTCCATGTGTAGAGTCTTCTCTTGTGTTGTTGGAAGAGGGTGTTTGCTATGACCAGTGCATTTTCTTGACAAAACTCTATTAGTCTTTGCCCTGCTTCTTTCTGCATTCCAAGGCCAAATTTGCCTGTTACTCCAGGTATTTCTTGACTCCCTACTTTTTTGCATTCCAGTCCCCTATAATGAAAAGGACATCTTTTTTGGGTGTTAGTTCTAAAAGTTCAGACATCCTGGAATGTGAAGTCAAGTGGGCCTTAGAAAGCATCACTACGAACAAAGCTAGTGGAGGTGATATAATTCCAGTTGAGCTATTCCAAATCCTGAAAGATGATGCTGTAAAAGTGCTGCACTCAATATGCCAGCAAATTTGGAAAACTCAGCAGTGGCCACAGGACTGGAAAAGGTCAGTTTTTATTCCAATCCCAAAGAAAGGCAATGCCAAAGAATGCTCAAACTACCGCACAATTGCACTCATCTCACAGTTAGTAAAGTAACGCTCAAAATTCTCCAAGCCAGGCTTCAGCAATACGTGAACCGTGAAATCCTGGAATGTGAAGTCAAGTGGGCCTTAGAAAGCATCACTACGAACAAAGCTAGTGGAGGTGATGTAATTCCAGTTGAGCTATTCCAAATCCTGAAAGATGATGCTGTAAAAGTGCTGCACTCAATATGCCAGCAAATTTGGAAAACTCAGCAGTGGCCACAGGACTGGAAAAGGTCAGTTTTTATTCCAATCCCAAAGAAAGGCAATGCCAAAGAATGCTCAAACTACCGCACAATTGCACTCATCTCACATGCTAGTAAAGTAATGCTCAAAATTCTCCAAGCCAGACTTCAGCAATACGTGAACCGTGAACTCCCTGATGTTCAAGCTGGTTTTAGAAGAGGCAGAGGAACCAGAGATCAAATTGCCAACATCCGTTGGGTCATGGAAAAAGCAAGAGAGTTCCAGAAAAACATCTATATCTGCTTTCTTGACTATGCCAAACCTTTGACTGTGTGGATCACAATAAACTGTGGAAAATTCTGAGAGAGATGGGAATACCAGACCACCTGACCTGCCTCTGGAGAAATCTGTATGCAGGTCAGGAAGCAACAGTTAGAACTGGACATGGAACAACAGACTGGTTCCAAATAAGAAAAGGAGTACATCAAGGCTGTATATTGTCACCCTGCTTATTTAACTTGTATGCAGAATACATCATGAGAAACGCTGGACTGGAAGAAGCACAAGCTGGAATCAAGATTGCCGGGAGAAATATCAATAACCTCAGATATGCGAATGACACCACCCTTATGGCAGAAGGTGAAGAGGAGCTAAAGAGCCTCTTGATGAAAGTGAAAGTGGAGAGTGAAAAAGTTGGCTTAAAGCTCAACATTCAGAAAACGAAGATCATGGCATCTGGTCCCATCACTTCGTGGGAAATAGCCGGGGAAACAGTGGAAATAGTGTCAGACTTTATTTTTCTGGGCTCCAACATCACTGCAGATGGTGACTGCAGCCATGAAATTAAAAGACGCTTACTCTTTGGAAGAAAGGTTATGACCAACCTAGCTAGCATATTCAAAAGCAGAGACATTACTTTGCCGACTAAGGTCCGGTCTAGTCGAGACTATGGTTTTTCCTGTGGTCATGTATGGATGTGAGAGTTGGACTGTAAAGAAGGCTGAGCACCGAAGAATTGATGCTTTTGAAATGTGGTGTTGGAGAAGACCCTTGAGAGTCCCTTGAACTGAGGAGATCCAGCCAGTCCATTCTGAAGGAGATCAGTCCTGGGATTTCTTTGGAAGGAATGATGCTGAAGCTGAAACTCCAGTACTTTGGCCACGTCGTGCGAAGATTTGACTCATTGGAAAAGACTCTGATGCTGGGAGGGATTGGGGGCAGGAGGAGAAGGGGACAACCGAGGGTGAGATGGCTGGATGGCATCACTGACTCCATGGGCGTGGGTCTGGGTGAACTCTGGGAGTTGGTGATGGACAGGGAGGCCTGGCATGCTGTGATTCATCGGGTCGCAAAGAGTCGGACATGACTGAGCGACTGAACTGAACTGAGTACTAGGTTTTCTTAATATTTATTTTCACTTATTTATGACAGTGGTCCTCAAATTGGGCCGCACATCAAATCATGTAATAAAATTTTTAATGCAAATTTCAAGCCCCCCCTCAACCCAGATCTGTTAAGTCAGAATTTGTGATATCTCTATGAAATTCCCCCAGGCATTTCTGATCTAGCTGGTTCTTTGAATCACTGGTCTTTTGTTGTGATTTATGACCTTTCAGAATTGATTCTCTTAAATCTTAACATTATATTGTCCTTATACCATTTAAATCACTTGGCTTCTTTTCAATGGTACTGAATTATAAAAGCTACAGTTACTGAAAACCACACCGTTCTATAATTATGACTCAAATGGGTTGAAAATGGAAAACATACACATATAAAATTTTGTAGAAAGTCAAGGAGGAAAAAAAATCCTAGCTGCCATCAATTTCCCATGTTGAGACCTCATGTTTCAACTTTCTCCCAAAGTGAATTGTATGGCGGAGCTGTAAAGATCTAAGAGCCCCTCGCGGGAACGCTGGCAGCAGCTCTCGCAGGCCATTAGAATCACCGCTTCCATCCCTCCTCCCTCCCCACCCCCAGCCACTTCAGTAAAGACTTTCAGCCTCCCTAAGAGCTCCCCGTGCAAACTATCAATAATTCACTGTTTTCTAACATGATCATTTGTAAGAGATATTTTTCTGTTACTGCTGTCAACAAAAACCTGTTTAATTCGCACAGATTATTATTTTCCCCATATGTTCCACAACTCAGAGCTATAAATAGACGACAGGAATGTTACCCACAATGTACAAATAGAGAAGCAGCATGACATGGCCAACGGCATTGTTCAATATTAGAAAACCGCGTTGATGTCTAATTGCAAATATCTGAAAACTGTCCTAAAAATGAATAGGTTAAAAGTCATCCAATAACAAAAAACAAACCAACAAAATGATATGGTCCCAAATCAGTGCAGAATTTATTCTAGAAAAATCTTTATCTAGCATCTTGAATTTTTAACATCAGCTCCTTTAAAGTGAAGCCAAGTTTGTCCTTCTCTTAAACGTACATTATTTCCTTTCTGAAAGGCGTCCTTTCAGGTGAAGCTTTTGAAAACCATCATCCCATCAACCCTCTAGTATATTTTGTCTTATCCCTGGACAAAGAGGACAGTGATAAAGAGGTTTTAATAGGGGACTCTATGCCTTTATCACTGCCACGTTGAATTTGTGACCTAGGAAACCAAAGCAACTTTTAATGGCCAACAGAAAAATTCAAGCTTTTCCATTCAACCTCTCAGGAAAAGAAGACCGAATCTAGACATAGTTGAGCTAAAGCAGGAAATAGCAGGTCTATGTGAAAACCGCCTATGAGTTTGGGGATTTTACATACTAGTGGTAGAATATGGAGGCATACTGGTAAATCTGAGCAAAATAAAATACCAAATAATCCCATGGTCTTGAGAGTGTACAAACTTGATCAGTCTGAAAATCAGTCTATATTCGGTGTTTGTTTTTTCTTCTCCCTTTGAGAGACATGTAGAGCACATCAAAGATCATGAGTCAGCGTTCCGTAAATTTTACTGTCTTCATGTTGTAACACTCACTAGTGTGGAATGATGAGCCACTGGAATGGAATAACCATTTTCTTTTCTTGAGAACACGTTCATGGGAATAAAAGTTTAAGCCAGTTCCTGTAGTTAGGTTTCTATGACATTCTCCTTTGTGTTTATATGGTTTGGGAAAGAGAGGGTCTATGTGGATTTCATTTTTATTAAGCACAAAACAGAGAGGCTTAAAGAATTTTCACAGTTCAGCACTGATTTTTGCAATTAACACAAAGAGTCTTATATGCAGTGAGTAAATGTTCCTGGTGATTTTTTTAAGTTTTATTCTAAAGAAGTTTTTGTCCTGTGTTATTTCCTTTAACAGCCCACTTTTCCTGTAGGTCCCGCAATAGGGACAAATACGGCGATTAGCTTTGCTCCTTACTTAGCACCTGTAACCCCTGGAGTTGGGTTAGTCCCAACGGAAATTCTACCCACCACACCTGTTATTGTTCCCGGAAGTCCACCTGTCACTGTCCCGGGCTCAACTGCAACTCAGAAACTTCTCAGGACTGACAAACTGGAGGTACTTCAATTATATTTGTATTTTGAGATGCCTTTGGGGGTAGCAGTGTACTTCTATGGAAGTGAATGCTTGTAAGATACCAATTCAGTCTTACAAAACAGCCAGGCACACAGATTCACCTAAAAGTCATGTATTTCATAATTCTGCTGTTTGAATTGAAGGCCAAGTATAAAGGAAATTAGTCTGTGGAAAAAGAATAAGTTCAATACAAATAAAAATCGAGTGTGTAGAATGTGTATTCAGAGGCAAAATATGCAACAACCAATGGAAGGCTGAATCAGTCACTATGTAGGTCATGGAAATGGCTCCCAAGGGTTCCAACTGTGTCAAGCATGAACCTTTGATGGATCTTGGAAAGGTCTGGGAATGAGCAGGTTAGGAAGCCAGCAGCCAGGATGAAGGAGACAGAGGTGGGAAGAAGTAGGACAATGACTACAGACCAACTGGTATGATCATATTTCAGTACTTTAAGAACTAATATGGCTGCTCCAGCCCCAGTTATATGTAGGTAAACAGGGGAACTAGAGCCTGGGAGAGTCTAATTATTGATTTGAGATATTTTCTTTAACTGACATTCAAGTCTTCTAGAAAAGTCAAGAAAACAAATTCATGTATTTATAAAACGTAATTAAGTCAGGAGTCAAACCAGCTCACCTGGGTTTAACTTTACTGGGTTAAATTTCTTTTTAATCAGGGCATCCATTTATCTTAACTACTGTATCCTCTGATATTTAATAGAGCATTTTATATGGAGTATAAAGAATCTGATAGATTTTTCAAAGGGCTCCTTAAATTCAATCACCAATTATGTTAGTTGATACATATGTAAGATTAGGATATATACTGTGCTTTATCTTGGGATCATTCAAGAATGATCCTTTCAATGTGCATTTGTTTAAATATTTACTCTATAAATCTTGAAAGTGATAAAATGTTGCCGAATACCAGCTTCCTTCTGAAGTATATGGATCCCCAAATGAAAAGACTATAGACTCCCATCGCTACAGTTTTGATCCAGCCTACCCCTGTGAATACTGAGCAGACCTTTCACGGGACTTGAAAAGTGTTTGGGGCGCCACCTGGTGGACCTGTGAAGCTTTCGTGTTCAGTACGTGACCATGTGGTTTAGAAAACAAATTAAATCAGTGGAGTTGGGAACAAGTTGTCCTTCCCAACAGGATTGGCAGACAAAGACATATGTAAAAATGATTCACGAGGACTTTAGCAAAGCAGCTTGCAATTTATTTCAAAGCAGGAATGAAGTCGGTTGCACACAGAGCCCCTAGGTAAATGCTCTTCACCCAACACAGTCTCAACCTCGAGTCATTCCACTTACAAGGGGAGGCTTACTCACAATCTGTGGGAACGGCTTAGTAATTTTTCTTTTCTACATTTTATGAGCTAAGGATGGAATGTTGGACAATATCCAGAGTAGAAGGAAGCAATTAATAATTTTGTGATGTATCTGCTTGGCCTTCAAACTTGCCTGGCCACTGATCAGCGAAACTGTATTCCCCAAGCACCTCTGACTGTCACAAGGCTTCCAGTGTCATGCCAGTGACCCTTCCTGTAAGTCCCTAGTGATCAAGATGTGAACCACCACCTAAGCACATCAACACTGGATGTAGAGCCTGAGAAGAAAAGAAATTACCATTTCACTAATAACTTTTCTCTGATACAGATGTTTATAACTTATATGTTTCTTATTTGTGTTATTTCATGTTATTGATATTTAGGGCAAGATTAAGAATACTCTTTAAATTCCAAGGAAAATTTTCTTTATACAGTTAACTCTTGATCCATGGGAATTCTCAGAGGATGGAGCATTTTATTACTAGAGATTTCAGGATAATTAAGGACTGAAGAATAAGAA
This sequence comes from Aepyceros melampus, assembly GCA_006408695.1. Lineage (NCBI taxonomy): Eukaryota > Metazoa > Chordata > Mammalia > Artiodactyla > Bovidae > Aepyceros > Aepyceros melampus. The sequence continues at coordinate 160,504 of SJXQ01004515.1, read as the reverse complement.
AAAGAAACAATACATCAACACTTCAAAATCTATCCTACTTCCTTCGCCTGGGCCCTGCTTTATCTCTTCCCATATTTCTCTCCTTTTTATCTTTTCTTTATTGTCAAAAATAATATTGTGACTTAAATGAAGGTTTTGGTGCCTTGGGTATCATAGTTCTTCTAATCTATGATTAGAAGCCCACCTTATCTTGTAGAGCAAGAGAGATTTAGGGGAAAATGGGAGTATTCACATTCACCCTGCCCCCCACTTCCCATCCTCCGGGAGAAGAAACAAGTTGGTCACTTCTTAATTCTTTTTGGAATTGTGCAGCTATGATATTGTGGCTGGATCCTTGGTGAAATAATCTCTCCATGCAAAAAACCCCGCAACTTCCCAGAGTTGTCATGGTAGAAGGAGATGTCGTTATACACAGAAGACCAGATTTTATACATATATATGTGTGTGTGTGTGTAAATATATATGTGTGTGTATATATATATATAATCTCTGAATTCTTTCCTTCCTTCCCTTCTCTATAAAAGTAAACAAATAAATATAAATAAATAAAACCCAAGAACAAAAGGGGGCCTTGTAGATTTTTCTGTTATCTTAGATAAAGTGTAGATTTTTACTTCCTTGCTCAATACAGATTCTCACCCCAGCAAACAGGGCGAAGCAAAACTGAAGTGATCATAGTTTGCCCGGGATTCCAGTGACTTGGGTTCTGGTTATCGAGTGTTGGTTGTAAATGGCACAAAAGCCAGCATTCAAAGAAAGGGAAAGCTGCTGCTGCTGCTTTTTTTTTTTTTTACTGCATCGAATGCTCTTCCCCGTGTCCTAGGTCTGCAGGGAGTTCCAGCGAGGAAACTGTGCCCGGGGAGAGACCGACTGCCGCTTTGCACACCCCGCCGACAGCACCATGGTCGACACGAACGACAACACCGTAACCGTTTGTATGGATTACATAAAGGGGCGTTGCATGAGGGAGAAATGCAAATTTTTCACCCTCCTGCACACTTGCAGGCCAAAATCAAAGCTGCGCAGCACCAAGCCAACCAGGCCGCGGTGGCCGCCCAGGCAGCCGCGGCCGCGGCCACAGTCATGGTAAGTGGGGCGCGCGCGCCGCGCACCTTCCCCGAAGCCCGCGCGCCCGGAGCCGCGCCTTCCGCGCGGGCACGCGCACGCGCGCCTCGCCGCCGGGAGCGGGGCCGGCTGGCGCTCCCGCTGCTCCGCTGCCTCCGTCCTGTCGTGGTCCCCCGCCCCGCCCGTTTCGTTTTCGTTTTGTTCCGTTCCTCCCTCCCTCCCTTCGCAGCACAATAAGTAAATCCCTCAGGCGGGCGCAGGGAAGCCGGGGGCGGGGGCGGGGGCCCCTCCCCAAGCCCAGCGCGCCTCTCGGAGCGCGGACGCGGGCGGACCCGGCTGGAAGGACCAGGGAGGCGGCCCGGAGCCGGGGAGAGAGGAGGACCCGGCGGATGGACCCGGGCCGGCAGCCACTGCCCCCACTTTTTTGCTCCCCACTTCTTGTTACTTATTACAATGGCCAAGCTGCAAACTCGCTCTCTCCCTAAAAGAAAATATATGCAGAACATCAAGTCATGAAACATGAAGATGGAGCTGTATGGATGGTGCTTTGAAAAATAATAATAAACGGCCTGGAAGCTAGCCCCAAGTCCCCTAAGAGACACAGGCCGCCCCAGCACCCCTGGGAGCCTGTTACAGCTCGACTCAGTTCCCCACCCTCTCCAACCCCCAGACCTTTGGGATCAGGATTTAAATTTTCAAACATCCCCAGGTGGATTGTCTACATAGTAACGTTTGAGAAGCACCTGCCTAGAACACGTTGTTGTTGTTCGGTCGCTAATCGAGTCCGACTCTTTGCAACCCCTTGGACTGCACTAGCGAGGCTTCTGTAGTCTGGGATTACCTGAGGGCACGTGCAAGTTTCTAAGGGCAGTCACTTCCCCCAAGTTTCATATTTAATTGGTTTGGGTGTGACCTGGGCATGCGCATTTTCTTTTCCGCTCCCCGTGAGTCCGTTGTGCCGCAAAATTTGAGCACCACCCGCACTGGGTTGTAGAATTAATCTGTTGTGGTGTGAGATCTCTGGCTTGACGTCAGTGTGTTTTAATGTGTGATAGACACTGGATAATCCATGAGACCTGGAGCTCATCGGGCACTTGCTGGATGGAATAAATAAATTAGGCAGTTTTCCTTGCCCTCGGGGAGCTTGGAGTTCAGTAAGTGACAGGGATAACGTCCATGATGTGATGGAAATGCATCATGGGGTCTGGCTTCTGGAACTACGAAAAAAATCAGTCCTTATTCCTTAGATACCTGTTAAATACAACAAACCACTGGTACTAATAGTAGCCTTTAGCACTGAGCCCTGAATTCATCTGAGTTATCTGAGCCTTGATTTATCTGCCTGTTACCTAGAAGTGGGTTTCCCTGGTGGCTCAGGGGGAAAAGAATCTGCCTGCAAAGCAGGAGACCTGGGTTCGATCCCTGGGTGGGGAAGATCCCTTGGAGAGGGGAATGGTAAGCCATCCCAGTATTCTTGCCTGGAGAATTCCATAGTCACAGGAGCCTGGCTGGCTACAGTCTGTGGGGTTGCAAAGAGTCAGATATGAGTGAGCAACTAACACAACACACACTGCTTAGAAGTAGCAGTCCTAACATCTGCATAATCAATATGTTCTTGAATCATTGAAGGAGCAGTGTACTTCAGAGTAAGTCAATGGTAGATGACCTGGGTTGGTGGAGATAGGAGAAGAAATGGCCATTACGTGTATACACACAGTCTGATTTCTTTAAAGTGCGAGTCTACCTGCCCTTTCTGGTGCAGTTGCACATACTTCTCATCAAAATGCACAAAGGTTGTTCGGGTGGATGTCAGTATGTTTAGTTGCCATAGTTTCCTCGATTGTTACACTGTGCTGGATTTGGAGTTCTGATGTTTCAGGTTTTCTTTGCAGCATCATCAAAGACATCCCAAAGGAATGTAGTTTCAGAACAAAAGCATCAGGTTCTTTCTGACAATGAATGAAAGTTACTGAATCTGTCTTTTGAAAGTGAGAGGCTCATTTGAAACCAGTTGCAGTTGGATGAAGTCAAAGTCTTCTTACTCCAGTAACAAGATTACTCAGCACCATGAAGGAAAAACGATTGTTTTATTTCTTTAAGAGAATGAATGGGTGTGATGATTGCAGCCAGAAGATATTAGTATTCCATTCACCTGGGTTCCATGCCTGAGCCCCAAGAATTTCTGTAGTGTAGTTCTTATTGTTGTCCAGGAATGTCTGCTTCTTTTGATTAATTGGACCCTGAAGATGAATTCAAAGCTTTGAGTCCAGAGAAAGAGGCATCTCTTTCCTTTAGAGCCTTATACTTGTATAATACCTCTTAAAACATGGGCATCATCCTCACCAGAATTTTTCAAATGTGAAAAAAAGTCAGAGCTTCTCTCTGGTAATTTTAACACAAAGGGTATCTGGTCTTCAAGACAACAGTCTTTCTTCACACACACACACCAAAATTGGGCTGCAGCAGAAGATACTTATTTTGTAAAAGGAAACAAGACCAGCTGCCGTCAGCTAGTCACGAAAACATGTTGCGGAACTTTGAATTCCATCCTACTTGTCCATATCCCTTTCTTTCTGCATTGAAGTGTCAGCTCTGGTCACTGTCATCCATGATTCTTGACTCCTCAGGTTTGGTCTTTAAGGCCGGGTAGTTGGTTCGCTTGCCTTGAAGTTGGCTTGCTCCTTGATCCAGAAAATGAAACGCCTGGCTACATGCACACATACTATAGAGAAGGCTCAGAGAGAGGGGACAGAGGATCAGAATGTTGGTGAAGCCAGCTGGAATGGATGCTCAGTATCTGGCACATAGTAGGAGCTCAATTAAAGAGAATCTGGTTCTCTGGGTAGGTGCCTAAGGAAGCTCCCAAAGTTCACTGGCCTTGGGGATCTCTGAGGTCTGCTCTAAGCCTGAAGATCTTTCAATATAGGTAAACATATGGCTGCAGTCACATAATATCCTCTAAAATATCCATGTACTACAAAGCACATTATAACGTGATTATTCACCCATACAGTTTTTAAAATACATTCCACACATGTCCCTCAAAGCGTGAGACATGCAAGGTGTTTATATGTCCACTCCAGGAGCTGTGTGTTTCCTTGAAAAGACAAGATATTTGCATCTAGTGAAGAAACCCAAGTGAGTGGTAGAAAGAGAGATGCTGTCAGTGTCCAGCTCACTTTAGAGCTCTCAGCTTCTTTAAATTCCTAGTTTATTATAATTTCTGTGGAAATTACATTCATCAAATGAGGTTTTGAAAAAAGAGAACATTAACCTTTCAGGTGCTTATCCTAGAGAGAAATAACTTAATATCTCTTTTTCTACTCGGAGACTTCGTTAAATGATCTTTTGTTCAAAATTTTGTTCATAAGCACCAGGCTTTAGAGACATAATCACTCTCCTAGTTAGCATATCAGAAAAGATCAGCCCAAGAGTAGGTGTGTTCTTTATCTCCCAAGGACTGAAAAAGGGAAGGGAAGAATGGAATCCAGAAAGTCCAGGCCAAAATGATTTTGAGTTTAACCATCCAGTTAATAAGCTTCCCTGTGGCTCAGACAGTAAAGAATCTGCCTGCAATGTGGGAGACCCAGGTTCGATCCCTGAACTGGGAAGAGCCCCTGGAGGAGGGAATGGCAACCCACTCCAGTATTCTTGCCCAGAGAACCCCATGGACAGAGGAGCCTGGTGGGCTACAGTCCGTGCGGTCGCAGAGCCCAACACGACCGAGTGACTGACACGTTCACTTTGTTTCATCCAGTTAATGTTGTTAGCGCACTCTATGAGAACAGGCTATGTAGCCTTATGTAGCTAGTATAGGCTAATATAAGCAAAAAAAAAAAAAAATGTATTATCTAGCAATGTAAAAATATATTGGAATGAAAGATCTTAAATGAAAGTGGTGTCATGAAAGTTACTTCATGGCAAACTGACACTGGAGGAAAGAATATTCAAAGCTTTCTTGTTCTGAATCTTGTTGGTTTTTTCAGATGTTCACAGTTCTGCCTGTAGAACGATGGTTTTCTCCATGATGACCTCTATCCAGACTGCCTTCCAAAACATCTTTGCCATTGGCCATTCTAAACTTCTCTCCCCACAGTCCTTTCCACTTTATTTCTAGTTGCCTGCCGCCCCCCACCCCTCAACTCACCCTTAGCCCTGTATTTCCTGTCACTTTCATACTTTTAATCCTGAAACATCAAATGATGAAGAACAGCTCTTTATTGGCCAAGGAAAATGTCATTTGTTGTTCCCATTTTAAGGGTTATTTACTATCCCATTTTCTTCCAAATTCCATTCTTGTAACTCAGAGCTTTAGAATAAAACATTTTGTATTTGTTATACAAGCCTTGGGGATTTACCTATTGTGCTAAACATAGAAAAGGGGTATTTCATTTTTTTTTTTTTTGCATTGGAGCTATTCCTTTGACTTTATTTTCATAGAATTCCATCATAAAATTTTTAGATTTCTTACAATTATCAAGGAACAGGAAGATTTTCTCATCGTGGTCTAAATCAATCACTATTTATTATTATTTCAGCTGTTTAAATGAAACTATCTGCCCAAAGGATGGTTATAAGTTAAAGATATTATCTTACTTCTTATATTCCAAGCAGTGCATTGCTATTTTTTAGCTGTTTTTGCTATTTTTAGCTATTGTACCTGTTCTAGCCAAGAGTTCCACCTCTCATTAAGTGGGTTGGTCACTGATTGTAGTTAAAAGTATGAATAGAATTACTAGATACAATTATTTTGATACCCGAGGACACCAAATACCCTTTAAAGGGTATTTTCTCAGTGTAATCCCGGTAAGTTGTTTGCCATAAATTGAATAAAAATTTCAATGTGGTGGAAAACAGAATGGAAGATAAGTTAGTCATTAGAAACCATATGGTGGAATGAAATGGAAATTTGAGAAACCTACTCTTCAAATTCAAAACTTGTTAAGTTTGGAAGCTTACTGCATATTGCCAGATCCACACTAGCAGAGTGAAGAGAAGAATTGAGACAATTATCCACATAATTCAGACAAAAAATTAAGATCCAAACCCAAACCGTTTTGCCTAAATAATCTTGTGTTTGAATATTTTTTTGCCTGAATTGTTTGTCTCAGTTTGCCACTTCATTTTGTTAGGCTAGATCGTCATTAAAACTTACGTTTATGAAAGTTAAAGACATTTTTTTTTCAACTTGGATCTTATACACAGTACATTCATTATTTTATATTTGAAAACTAACTTATCAGAAGTTCTTCAATCCTGTGGCCCTAAGTTTTGCATTTTTTTCTGAAGCAATATAAAAATGCTTATGGTGTGTATGCAAGCTGCTGTTTTAATTAACTTTCCTGAATTTCAAACATCTATATTTTACTCTCTTATATGCTTTTAACTAAGGTATAGTAGATGCATTTTTGCTTCAATACTAATTTAAGGTGTAATATTCATTTCTTTAGAGAACATTTTTGTTGTTGTGCATGCCTAGTGTTTTGTACGTTGTATATTGCATTCAGAATATTTTTTTCCTTCTCACCTATCCACAATGCAATGCCGTTCCCATGATGCACCTCTGCTTGCTGTTTACCTGTATGTTAATTCGCTTGAATCCCATTGGCCCACTGCCATCATGTGCTCGCTGCCTGTTATTAAAAGACTCAGTCGACTGCCAAAGCAATGAAGCGACCTCTCGAAGCATCTGTAGACCTGGTACTTTGACCTTTCACCTTTCGCTTTGCATGTAGCTTTTCAGAGAACCATCGAGATTTGTATTACTTGTAAAATATCGGTTGCAAACAGTCATTATGTTTAATGAGAAAAATTCAATAAGGTGTTTAGCCATCTCATTTTCATATGTAATATGTGGAATAATTAATCCTAACAAATTTTAATACCTTTTCCAAAAGAGTGAAGCAAATTTAAATTACTTGGCTCGTAAAAAATGCTGATGATAATCCTAATTAACCTTTAAATTCAAGAAATTGCCATTTTTAGTTAAAGAAAAGAATAGGTATTAATATTAATAACACAAATGCTTCCTCCCCCTCCCCCCCTTAGAATAGTTTAACTCATTTTAAAAGCTGAAGTCATTTTTCGCTGTTGTTGCTTGATAGTTTTTCTTTTCCTTAGTTAAGATGCTACCGTTTTGGGGTTCCCGAAGTCATGCTTTCGCTCGCAATAACAAGTTCTCACTCATTCGACATTGCCGCTGTTTACATTAAGGTGCATGGCAGAGGCATCTCCTTAGCTGTCATTTTTTAAAAGTCTGTTGCGATTGATGATCTCTGTGGACACTGAAGGTGTGTTTACTTCGAGTTATACATGTCTTATCCGATTCTTCCCTTACAGGCCTTCCCTCCTGGTGCTCTTCATCCTTTACCAAAGAGACAAGCGCTTGAAAAGAGCAACGGCGCCAGCGCCGTCTTTAACCCCAGCGTGGTGCACTACCAGCAGGCGCTCAGCAGCGCGCAGCTGCAGCAGCACGCGGCGTTCATCCCGACAGGTGCGTGCCTGGGCAGCTCCGAGCCCTGTGTCCGTGTGCCCTCCGGTCATGTGCTTTCCTTCTCATTCCTTTAAGCTGTTTGGTGGCATCTAGTGTGCTTTTTCAAAGGTACGATAAATACAGCCTGAAACTGGTCATTGTCCTAGCTAGCTAGATAGTGTACCTTGCTTGGGAAGATAGCTAAAGACGGTTAGGATTCTAAAGCCAAATATTCTGTAGAGTTAAGTGACCGACTGAACCCACGAGAAGCAAATAGCAGTTAGGGCTTTGGGTTTCTCGTATTTACACAAACTGTGTAAAATTGTTTATGTAAAGACCTCTTATGTGTGACAATTGAAACTTGTCATTAACCCTGAATGACCTAAAAATAGCAATTCCAGTAAATACTAACCTTTTTTTTTCTATTCCTATTCAGAGCACTAAAAAACAAACAAAAAAAAAAAAAACAAAAAAAAATGAGGCTATTCAAATTAAAGCAATCCTCTACTCATATTTTTACATCCATTCTCTCTCTTTTGCCATCCTTCTAAACTTCCACGAAGTTCACAAATATAGAGACCTCTTATCCTCAGTTTCTAAGCCAATGCCTGATAATAGTAGGTGCTAAGGTGCTTTAACTCTGTCATTCTACTAAGAAATGAATTCTATTAATCATAGAATCTTGAAGGTTAAAGGAGTCTTAGTGATCTCCAAATCCAGTTGATTTTTTACAGATGAGAAAGCTGAGGCCCCCTAAATGTGAAGTGACTTCCCAAGGTGGCAGGATTAATGAGAAAAAGGCCTAGAACCCAGTTACCCCGAGACCAGTTTGATTTACAAGACATGACACCAGCCAGCCTCCATATGTGGAGGCCAGAGTCCTCTTTTGGAGTCTGGTGTAAAGCATCAGATAAAAGTGAAGAAGGAAAAATAACAATACATGCCAACCCTCCTCCATGTTTTTACCCACCTCCCTGACCACAGACCTATATACATATACAAACACAAAGAGTCATCATAAATGGCTGGGGTTTTGACCTTTTAATCTGAGCTAAACGCAGGGATAATATTTGCGAAATAAACTTTGCTAGAGGATCCAAAAAAAATTTTTTTTAAGAGCCAGGAGGGACTTATGCTTTAGTGAGAAGACTGTCCATTGAATTCTTAGTTTGAAGTCAAAATTTTCATCCCGATATAGTGACTTAAAGGTCAATACAGATGAATAACAATTTTATCCTAAAGAAGCATACTGATGATCCCAATCCACTTGGGTGGACTTTTCAGGTTCTTACCCATTTTCTTAAATACTGTAGCATATCTGGAATTAACATAGGAGGGAGTTGAATAAATATTTATATCCTATTCTCCATATAAAATCTATACTTTGAAATGAATTATTATTAAGAATATTTAGATTGTAGTAAAAATATCAACTGTGTGAGTAAAGTGGATCTTAGCATCAGTTTTCTTAGTTTCGTTCTCTTAACATAAATAGACTCACAGACCTATAGAGTGAATCTCTAAATCAGTAATTATCAGGGCTTCACTCTTGTCCGATTACAGCCTTAATTGGTGACCTTTAAATGCAGTTGTAGCACAGCAGTAATAGTACTTGTAATCCACTTGATGTAACATGTTTATAAAATAATTACTAGAAGGTAAACTTTTCTTGAGGTTCTGTGTGGTTTCTCCAAGTGTCTTATTTTATAGACCTCATCACTAGATGTTTTAAGGGAGAAAAAAGTGTGGAAGAATATACTGAGGGGGAAAACAGAAAAAGGCAAGTCTGTTTCTGAAGACTGGGTAGTAATGTCAACCACCATTTTCTGGGAATGCATCTGAAATCCTGGAGCTAAGCCGTGCAAAAGACTGAAGGCCTCTAACCCATACTTAACTCTTCCTCTTTTTGTCAAATCACTGGAAGAATTCTCATTTAAAAATATTTCACCTGGAAACCACTTACAGACTGCCAAAGCAAGAACAAATAACATCCCTTTTTTGCCATGACCTGATTAGAGTTGGTGAGACACTTGTGTAGAGGGCGCTGTGGTTGTGCACTTCCGCCCTCTGCTGGACTCTTTAAGAACCGTTTAAGTGTGTCCAGCAACCCTCCATTTGAGTGAGCTTTGGGAGCCGAACAGTGGGTCCTAGTCCACTTAATTCTGTGCTTTAGAACTATTTACATCTGTAACATGATATAGATATAGTGAACAGACATGTGGATCTCATGCTTTGAAGTGTATTTCAACTTCTGTGACGTTTTCACATGTTTCTTTTAAATGATGAAAGAATAATTTTATTAAAAGGATTTTAGCATAAGTCTTGGGCTTCCCAGATGGCTCAGTGGTAAGGAATATGCCTCCCAATGCAAGAGAGGCAGGAAACTCGGTTCGAGCTCTGGGTCGGGAAGATCCTTTGGAGGAGGAAATGGCAACCCACTCCAATATTCTTGCCTGGAAAATTCCATGGACAGAGGAGGCTGCGGGCTATAGTCCATGGGGTCTCAAAGAGTCAGATACGACTGAGTACATCTGCAAACACACACACACACACACACACACACACACAGAGCAGAGTCCATCCCCTAGTTAATTCCATAATAGAAAATTCAGTGTTTATTTTCTTGTAGTTTTTATTTCAGCTTTCTTTCTCATAGGCCACATTTTTAGCCTAATTTAAGATGATAATGATGATAATCAGTCTTTGTTAATCGTTGTTGTTTTAAATCCTGCAAATTAATGATGCTCAAAACTTTTTTTGATGATGCTCAAAACTTTTTTTTAAATTGGTAAATGAAGGGCTCATTACTTTTAAATTAACTGATTTTTCTATAAATACGTTAACAATTATCATAAAGATGAAACAAAAAATGTTTATGTTATCCTGGAAGTGACATTTTATTGGAAGGTCATTCGCAATGAAGTTTTTAATATACTGCTAAAATTCTCCCATTGATACAATGCGACTTTGAATTTTAGGAACTCTGCCTCCAGGCTGGGGAGATACTAATATAAAATATTATGCAAAATATGGGATTCTTCCCCAAACCCATGGTAATATAATTATCACCCTGGTTGATGCCCTAGCACATTTGCAGTGAGTGGGATTTTTCCTTTTTTGATAGGAATTATTTTAACCTAGTGGTTATGCTTTTCCTTTGCTCTGTTAGGAAAGTGACAAAAACCACACACAAAAATAACAGCATAATAATTCTTGACATTTCTCTGACAGGTTTATTCTGAGTTCCTGTAAGTGTTCTTATCACATTACTCTTCAGGATAGTTCTGCCAGTGGCAGGCATAATTATTTGCATTTTGCAGATGGGAAAACTGAGGCTGTGCTTATGCTGCAAAGTGGGATATATAATTTATGAAGTGTCCTGATAATCCTACTCAGAGATTATAGACTTGAAATATTTGTGCAACTGAAGCAGAAGATGTTTGAAAAGTCTTTGTTGATAGAATTAATGCCTTAGTGAAATGCTTCTACCAGTCGGAACAGAGAGACCCACTGACTCTCTCACTGACTTATTTCATTAAGTTGGAAATACAGAGTAAGTAGAATAGGGAGGTGCTAGCGCAGATCTTCCTTAATGATCAGAAACCATACTCTTACATAAGCTTATCACACATCTTGATGAAAAATTGGTCAGTGTTTAGTGGAAACGCTATGTATATAACCACAGCAGAATGTATTTATCCTGTTTAATTCAGCAAGCTGTTCTCGAACACATGGTCTGTTCTGGGTTCCAAAGGAGTAGGAGCACACAAAGGAGTTCAGAACAAGGCAAAAGTCAAATCTCATGCAGAGCACCTTAGGGAATTTGAGAGTGAAGAAGAGAGAGACAATGTATTTGGCTATCAGATCTGCAGTAGGTGGTGGTGAGAAACGACATGGAGCAGGAAAGACTGACTTTGGAAAGAAAGACTTTCCAAAGGAGAAGACATTTCCTTAGGACTTGGAGAGGAAAATTCTACCAGTGAAGGAAGAGCATCCCAGGCAGGGGGAAGAGCATGGATTGGAAAGAGTGTGTTTGAGGAATAACAAATTGTCCATTGTATCTCTAGTGTGATGTACTGGAGAGGCTGTGTTGGTGAGGGGAGGGTGACAGTGAGGTGAAAAGGCAGAGATGGGGCTTAGAAAGAACATCAGGAGAAGAATCTGACATTGAGTAAGATAGCCACACACTGCAAAAATCATGTGTTTCAAATATTAACATCGGGCTTACCTGGTGGCTCAGCTGGTAAACAATCCACCTGCATTGTGGGAGACCTGGGTTCAATCCCTGGGTTGGGAAGATGCCCTGGAGAAGGAAATAGCTACCCACTCCAGTATTCTGGCCTGGAGAATTCCATAAACTGTATAGTCCATGGGGTCACAAAGAGTTGGACACGACTGAGCAACTTTCACAAAGTTTGTATCTCTTTTGGCCCCATAGGGATGCTCATCACGTTAATTTTGGTTGAGTGTTTCAGCCACATCCTGAACTGAGGCCAAAGGATAGCGCCCCCTAGCCCAGTGTGGCTCAGGAGCCGCTGTTGATGGTTTGCAACCCTGTGACATTTGTGTGTGTTCCAGGAAAGCCCATCCATGTTGGAATGTAAAAGAATAATGTGAAATTTCTAAAGGGGTAACTTTGAATTCAGCCATAGTTGACTTTGAAATTATTCACAAACTGGGTACTTCAATGAATTTTAGGAACAAGTTGCTCCCAACACACTCTCATTGGCAGATGAGAACATTCACTCAATTAACTGACTACCTACTATGTACCCTATAGATGTAGACAGACATGAACCCTGCCCTCCAGAGTTTACAGTGGAAGAGAAGGGGTGGATTTCAATGAATAGCCATATAAATGTATAATCAAAATTTTTGTGAGTATAATGAATGAAAAAGTAAAGAGTTGAATAAGGTTTAAAATGGAAACTGATTTCAGTGGCATATGAAGATAGGTAAAAGAACAAGTGAACAGTTTTTGGAAGAGGCATCATATACCTTAAGACCTGAAAATGGGATACAGATGATTTTTAGGCAGAGGGCTTGGGAGAAGCCCAAAGGCAGGCCAAATGTGTGATGAATTTGGTTCAGAGAAATGAGAGGCTAATCTGTCTGGAGCTTGGTGCCAGGGGGAGAGGAGTATAAGATGAACTGGACAGACAGAGACTAGACCATGGGAACCTTTATCCTAAAAGCAGTGAGAAGGCAGTGAATCATTTGCAGCAGAGAAGTGAACAGACCTCTATGGGGAAGGTTAACTCCTCTAGCAGAATGGAGCCTGGACTAAATGGGGATGAGAATGGAGGCAGGAGGACCAGTTAGGATGTTACTGCATATCCGAGCCCAGATGTCATGGTGAGAAGTGGCAGTGGAGATGGACCAACAGACAAACAGAAGGTGCATTTTAGAAGCAGGATTGCTCTGTCTGATTGGTGAGTTGGACCAGGGAATTTCACAAGGGAAAGTGATATCCAGAAGAGCTTTCAGTTTAGGCTACAGCTGCTACATGGACAGTGATGTGTCCCATCTAGTGTGTCTGGAGGTGCAGAACGGGTGCTGTGGGAAATGCTTGAGTGTATTAAATTTGAGATGCTTGTGAGATCTCCCAAGTAAAAAGTCTGGATAAGCAGTTAGATGGAATGACCTGGAGCTCAGGGGAGCAATCTGGGAGGGATACATAAATTTGGAAACTTTGAGCTTGTAGATTATATTTAAATCCTACATTGAATGATACTGTGGAATGAATGATATACTGGAAGAAAAGTGTAGAGTAGATGAAAAGGAATCAGTCTGAGCCCTAAAAACTCTAATGTATAGAGATAGTGTGTGTGTGTGTGTGTGTGTGTGTGTGTGTGTGTGTGAGTCTCTGTCATCAGAAAATCCAAGAGAAAGAGAAAAGAGTGGTTTATTACAGAGCAGCCAAGTGCTAAATGTTACCATGAGTCAGGAAGTTAGATGAAGGTGGAAGTGCTCCAGCTGACTGCAGAGATGACTTCGCAGTTTGAGTGGAGAGGTGAAAATGAAAGTCAGATTGGAGAGGACTGAAGAACAGATGGGGTCAAGGAAGTGAAAGTGTATGTGTAGGTACTTTCCAGAAGTTTCATTGGGAAGGTTAGAAAGATAGGGTGTCATGAACAGGATTTGGAGGTGCTTGTATGTGTGTTTCCAGTTGGATATATTAGCACATGTTTGCTGAAGAATCCAGGAGGAGCCCAGCTAAATAGCCTCTTTTTCTGACTAGTTATTAATATTGGCCTGATCAAAATGCAGATCAAGCCAAAAGTCTCCCTCAGGTGTGATCAGTTCAGCAGAGAGAATAAAGACCTAAACATCTCAGAGTCTGTCTAGTGTCTCAGAAGGCAGTTGTAAAACCCTAAGTGGATATACCTACTCTGATTAAAAACTGCTTCTCTGGCAGCCACATGACGCCCAAACTTCAGTTATCTAAATCCTTCCACTACCGTGATTTTCAAGGAGCTGAACCAGAAGTAGATAATTCCTTTGAATACCTTTCTTTTCTTTTTTGGTATTCCACAACATGTGTTATATTCATGGTCAGTTTTCTGGTTCAGTATATTAATAAGACCATCCACAGGTAAGACAGCTATTCCCAGGGAAGGACTGAAAGCTAGCCCCCTCCTCACTCCCTTCTACCCACCTAGACACCTACTTGAGGTTTCCTAGGAGTTTCACCAAAAGTACCCCTCAGATCACCTAGTAGCAACCTTAACAAACCCCCTAACTCCAGTCCTGTCCCAGCCCTGGTTCTGCAGTTTTGCAGAACCTCTGCCTAAGCAGTGCTTAGTTTTATTGGAAGCCGCTGCTCCTTTATCATAATGAATCTCATAGCAGAAAATAGGTCACACATATCCTGGTCAGCCTGTCAGGGGAACCTCTTCCTACACTGAGGGCTTTCAAGCAACAATCTAAAATTCAACTGACCCGCAACCCTTTGATTTGGTGGGTACAGAATCTTAACTACTGTTTTTATTTTCATATTGTCATTGACACAAAACATTCTACAATCACACAAGCAAACTCTTGATGCAATAAGGTCAGCGTGATCTAGTGAATACCAAACCTGACCTGGATTTTAGGAATAGATTTCTATTTCTAGCCTTACCCTTGACTCCCACGATGCATGACCTTGGAGTAGTTACTATGCCTCAGATTTTTCATCTGTAAAATACCCACTTCCTGCCTCGGAGGAGGAACTGGAGAATGTCTGTTAAGATACTGTGAGGTCTTAGAGAAAGGAGACCGCCGCATGATCACATGTCATTCTTATTAGAATCATGTTGATGGAGATGAATCCATAGTACGAAAAGCAGTGAGGAATATCGGCTTAAAATAAGTCAGATATATCTGTGTCCGCACTGAAAATGTGAATGACTCTAAAAGACTGTGTTAACTAACCCTACTTATTTCTGGTTGTGCTTCAATCTCACTTTGAATGTTAACTCTAAACCGCTAACCTGTTTCTTTCCCTTTATTCACTTTTTTCCCACCTTCCATTGCATGACACGCAGGGTCAGTTTTGTGCATGACACCCGCTACCAGTATTGGTAGGTTCCAACCTTTTTTTATTTGTCTTTATAGTATGTACAATACCTTCACTTGACTGAGATATATTTCAGAGTTGGTAGAAATGCTGTAGGAACTGGTAGATCTGAAGGCTTATTTGGCTTTAGAGTTAACGCTGAGGTTTTAAAATGTACTCATATACTTAAGAAAATGACCATTTTAATGTGACTAGGACAACCACCACAAGACATGAAGCCACAAGTACGAGTCTGCTTTTTAACGATCTGTATTTTGTTTCTATTTAGAGTTTATACGGTTTAGTGTAAGGGGGAGAAAAAGCTTACTTTGTCAGAGAGGCAGGCTAATTTCATCAATGTTTTAAAGTTTCATGTGGTGTGCCTTTATCTCCTCTTTGCTGTGTGTTAGAGTTATCAGAGTTTCCCAGAAGTACTTATTTTAAAAGATTATAAATGGATGTATTTTGAAAACAAATGTCACAACTGCCTTGCTTTACTATACTTCTTGATTTTGTGTTGATTTATTTGTAATGAGTATTTGTACCTTACTATTCCCATAGATGTTAACTTTTAATAATACAAACATAAGTTATCCCCACACTTCCCAAAGCCTTGGTACAAAAATCTGTCTTAAGGACACATGGATTAGTTCCATTTACAGTAAAGAAAAATAAACATTGGTAAAATTTGCCTATTTCACAGTGTGAAATATATATATATATTTCACAGTGTGTTAGAAATTACATCAAGGCCATAATTTTTGCTTCACTGTTTATGGACCCAAGTGAATCACCACCACAGTATAATTCCAGTTCAAACAGGCAGCCCCAAATTGACCCCCGAATTTCAATTTAACTGCAATTCATTCCAAGAAAATTCTGACTTGCCAAATGAGGCCTACATATTGAGGTTCTGATGTTTTAGAATGATGATTAAAAAACAAATATCATATATTCTTACTTCATTTGGACATTACATTTGGCATTTTTAGAAGCACCCTTTATTATAGGCACCATAGGCTCTGAATTGGGAATGATCTATTGCTAGAAGTAAAAATGTTTATAAATACATCACCAAAGTAATCTGCTTTGGCCTTTCTGGGAATCACTGATTATGTTTTAAAACTTCCTTTAATTGTACTTGTAATAAGCTATTTTCCCTTTTTTATTTCTCTCCCATGCTTCCTTGCTTTGCATTGTGATTGCATGCCATCTGCTGGTTTAACCCATGATGGCTTGCTGCTCTGATATTCACCATGCCAAAATGCCACTTCTATTACCATAATGCTACACCCTCCTGTTCATTGCTCCCATGGTTCCCCTCCTGAAAGTACCCATGATGCACAGCGCTACGTCAGCCACTGTCTCTGCAGCAACAACTCCTGCAACAAGTGTCCCCTTCGCAGCAACAGCCACAGCCAATCAGGTTTGCTCCTTTTAAAGCTTTCTTTCACAAATCCCAAACTCTAAATGAGTGCTGATATTTAAAAAAAAAATTCTCGGTGAGAATTTTTTTTTCATGTTTATCCATCAAATTTTATTTTTGTGATTAGTTTATAGCCGGCATTTATGGACAGGTTGCACTTATTTAGAGTTAACATTTACTGCAAATAATGATGTAGCTATGTTTTGTGTTGCACTGTTTGTTTTCGTACCTAATATTGTGTAATTAACCTGACAGGCTTACATTCCTTTTAGTACAGCATTATGTATCCAGTGGTTTGTGAATTGTCACAGGAAAAAAAAAGATAAGAAAAGCATGCCTGGGGGTGCTTCGAAACTGGCTGTATTTGGATTCAGTTCATTCAGACCCTGCTACCTGTTGTAGAGGAAAAGAAACATTCTCCTCTGAGGAAAGCCTCCCTTTTTTCTTTAGTGTCAAATTTGAGGTCTGAATGATTCTGGTTAACATTTCACCGTGGTCTTTTGTGCTCCTCAAACTCACTTGGTTCCCAAGTGAGAGCCAGACGGTACTGGAAGCAGAGTACCGGCCCACCGAGTTCACAAAGGCTGGATATAACCGATAAAAAGGACATTTAATTCTTTTGGTTTAATGCATGTGCCAATAAGACCATGGATGGACTATTTCTCAGTGAGGCCAGTTGGCTGTTTCGTGTCGTCACGGGCTGACTGTAACCCTAACCCCAGCCAACCAACTTGCAAATGTGTGCGCTCAGGGTCCCAGAAGAGGAGTATGAGCGTCAACTCTCGCTTGCCCAGAAAAAAAAAAAAAAAAAACACAACACTTGATTGCGCCTGCGCTCCCTTCACAGAAGCGCCCTTTTGGTTTTGTTCTTAGCGTAGTGTTTTTTTTTGTTTTGGTTTTTTTTTTTTTAACAAAATCGACTGTACTGATAAAAGATGACAAGAATTATAGGAGGAAGGAGGGGAAGGTCCCAGGGAATGGAAGAAATTGGGAAAAATTTTGTCTGGGTATAAATGGCAAATTCCAAACTATTCTGCAGGCGAGAAGGGCTGGTTCACACTTCCTTCCTTGTTCAGGTTAGTAAGCGCTGCCAGAGCTGTAGGTCTCATCACTGAAAAGATAGATGTGAGTGCCCTTGAATGAGGAAGGTGAGGTGAGGTGAAGTCGCTCAGTCGTGTCCAACTCTTTGCGACCCCGTGGACTGTAGCCCACCAGGCTCCTCAGTCCATGGAATTTTCCAGGCAAGAGTACTGGAGTGGGTTGCCGTTTCCTTCTCCAGAGGATCTTCCCGACCAAGGGATCAAACCTGGGTCTCCCGCACTGCAGGCAGACGCTTTAACCTCTGAGCGCAAAATCTGTGAGCTCCCCACCGTGTCCTCTGAACGGTGATAGAGCAGAAAGGAACAAAGGCAGGAGGGGAGAGAGGCCAGGTGGGCACTCAAGCAGTGCCAGCTAGGGACAGCGCTTCAGCTCATCACTCACCACCTCAACAAGCCAGCTTCCCTCTCAGGAGAGCCAGCTCGGCTTCCACACAGATGTAACAAAGAACATCACGTCAGTTTCTTAGCTGGGGGATTTTTTTTTTTTTTTTTTCTTCAAACGATAGGATAGGAGGAGGGAGAGACAGTATGTGTCCTTCCATTATTAGGTTCAAAGCTCCTCTTTTTACTGGGTCCTTCTTAGTAGGGGAACGGAAATGTTTCTTTTATGTCTAAGTCTAGCCTTCTTGAGCTATGTTTTTATGATTTTTGATAAAGGTCCGTTCATAAAACAAGTTTCAAGTGGAATATAGTTTTGTTTACAGTGGAATTTAACATTATATTTTATGGCAAGTTAAGTGCTTTTAATACAGAGAGCTCTTTCTTGGGAATGAAAAGGAAGTCAAGATAAAGAAATACTTTGGAGTTTTAGGTTATGTCCCTTTATTATGATAAATTCTTCATCCTGTATCATAAATATTTTTGCAACCTAGTGACTTTTTTTGGCCCTATTTGATAGAAAAATACTGAGAGATCGCATGCCTATGTGTAAGCTTATGTATTTGTGTAGGGAAGAGGCGTAAGCTATTCATAAACTAAAATATATCACTTTTCAGTACAGTGTGACTGGTAAAGGAACTAATAAGTTAACTTCAATTAAGTCCAAAAAACTAAAATCACAGACCTGACGGTAGCTTCAAGAATCCTAGATTCTGTGCTTTGCAGTTTATCAGGTATAATCGTTGCCGGACTTCACTTCAGTGATGACGAAGAGAAATCCTTTAGTGGCTCCTGATGAAGTTCTTCTTTCACAAGAACATAACAGAAAAAGAACTAATAGTGAACATAAATTCTCAGATATGATACTCTTAATGTATTTTCAACAAGTTTCAAGGAGCGGAGCCACTACAATAGAACTTGAAGATTCTTTTAGTGCCCAAGAATTCAGAATTCAGAGAGATTTCTAATGACTATGAAATGGCAAGTTTTCATCTTATCAAGATTTCACCCTTACATGGAATCATATGGATGTGAATTATGTGTTGTTTACGCAAAATGAATCTTGTTTCCTTGCTTGTGAAGGGAAGATGAGAACTGGATGGCCACTAAGGTCCCTTCCAGCTCTTGAGATTCAACAAACCTATGGTTCCTTAACTGCCATGCTAGGCCCAAAGCATGAGATGATAGAGGGAACCATTCACTTCTCCAGGGGGTCTTCCCTGACTCAGAGATCGAGGTCTCCCCCAGAGACCCTGGGTCTCCTGCATTGCAGGCAGCTTCTTTACCATCTGAGCCACCAGGAAAGCCTTAAACACACAGAGAAGAAAGGGGTGCTGTTGATTTCAGAGTTGAGTGCATGATAGACAGACATCCTTCCTTCACTGAGCCATCTGTTCTCAACACAAAACATGTGGCCTTCCCTGGTGGCTCAGACGGTAAAGAGTCTGCCTGCAATGCAGGAGACCCAGCTTCCATCCTTGGATAGGGAAGATCCCCTGGAGAAGGAAATGGCAACCCACTCCAGTATTCTTGCCTGGAGAATCCCATGGACAGAGAACCCTGGTGGGCTGCAGTCCATGGGGTGGCAAAGACTCAGACACAACTGCACGATGTAAACATGTGGTAGGGTTTTCACAGTATTTTAGTTCATTGGACCAACTGTCAGTTCAAATAGTTCAACTCTCATAGGTATTTGTAATTAGATACAAGTCATTCATGGAAGAAGAAGAGAGACCAGAACACCCCGTGACAGCTCCTCCAGTCCAGGGTTCCTTTATGGGTCACCCCAAGGTGAGTCAAGATGAATCAACAGGTTTATAAACTCTACCCTCAGGGCTTAATCAGGATGCCAGCAGTCACAATTTTAACTGAACTTAGACTTGCAGTTTCAAATTAAACGACAACAAAACCGAAATACTTTGGGGAAATAGAGAATAATGTTTTGGTTATTTAGCTCTGGGAGTAGATATGAGAACAAAAGCACAATAAGCAAATTTACCTATAGCTATCTCCTGTTTCAGTTAAGTCCTTTGGGCCTTAATATACAAATTATACAAATAATATTATTTACAAATTATGTAGATGTCCAAGATACTATTCTAAATGATTTCTCTCTCATATAATACTTTACTATTATATCATATATTTGATATCATATGAGAAAGAATACATATGTGTAGGATACACACAGTCTTAATACAGTGTTAACGATCATCGTTGTCCTCATGGTTAACTACCTTAGTCAAAGTTAAACATCTATAAATGGTCTTGCTGGAATATGCTCTTAACCACCTTGCTATACTGCCTCTCTCTGTAATTACAAATGAATGAAAGTCACTTATTCCACAAATAAAACTATTTCTAAAGTGAAACTCAGTAACAGCAAGCTCTGTGGCTTTAGGGAGAAATGAAGGAGTTCTGCTAATGCAGCCCAAACCGAGGTGAATTCCAAGCTAGGGAGACAGCCTGAATCTGAGCAGAGCTTCAAGCTAATTATGTAATAACCAAGTCATGTTTAGAAACTATATACAAGTTGATGTATATTAATTATGATATTGAACTATTTATTAATAGACTCTGTAATAGTATACCCAATGAGTAGACTGAAAATTATGAGTAATTTCTATGCAAGTAGGATGAGAAGTGGAAAGAAATTAGTCATCAGTCCTGGTGCAGCAGATTCAGGGGCTGCTTTTGTGTGAATCATGGCCCTGGACTTTAACCCCAGCCTCTGCCGCTCATCTTGTAAGTAGCACGGGATGACAATTTCTGACAAGGGAAATCAGAAATGAAAATGCAGGTACTATATAAGCCATTCAGTTTCAGTTCACTAACGGAAGGTCAGAATATATAAATCTATAGATGCCTATATTGACGCCAATTTAATCTCAGAGTGTCCAATAAAAGAGGTGAGGTCCACAGCATAGTAGATGGATTATCTCATTTTTTTTCATAATATAAGAAATTTTATTAATAAAATGAGAGTAGAGATTGATATCCCTCCAACTGGAATTACTGTGGTATTCTACTGTGTCATTACAAAAGACTCTGATGCTGCCAAGACTGAAGGCAAAAGTAAAGGGAGCAGCAGAGGATGAGATGGTTAGATAGCATCACCGACTCAATGGACGTGAGTCTGAGCAAACTCTGGGAGAGAGTGGAGGACAGAGGAGCCTGGCATGCTGCAGTCCACGGAGTTGCAAAGAGTCAGACATGACTGAGTGGCTGAATGACAACAACATCATCCTGTCATTGCTTTATTATTAGTATTTTTCTGCTTAAAAATACATTCTATTTCAAAAGAGGAAAAAATAATTGCCAAGTAAATATATTTTAAATCTTAGTTTCTTCATTTATATATGGAGATTATTCAGCTTACCTAATGACATCCTTGAAGGCCCAATTATATTCAGTCTTTCCCTGAACCTCTGCAGCTAGAATTTCTTTTCCTACCCTCTGAATTTCACAAGGACTTGATCAGCATGTCCCTTAAAGCGTCATCATTAGATAGACGGAATGACAGCACAGATGTGCAAAGATGGGGAAGTGTAAAGCTTGGTGGAGAAAAACTAACAATCCAGTTGGTTAGAGCACTGGTGTCCGGGAGCGGTGACAGCCTAGGTTGGACGTGAAGTGTGCAAGACTTTAAATGCCAAGGTCAAGGGCCCGGCCTTTACTTGGCCATTGAAAGTTTTTCAGCAGGAAAGTGAAAGGACGCAACTCTAAGAAGAGCAAGCAGATGGATTCGAGGCAGGAGAGTCTGTGGAGCCCAGGGAGAGGCTTCACATGGGACAGTGGCAGCTGGCAAGGGGCTGACTTTGTCCTGCCTCTGCCTGTTACTTGGAAACCCAGAGGCTCAGTAGTAAAGAATCTGCCTGCAATGCAGGAGACTTGCAGGAGATGCGGGTTCCATCCTTGGGTTGGGAAGATCCTCTGGAGACGGAAATGGCAACCCACCCTGGTATTCTTGCCTGGAAAATCCCATGGACAGGGGAGCCTGGTGGGCTACAGTCCATCCACAGGGTCACAAAGAGTCAGCCGAAGAGAAATGTAAGAACGACCTCATGCTATGGCAAAACCTGGTCAAATAAATGTCACACAGCAGAAAAAGAGATTGAGGCCAACGTGAAAGGTTGCCTGCAGGAAGTTTATTTTCTATAGGACCTGAATTCAAGGATACTGGTTGGGTGGACTCCCTGGTCAAATGCCTCCAGGGTGCTGGCTCCCAACCTGTGGCTCCCCAGTCCTGACCTGAGTGAGCCCTCCCAGGTCTTTGTTCAAAAGAAAGAGTCCCTTCAGATCGGAGTGAATACGTATTGTCTGTACGTCCACAGTTAGAGCTGTGCAGACATGTAGCAAAATGATACGTCTAATTCATTCTGGGTCATGGGTCCATGCTAGGAAGACAAATTCTTACATATTGGATATTAGGAATATTTTAATGGAGCACCCCATGCACTGCTTTTAAAGCTGGTGAAATCAAATTATATTTCTGGCAAGATGTTAATAACACTAATCAAATCTCCAAAAAGTGCTGGTTGGTGTTTAAAATTAGGACCTTGAGGTCTCGTCACATCTTTTGAATTCTCCTCCAAAGATTAAATCCATTCAGCTGGAAGCTGGCCTTAGGAAGAGTTTGTTGAAAACTAGTTAATAACATATTATGCATTCCTACAGCAGAAACTAATACAACATTGTAAAGCAGTTATACTCCAATTAAATAATAATAATAATAAAATAATACATATATTCCTAGCGCTTCATTTGTTAGGATATCTCATATGTCAGAAAATACCCATTTTGCAAACATGCCTGATAATGTTTAGTATATATAATCAATTTCAATCATATCTTACCAGAGAAAATAATTACATGCAACTAAATACATATATTATGCTTTATTAGGCTTGCTACAAAGTACTAAAAGAGATGAGAAAAGTTTAAGAGCATCAGAGTTAACTTACTTCTCACATATAAATGTGAATGCAACTTCAAAGCTATTTGTGTACAGAATCTTGAATATCTATATACAGAGTTATAGTATATCACCCTATCCTAACTAAGAAATCTAGAAAGGTCAGGTCATGTTTTACTTAATCTCTCGTCTCAGAAAGTTTTATAAAACATCTATTATTCAAAGCCATCTGTTAGGACTATATTCAGACAAATGTAGGAGGCATCAAACATTCCCCACTGTTCCCCACTTGACCCATTTGGAGCCTGTGTTTTTCTCAAAAGAAAAATCTGGGTTCTGCAAGGCCCCAGTGTGGGCAAAGCAGACCCCCATCAGCTCCCTCCCCTGAACCACAGCAGAGTCACCAGCTCCCTGTCCGGATGATCCGACTGTGACTCCTTTCTCGCAGTTTTCTCGATCCCAAGAAATGACGACAGAAAGCCCCTGAGCCCCGAGTATGTTGTGCCCCCACAAAGGCCTGGACAGCAACTGTCTAGATCCAGCCCTTGTGAAATAATGCTGGGGCCGCGACACCCGTCTCAGCATCACGGTGCTGCTAAAGGTGTGTGTTGCAGCTTCTCTAACTTTGTGCTGATGTTCTAACTATGGAGGAGGGCTCAGTTTCAGTAATGGATTGGGATGCCTCAAATGAAGAAGAATTGCCATATCAGATAATTTTCAGAGAGAGGGAGTGACTGCGTGTGTGCGTGCGTGTGTGTGTGCGTGTGTGCGTGTAGACAACAGGGTATGGGGAGAGAGGAGTAGAGAGAGGAAGACTGCTGTATATCTCTTCAAGTCAAAGAGCAAAACAATAAAAATGGCATTTTTGCGTTCATTTAATGCCACTAGTTAAAGCTGCTTGATAGTGTGGCTGGTGCACTGGAATCCAGACTTGCTGTGTGTGCATGCAAAGTCGCCCAGTTGTGACAGACTCATTGCCACACTGTGGACTGTAGCCCATGAGGCTCCTCTGTCCATGGGATTCTTCAGGCAAGAATTCTGGAGTGGGTTGCCATTCCCCTCTCCAGGGAACTTTCCGATGCAGGGATCAAACCCACGTCTCCTGCATTGGCAGGCAGATTCTTTACACTGACACCACCTGGAAAGCCCTCCAAACTTGCTTATCTGGTCCAAAAAAAAAAATGCTTGAGGTGCAGGGAAAGAGAGGTGGGAGGGCTGCTCTGTATGTCTTAGGGGGAGCTGGGCCTATGAGAGCCATACAGAGGCAGATTCTGTTTAAGAAATCAGAAAATAAGAAGAAGAAGGAAAAAAGACCTTTTATTTTCCTGCCTCAGAAGCAGCCGATTTGTAGAACTACCATGAGATTTAATTAATATATGTATTTGCAGATTCTCCAAGGAAAGGCTAAGTTATATAAGTGTTGTGATCTAGACATTTTCATTTTTCATGAATAATTTACACCTCATGGTGAGAAACTTGGGCAGGATTCTTTTGTATATAGCACCTAAAGACATCATATCAGTTCCAATTTCGTGTAGCTGAAGAGAAAAATGTCAAGGGTTCTTATGTGGAACTTGACTGCATGGTGGATCGTCCTACTTTTATTCTACCTCAAATCCCATCCTCTTTTGCATTTTGATGGAATTTGTCAGGGGGGATCTTTTCAGTTTGAAAAGTCATATTCCCAGTAGTACTTCAGCTTTTGTTGACCGTCCTAAAAGTATGCTCATTTTTCTAACTAGGTTTTCTCTTTTGAGAAAATATACAGTTTTCCTGAGATAAATATACGGTTCATCCTAGAGGTGTGTTTCCTTCCAGCTGTAGCTGTGTAAGGAAAGAGAGGTGAGGTGCAGTGCAGGAATTTGGATCCATTGCCAAGGACTGAAAGATGAATGGGGTCTCATCGTTAATACAAGTCGCTATGGACAGAGTCAATTTTTGATTTATAGGTATTTCTCTTCCCAAATTCAGCCACTGCTGCCTGCCTGCCCACATTCTACCTGCATGTCTGGGGAAGTTGTCAGCCTTGCTGTGTGGGTGGATGGAGAGGAGAGATCCTTTCAGTCTCCCGATACGGTGCTAGCCTGAGTGTCTCTCCCCTTCCTGGATATCATGCCTCCACGAGTCAGGGACAAACTGGCATTAGGGGCGACCCCTTAGACCCTCCTAGTGTTCCCTCTGGCCCACATCGCTGGAGGCAGTGGCTCCCAAGGTCAGACCTGTCTGAGTCTGCTGAACACGCTGGAGACACAGTGTAGCAAAGTGCTGATGGTACCTAGGAGTTAACCGCCCAGTCAGATGCAAAGCAATCAGTGTCATAAAGGGAAATCGTCAAGTCCTCAGATTAAAAAAAATAAGCTGCATGGCAGAACTTTACTCCTAAAGTGGGGAGGGCGTCTTGAAGGATGTGTCGGAATTAGATAAGGAGCAGGTGAGCTGTCCCTGCCTGAGTGGAGGTAAGGGGTAGAGCAGGGGGTGGGGTGAGGGGCAAGGAGGGCTAGCGTTGTAAACGTACCAGCATCATGCCTTGCGTGTGCCCTCATATTCAGCCCTATCAGATGGGTTCTGTTCTTCTTCTTTAGCATGGGAAGACATCAAGGCTCAGATTTTGCTGTAACTCTATGACACCCCACTCCAGTACTCTTGCCTGGAGAATCCCATGGATGGAGGAGCCTGGTGGGCTGCAGTCCATGGGGTCGTGAAGTCGGATATGACTGAGCAACTTCACTTTCACTTTTCACTTTCACGCATTGGAAAAGGAAATGACAACCCGCTCCGGTGTTCTTGCCTGGAGAATCCCAGGGATGGGGGAGCCTGGTGGGCTGCCATCTATGGGGTCACACAGAGTCGGACACGACTGAAGTGACTTAGCAGTAGCAGCAGCTATAATCAGTAGAAGGGCCTCCCTTTGACCTCAAGACTCTCTAACCCTGAGGTCAGTGCTTTCCCTCATGCTGTCTTCTTCCCCAAGCCTGGAGTTTCAGAAGCAGTCTGAGTCTTTACCCCACAATGGACACAGACAGAGCAGCTCTTACTGTGTCAGGTCTGAAGCGGGGGGGTGGTACGGCTCACGCACTGCATTCAGTGAGTGCGGGGGTGCAGCGGTAACACACAAGCAGGACTGGAAAATCCCATGGAGCAATGAGGAGGCGTTAGGGGACTGAGGGCCTTGAGTGGCAGGCCGAGAGCAGGGCAGCAAAACGCTAAAGGGGGGCTTTGCAAACCCCCATCTGCTGGACATGAGTGAGTAGGTGTGAGCTGGGGTAGACTGAATGCAGCTTAACTGGTTAGAAAGCTACTTCATTGATAAAGTGATGAACTGGGGTGGAGAGAAAGATCCTTTTCTCATGTGCGGGGGAGGATGAACACAGTCATCCCTCTGTATCTCTGGGGCATTGGTTCCAGCACCCCAAATGATACCAAAATCCACAGATGCCCAAGTCTCATATAAAATGGTGCATTTGCATATAACCTAGCACATCCTCTCTTAGACATTAAATCATCTCTGTATTACCTAATGCCTCATAAATGCTATGTAAGTAGATGTCAGTACACAACAGATTCAAGTGTTGCCTTTTGGAACTTTCTGATTTTTTTTTCAAATATTTTCTACTCATGGTTGGTTGAATCTGTGAGCACAGAGCCTGTGGACATGAAGGAGCATACACGCTCAGTGCCCAGTCGTGTCCAGCTCTCTGCGACCCCACGGACTGGAGCCTGCCAGGCTCCCCTGTCCATGGGATTCTCCAGGCAAGAAGACTAGAGTGGGTTGCCATGCCCTCCTCCAGGGGATCTTCCCCACCCAGGGATCAAACCCAAGTCTCCTGCATTTCCTGCATTGCAGGTGGATTCTTTACCACTGCGCCACCTGGGAAGCCTAGGAAGGAGAACAGGCTGTAACTAAGAAAGTCAGGAAAATTCAGGGAGGCATTTTGATCCTTTCTTCTCCCAGTGGCTCTTTCCAGCTTCTGAGCATCTGGATTCACCAGCTTTCTGGTCCCTGCCACATCAACCTTCTAAAAGGCATCTCTCCCCAAGACTCACATGAAAAGAGTGGTTCCTGTTGACACTTGCTCACTTTTATTTGTACTAATGTAGAAGTGTTGGTTGCACAGTTGTGCCCAATTCTTTGCCACCCCAGGGACTGTAGCCCGCCAGGCTCCTCTGTCCATGGGATTCTCCAGGCAGGAATACTGGAGGAGTTACCGTGCCCTCCTCCAGGATTGATTTGTACCATAAAGGACAAATGTGCTAACTGGCGTTTTCTGACATTGGTTTATGAGAAACTATATAGCTCATCTAACATTCAGTCTCCATCATGCCTCGACGTGGTGTATAACGTGCTGGAACTTCTGGTCTGTTCTAACTCTAGGTGATGAAATTATATGATTATCACCACCCTCCCCTTGCTGGGTTTGTGTCGATGAGCTTTCTGTAATCAAGCACAGAGACGCTTCACTATTTACTGCAATATATTTCTGGAAGCAGCATCATTAACTGAACATTGTAAAATGTCACCCATTTTCCCAAAGTCACTGTCACCTCAGGCATTGCAGATCTGCCCTAAGACCTGCATCAGCTATGTCACAGCTATGAAAGGCGTTAAGTCCTGTGAACAAACTGACCACAACCAGGCCATCCTTCTACAATAACAGAAAAAGGGAATGATGATGCAACTTACATTGTAATTTGGAGCAAGTCCCCAGTTCAGCAAGGTGGCTTATCCAAGTCCCGTAAATAATAAGAGAACCATGACTGGAACGCGATTGTCCCTGTCCTGCTTCGGGTAGTATTTTTTCCCATTTGCCACACTGTCTTCCTGAGAAAGTGCTTTAAATGATCATTAAAGGGGCCTCAATGGGTTTCCCTGATGGCTCAGTGGGTAAAAAGAATCTGCCTGCAATGCAGTAGACACAGCAGACAAGGGTTCGATACCTGGGTCAGGAAGATCCCTGGAGAAGGAAATGGCAACTCACTCCAGTATTCTTGCCTGAAAAATTCCACGGACAGAGGGGCCGAGCAGGCTCCAGTCCATGGGGTCGCAAAGGAATGGACACAACTGAGGGACTAAGCACGCACAAAGGGGCCCCCAAGTACTACAGAGCATGCAGACAGTGCAGAGATAACCCAGGCATCTCTGTTAGTAAGTGCTTACCAAGTGCCAGGCATTGTGCTAAGCTTTTGTATGAAGTATTCTCATTAAAACCCCCAAACAGCCCTGGAAGGGAATATTCTTATTCCTAGTATATAGATAAAGAAACTTCAGTTTTGAGGAGCTGAAAAGCGTCTTCAAGATCATCTCTTAAGTGGCAAAACCAGATATACAACCTTCCGTAAGCTCCTAAGCCTCCGTTTTTAAAATGAGGAAAAGGACCTGGAATGGTTAAGTGACTCATTCAAGGTTACATAAGGGATTAGAAACTGAGAAGCCCAGACTTAGTCCTCTCTCTGTCCCGCAAACCACAATCCCGCATGAGTATGCTGCCTGCACCTTTTTCTGAACAATCAATAGATGTGCTCCTCCTTAAAATTTAGAAAGGTTTTGGAGGAATCAAAAAGATTAAACTCGATTCCTTCTTTTTCTCCAAATACCATCTCCAGTAATAATTTCATAACTTTTCCATTTAGCTGTTCTTTCAGCATTTGTCATTGTTATCCCAAAATATTTGAAAGGACCAGAGAACCACTTTAGTTATGAAGATTCAAGAGAAAAGGAATTGCTTGAGTCAGTTCCAATTGTTCATCTTCTTTTCCTTTCTTTGCTCTTCTCTGACCCCTGTAATATTAAGGTTGTTCTTGAACAAGGAAAGAAGTTAAAATAGGGTAATCGAACTCATTTGTGAAGAATGAGAAGAATACTCCATTGTACTCCTTTGCCTTGGAAAACTGTGTTTAGGAAATGCTTTCCTTTTTTATTTCACATAAGCTCATAATCTGAGTTCTCTTATTTTTACTGCCATGTATGGGGACCAGTATCAGAACAGGTGGAGATTTAAAAGTTGAAGAATGATGTTTATTAGACAAGACTGGATGTGCAGAATTGTCCATAAATAGTCTGTTCTGAGCACAGTGATCTAAGAAATATTAGTACGTGCTGTACCTCATCTAAAGGGTTATATTCAGGCTTTTTGGCTTAGCCTAAGAAACTGCCTGATGGCTCAGAGGGTAAAGAGTCTGCCTGTAATGCAGGAGACCTAGGCTCAATCCCTGGGTACAATCCCTGGGTCCGATCCCTGGGTCAGGAAGATCCCCTGGAGAAGAAAATGGCAACCTACTCCAGTATTCGTGCCTGGAGAATCCCCATGGACAGAGGAGCCTGGCAGGCTATAACAGTCCACGGGGTCACAAAGAGCCAGACACAACTGAGTGACTGCATTATTTATTATTAAGGAACTAAAATAGGTGAAATATTACCAAATGATAACAGCGTATTATGTGCTTGCTACTACCAAGCATGTGTTAATTACGTGAGGCTCACAGCAATTTATGTTAGGGACAACGCTTGATTCCCATTCCAGAGATGAGGAGTGCTGAGAATAAAGACAAGGAAGCACTTACCCATGGTAATACACCTGTCAGGTCTAGAAACTGAGTTTGAACTGGATGTAAATTTCGAGAGTTTAAAGAGTGCCTGTCATGGGATGTAACTTTCTGTTGCAGTAGACATTGATCATTGTATGCACTGGATATTGATGCTTTTATAATAAAATATTTTAGTTTGAAAAATGATTAATGTGAATGACAGTCAAGATTCTCATGAACAATAAAGAAATTCAGTCTCTATTTAGTTTTCAGTGACAAGTCAAGATATACATACACAATAAGGGAAGTGTATTTGACATTTAGAAAACCCTAATCTCATCAAAACCAAGTTTATTATCAACACATATGGAGTGGCATATAGACCATGTAATGTTTAAATGCACAAAGTTATTATTTGAAGGCCTGTTTAAATAGAAGGTGAAACCAAATTTTATTTAGGATTATGAATCTTAAATAGACCAACGGAAGGAAGCCAAGGTGTATCAACAACCACTATTACATATCAGACACTTTATATACATTATTTAATTTAATACTCAATAGAGCTCTGTGAAGTGTCTTATCCATTTCTCAGAGGGGAGAAAACTTTAAAGAATAATTTGCTTAACATTCAAGCAGGTTGGAAGTGGCTGAACAATTTGAGAACTCAAGTTGGCTAACCTCTGTATCCATATTCTCTTGTGTCTGCATTTTATTTGCGTTAGATGAGAGCTTATGATCAATGTAGAATTGGGATGAAGTTCTTTACATGGTTCCCTTAAAAACTGCTAACTAAAGAATCCGCCTGCCAATGCAGGAGACGCGGGTTCAGTCCCTGAGTGAGGAAGATCCCCTGGAGGAGGAAACGGCAACCCACTCCAGTATTCTGGCCTGGGAAATCCTGTGGACAGAGGAGCCTGGCGGGCTCCAGTCCATAGTGTCGCAAACAGCCGGACACAACTGAGCGTGCAGTAGCTATACTTAGTTAACTATCAGTTTACAAAGTTTTAACCATTTAAGAGGAAAGTTCCAGTAGAAGCAGCCTTTTAAATCTCAGTTCAAGATATGGTTTGAAAATGTTAGTTGATGAGATCAACAAGGAAATTCAAATTTCAGTCCAGTAAACACGACTTAGAAAGCGGATGAATGAAGGCAACTCACTGTTCTCAATGTGGTGAACTGGCAAGAAACTTCTGTAAAAGAAGGAGGAGTCCTTTCATCCAAGACTTTCTCCTCTTTTTTTTAAACAGCAATAATTTTAAAAGAGAGAGAGATACTGCTTTTCTTCACTGTTTCCACAAAGCCTTACCTCCACATAAATCTCAGATTAAACAAACATCACTACCTGAGAATGAACATTTTGGGCAGCCTATGAAAGGGGTGACTCAAGGTTAATTTGTTGTTGGTTTTTGTTTAGTCACTAAGTCGTGTCCGACTCTGCCCAACCCCGTGGACTGTAGCCCGCCAGGCTCCTCTGTTCATGGGATTTCCCACGCAGGAATACTGGGGTGGGTTGGTGTTTCCTCCAGGGAGTCTTCCTGACTCAGGGGTCGAACCTGCATTGGCAGGCAGATTCTCTACCACTGAGCCACCAAGGAAGCCCAGAGGTTAATTTAGTTGTAGGTAGAAGTCATAGAGCTAAATTTCAAAGTGAGCCAAGGAATTAATGATGATTCAGATTCCATTTTTGAAACCCAAAATGGGGAAGATAGAAAGGTGGGAAGGAAAGAAGGAAGAAGGTGTTAAGTATTGGCAAGAAAGGGGAACGGGGAGTTAGTGCTTGATGGGTACCGAGTTTCAGTTTGGAGTGATGGTAAGTTCTGGAGATAGATGGTGGTGAGACGCACAATAGTGTGAGTGTACCTAATGCCACTGAACTATACAATTTAAAATGGTTAAAACGGCACATTTTACGCTCTGCCTGTTTTACCATAGTATTTTTAACTGGGCAAAGTATCTGAATAGACATTTCTCCAAAGAAGAAAGAATTAGGCTTGGCAAGAGAGATACCTAATTATACTTAGGTTTTTGTCTTATTAAATCCTTACTCTTTTCATATGAAACTTCCTTCTTGTTGCTGCATTTTCCTGTAAGAGTTCTGTCTCCACGAAACAGGTAACTGAGTGCAAATGCGCTCGGCTCTTCCTCAGTGAACCACGCATGTTAGAAGCTGGGTCTGCTCTGAGGCTGACCCAGAGCCCACTACGTGTCGTGTGAAATTCAGAACTCTGGGAACATAGCAATAAACAAGTCTCTGTTCTCATGGCT
The DNA here is from genome assembly GCA_006408695.1 of Aepyceros melampus. Taxonomy (NCBI): domain Eukaryota; kingdom Metazoa; phylum Chordata; class Mammalia; order Artiodactyla; family Bovidae; genus Aepyceros; species Aepyceros melampus. Next base: position 128,818 of record SJXQ01004515.1, on the reverse strand, counting down.
TTTAGCACTGCCAAGCGGACAGGCAATAGACCAGCATGTACGCAGTGACAATCGAAGTAATATCATATCATAAGAATCATCCCAAAAAGTAGGGATGCTGAAAGGATGGGCCTAACCACTGAGCTCTAAGGGAAGATGGTTAGTAATAAAGAAATGAGAGCAAATGTAACTTGCTTGCTTTCTACCTTTTCTTTCTTTGGCTTCCATTTTGCCATCTTTTATACGAGGATATTTGGGACACTATCTGAGCAGTTATTAGAGAGGACAGATGGCCACCGGGTTAACTACCCACCACGCTGCAGAGGTGCCAATGTGGTACAAGCAGAGTGAGAATCTCAGGCCCAGAAGGGTCACAGAGCCGGCTGATGGCACAAACAAGCCTCCTCAATTTCCACTCCTGGACCCTCTCTGACTTTGCCTTTGCATCATTATTTTACACCCATTGGGTGGTTTTGTTCATCTCTCTCTCTCTCTCTCTCTCTCTCTCACACACATATTCAAACACATGGGCCAAGAACTAACAAGGAAGAAAGCAAAACGAGACTAATTTTTCTGGAAATTTTGTTGGATGGCGGTGTCATCCTACCAGTTCAAGAAATGTGTAAGATGATTACAGTACACAAAGACAGACTTTGTGGCCTGGACGTAACATTCATCTTAGCCTTCTTTTCTACTGAATCCCAGCATTTGGTTTCTTTTTCTGCCTTTCATGTCTTAAAAGCCAGTTCTTAGCAGGCTGAATTATACATTCTGCTACACTGTTAAGATGAATACTTCAGCCAAAATGTGCCCAGGATTCTGAGTCCAACATAATGTATGGATACAAAAGCAGGGCATTGAGCAGGACTGAGGATTCGATGTTGAATCCAATGGGATCTTGTTTCTGTGATTTTTCTTGGCCTGATTCTTTGGGGTATTACAGGGAGCAAAACCCCATATTGAAAAGAACAGGTTTCAATGAATGCTTCTGAAATTTCTTTTCAGTTGCTGCATAAACTGGTTTTTAAAGATATAAAAAAAGTTTTCTTGGATTCTGCCTTCATATCCAGAGGTCACCTTCACTGAAATAGCCTCAGATGTGGGCAGCCTGACTAATCTCAAATAGCTTTGTTTCCTCCACATCTCAAAGCACATATTCTAAATATAATATTCTTTGAAAAATATTTTATATCATAAATATTTTATAATAAATTTATCTCATAATATTTTTCTATAGTGTTTTAGAATATTTTTAAATAGTGTGACATAACTACTATATATTATTTCTTGATATAGTAGAGGAATTTAGCCTTCCTTAATATGCAGACTGCCCTTAATTTTAAAAATGTTTGTTCAGAATTTCTTTTGCCACCTGGTTTGAACTCAAGTAATTTTCCTGTAGAGACAGTGAAGGATTTGATGGTTAAGTCTCCAGGCTGGCTGACAGTAGTTTATTTCACTCATGACATTTCTCAAGGATAATACTGTGCTAACAGAATGGAAGAGGCCAAATACCATGTTATGGATGTTTCCATGTCTTTAGGATTCAGGAAAGATGCCAAAAGCATACGCTTAGCCAAAACTTCCAGACAGTGTGTGATAGTAAAATCCTTCACCTTCTCCACCAGCTGAGGACAGGAGAACCATAATCCATGGTTCAACCATTGGGTGATTGGAATATTCACTGGGGAAGGTGTCTGGAGTAGGAATGGGATGTACCACATGGAGCCAAGATTTCCAGGAGACCAACAGGAAGATAAAAGCTGGAACCTGGTCTTGGGTGGCCCCAGAAGCACTCAGAGCACCCTCTTTATTTGACTTGTGTGCTATACTTGGTTTGATGACTGCTTTTTTCCTGGCTTCGTGTGGCCCTTCCCGTCTAGCATTTTGTTTTATTTTGACCTTCTCTGGCAGACACGGTCTCACAGCCCCTCTCTTCCTGAACGAGCACAGAACACTCTTGGATGTGATCTTTTCAGCACTTCTATAGCATCAGGGGAAGCGCACAGAGTAAAACGCCTCCTCTCAGATGCTTTCCCCTTCTTACTCCTATATATCACTCTAGAGAAAAAGTCACTTTTGCATGACATATGGATTTTCAGATGATCTGAGGTGTAGATTCCCATCTCCCCATGAAAGCGACAGAAGTGGTCCTCAGAATTCCCTCAGCTGGGTCTGGGGTGGAGGAGGGGATCCTGTGTTTCAGGCATCACTGAAATACAAGAGCCTGGGTTTTTCAAGGCAACATGGACTCGTGCAAGGAGTAGAATCTTACTCATCAAGAGTTTCCATATATGTACTATATCCAGATAATACCAATTGTCATTGTGGACCCTGGTTAGTCGTCTTCCTAAGGCCAGTGTTACTGCCTTTGATGGAGAAACTCAGACAGTAATATTTTAAATGAGATAGTAATATTTCATTTAAATGAGATAGTAATATTTTTAGAAAGTATAGCTGAAAAATCTTTTTGTTCAAATATCATAGAGTAGAAAATAACCAGACAGTCATGAGTCATCAATAAAATGATACGTCATTGAAAAGAGAGGAATTAGAGTTTGCAATGTAAACTTTATGTTAATGACAGAGGACAAAGCAAGAATTCTGACTAAACTGTTCTTTAAGTTCTGCTTAAATATTGTAGGGCTTCCAACCAACCTCAGGTTGCTCGTCTCAAGAATGAAACTGGCTGTCATGTTTGAGAGTTTTCTCCCAGAAGCCCAGTCTATGCCTTTTCTGCATAAATAAAAATCTATTTGGAAAACAGTATCGCAGGAAACACTGTCCCCCACCAACCCAGGACAATACTCCCCTCAAATGATGAACTTGACAGGTTTTCAAAGTGTCTTTTCATATACCACTCACTCTCTTTGAACATTGTAACACTTCACGTTTACAAATAGTCATAAAATAGGTCAGCATTCTTGAAAGTGTTCATTCCTGACCATGTATCATGAGAATTACTCTGATGACATAGGTCCACCAAGAGACCAAAGGCATTTGCTTTTGACTTCAGTAATTCATAGCTTGGTCATCCATCGGAATCCACTCTACGATTAGACAGAGTTCTTTGGCCGCCAAAAATGTACAGATGTCTGCCTGCTTTTGTACAGTTTGCCTCAACCAAAATACAAAAGTTTCACCTCTCAGACAAAACCGGGGAAATTTCAGGCAGTAGAGGACGCTGTGGAGAAGACGTGTGGAGGGCTAGGGAGAAGATGAAGAGCAGGTTAGACAGTGCAGGGCCGGGAGGAGCGGGGAGGCCAGTGGAGAGCAGCAAGGAGGAACGGGAGTGACCGCACAGCAAAACCGGGAATAAAGACAAAGATACTGGGCTGGTGAACAACAGGCAGGCCTCCTTAGCTTGGCAAGATTTTTAGGAAATTCCATTCAGTTTTCTTTCTTCAGCTTAATACTAAGTTTTGTTTAAGGAGACAGTGAAACGTCCCTTTCTTTAGTTACTTTCTGAGGAAACAGGGCCTTGTAACCATGGGAAAGGGCTTCCCTGGTGGCTCAGTGGTAAAGAATCTGGCTGCCAATGCCAGAGATGCGGGTTCAGTCCTTGGGTCAGGAAGATCCCCTGGAGAAGGACGTGGCAGCCCACTCCAGTATTCTTGCCAGGAAATTCAATGGACAGAGGAGCCTGGTGGGCTACCGTCCATGGGGTCGCAAAGAGTCAGACATCGCTTAGCCACTAAACAATGCCATGCCTGGGAAAAGACTTCTAAGAAGTCTGCCAGGCCTAGAATTTTGTCCTCAGGCGGCATTTTTGTTTACCTGCCGTATTTCTGTCCTCTGAGTGATGCTGCCCCCAGCCTGGAGTATCTGTCCTTTTATCTAGAGAGAACACAGGTTGGGTGGATGGGGATGGATGTTTCTTTTTCTTGGATATTCTTAAATTCTTGCTTCTCTGAAAGAGTGAGAGGTATAGATTGTCCAAGGGGTTCTTTTCCTACACCCACTGTTACCTGTCACTTGTGAGGGGTCTGTTGGTCTTCTGTCGATGCCAACATTATGGCATTATGTCCTCGGTAAATTCTTATTTGTTCAGCCCTCCATGCAACTGAGAGTTAAGAAGTACATGCTATGTGGCCAGCCCCGCTAGGAATCTGGAGAGGAATGAGATGCTGACCCTGACCTTGTGAAACTTGATTGTGGACCTAGTTTATGCAACACCCCTGGTTAGGAGTATCCACTTGAGCTCTTATACTAGTGGCATCCAGATCCGTTGGGATTCCTTTAGATTTCACCAAGGCCACACAAATATTTGATAAGGTATAAGTTATCTGCCTCTCCAGACTCAACATTACAAAGACTGTATTGAATGTTTAATTAAGACATTCATTAGTCCCCTTTTCTAATTGTTTCTCATGGTTTGGGTCCCTTGAAACAGTTGGTCTTTTCACCGAAATGTTTATTCCTATCATTTAAGCCAAGCAGTAAGAGTTCTTACTGAACTTAATATTGAGCTAACATTTTAAAGGATAACTCATCTGACATCTCTGAATGTCTGCCATGAACCCATTTACATAAGAAGTGTGAACACGTCTAGAAGTCTTCTGGAAACCTGCAATTTCCAAAATTATTTATATGTACATTTCCAACATTATTTATATGTACATTTCCTAGAGATCAACCACAAGGTAGAAAACTCAGAATGTATAATACTGGATGCCTCTGAAGCACTGAGGAGATTGTATGTTGGTTTGTCTTCTTTGAACCCTCTTGCATAAGTGCTAGTTAGTTCAGCTGTTGTGATCGTGCTGGCCCTGCATTCAGGGTCAGTGTTTCAGCCTCTGCACAGACTGCTTTGCTTTCCACTGAGTGCATTTCTCACTCTGGGCAGCTCTTTTTCAAGCACACACACCAAAGGTAGGGGCCCAAGAGGGACTCAGTCTGAATCCATCATCATCTTGGAAAAGACAAGCAACGTGTGTACTTCATGTCTGGTGAATCAGTCAAGGGAGAGGCAGTCATTTCTTCTTAGGTAGAGGGTGCCAGTTGGTCAATTACCCAGCTCCTTTTGGGTGCAAGAAAACTCTCTGAAAGTTGCAAGATTAACTCCCTGTCAGACCTGCTGTCTCGATCCCGCCCACCATCACCCCTGCTGCCTCCCTGCATGACGCCTGCAGCCCTGGCTGCCGTCCAGCTCAGGAAGCTAGCAACCCAGGCTTAGCAGATATCTCCTCCGAAAAAGTAAGGCTCAGGCTTCCCTGGTGGTCCAGTGGTTGGGAATCCGCCTGCCGATGCAGGGGACACAGGTTCGATCCCTAGTCCGGGAGGATCCCACATGCCTCGGGGCAACTAAGCCCTCCTGCCCTAGAGCCTGTGCTCCTCAACAAGAGAAGCCACTGCGATAAGAAGCCCAAGCACCGCAACTAGAAAGTGGCCCCCACTCACCCAAACTAGAGAAAGCCCACATACAGCAGCAAAGACCCTGTGGGGCCCAAAATTAATTAATTGAAAGAAAATAAGGACACGACTGAGCAACTGAACTGAACTGAAGGAAGGCTCAAGGAAAACACAGACTGACAGCTCATAGCTGAATTCAGCCCAAAGATACAGGTAACCCACACAGAGTTGTTTTCCAGTGTGGATCAGTGGCTGAATTTCTAGCTGCTTCTGGCAAATGGAAAGGTCAGGCCATCTAGAGTTCCGGTTTCTGCAGGTGACAGTTGGCTGGAGCTGAGCAGCTGCCGCTCCATTCCTTCTAGGCAGGCGCCCTTCCATCTGCTACGCTTCCCACCTGACCTACCCACTTATGCACACTTCCTGCCTGGCCCCCGTAGGCTGAGTCTTCAGGCAGTGCCCAACCCAGTCCTCTTTGCAATGAGCTTGATTGCCGTTACACTGGGGCTTCCCAGGTGGCTCAGATGGTAAAGAATCCACCTGCAGTGCAGGAGACCTGGGTTCAATCCCTGGGTTGGGAGAATCTCCTGGAGAAGGGATGGCAACCCACTCCAGTATTCTTGCCTGGAGAATTCCATGGACGGAGGAGCCATTACACTACAAGTCAATGGTAGGCGCTTCACTGGGGATGCAGAATTATTAAATAGCTCCTTGTAACACATTTGGTGGGAAAACAACCCAGCTGATGTTCTTTGGGTCCATTCATATTTTGTCTTCAATAAATAAAAATGAGACTAATTGTGTACTGGGCTCATATAGGAATAATTTAAGGATGTGGATTAAGCCAAATCATTATGTTCTTGAATCTGAGCAGCCAGAGGAGATGCTCATTGCTGCAGCCAACTGGTAGTTTTGCCTTGCAGACAGTCTGGTTACAACCAGGGGGTCCACTGAAGATTTATGAATGCAGTCATGATTTGAGATCATGTGTCTTTGTATTAAAAAATAGAATCACTGATTTTGTGGACATCAGCTATTCTCATTTTTGTGTGTCCTCCTTTCAGTGGAAAAAAGAAATTGAAAATAATGCTTTCCGTTCAAGACTTTGACCATGAAAGATTAGCTAAAATCTTATTTTAATAACTTAATCCTCTTCTTCATCATGATTCTGTTATAGAAAATAATACTTATTTGAGGGTCTAGTCTATCAGAGAGATGAAGAGATTTGTTCAATATGAAGTAAAGTGAAGTCACTCAGTCATGTACGACTCTTTGCAACCCCATGGACTGTAGCCTATCAGGCTCCTCCGTCCATGAGATTTTCTAGGCAAGACTACTTGCCTGGACCAAGAAGGTTGCTATTTCCTTCTCCAGGGATCTTCCCAACCCAGAGATCAAACCCAGGTCTCCCGCATTGTAGGTAGACGCTTTTACCATCTGATTCGATTCCTTTTTCCTATCATGTAGCTTGCCAGGGTTCCTTGGAAGCTGGAGCAGTGGAACTCTGATTGGGTAGGGGCTCCAATTACATAAGCAGCCATCTTTGCAGCATCTGTCCAGAGGAGGCCTGAGGTAGGATGTGGTTGACCACCCAGGCAAGGAGGACCTGGTGGGGTTGGGGTGTCCAGCAGTTCACAAGTCCATCAGCAACTTCTACACATCTGGTTCCTGCAGCCTAGACGCTGCTGCCTCCCATCCAGCATTCCAGGCTCTGTCCACTCCAGACCCCACCCCTTGGTCTCACCTCTCCCTGGTTCCCAAACTCCCGGGGGGTTCTGAGCATCTCCTCTGGCACCATCAGGGGTACAGACCTGCTCCTTGGAATCACTGCTTCTCCTGGTCACACTGCAGACTGTCACTATACCCTGGAGGCCACTCGCAGGCCAGGGAGAGGGTGAGCCAGCATCTCTAAGCTCGTGCTGGTTTGCCCAAGAGCTTGGTGCATCACCAAGCCAGCTAACACCGCTCATGCTGCCTCTCCCGTATCTGCCAAACAGCGACCTAACTCTTCAGACTCTGATAGGAATTTCTCAGGGCCTCCTGGAAAATCAGGGGAGTATCTGTTAGAATGAAAACCAAGACAATAAGGATGCTTCAGGGAGGGGACTTTTAGGAGACCAAGCATGGTAGCTATTTCTCTGACTTACACAAATGCTGGCAGACCCCAGGGGAGTTTGCAACTGCCTTTTCCGAAAAAAGTCTGAGCCTTGGTGACTAAAGGTTGAGGAAGGAACTTTGGGTATCAGCCTCGGGTTTGACAAGTGCAGGGCAGAAAGGACGCCACTGACAGCCGGTCTGGGCAGGTCACCTTCGAGAACTGTGGTTTAATTAACCTTTTTTTTTTTTTTAATGGACCAGCTCAGGATTAGGGCTTGTCAATATTGGATTCAGAACCAATGTTCCCAGGACCACATATAAGCCTGCTCTTTTAGGAATATATGCTTTGTACCTAGATATTTTGAAATATTCAGGCACCTTGAGAAGCTTTCGGTCCTCTTGGCTATTGAAATGACAATGGAGGCTGAAGTTTTCATGTATAGAACATAGTTTATATGTTCGTATAGAATTGGTGTGAAGACTCTCCAAGGAGAGACAGCAGAAAACACACAAAATTCCCTATTCATCCTATTTTTAAATTACGGTTTTTGGTGTGAATTTAAAATAGAATCTAAGGAAAAGCCATATGAAAAACTAGACAGAAGAGCCCTCTTACCCTCAAAACAGCTCCTCCACACCCTTCCTGTTTGGCCCTCCGCTTCCCGCCAGAGGTCTCTTCCTGGTGGAGACTGTCCTCCCCTCCCTGTGGGTCCTGAGACCTGTAATGTCATGTGCCTTCTAATATCAGAAGCAGCGATCAGACACTCAGGAGTTCATAAGAGGCTCTCAGCTGGCAACTGGCCCTCATCTGGATTCCTGAATGTATTTCACCCCAGAGTACACTTCACTCAGACTGTACCAAGCTATATTTCTCAGAAAAGAAATTTAATAATCCAATGGTATTTTTTTAGAAAAAGGCTACCACCAAAAAAATGAAACACCTAAAGCTTTCCTTCCTTCTAAGATCAAATCTCTTAAGCTTCTTGAAACACAGCTGCATAATTCATTTTTTAATACCACACATACGGTCCTCAAACTAGCCCAAGACTTAGACCAGACTATGGTCAGAGTTTTCTGGCCAAGATGCCAGGAAGCACAGCTTAGAGGTCAGTAGTGCCTGATAAAGACAATTTATGTGTCTTTATCCACATAATGGATCGTGTGTAGGCTGGGGCAGAGGGGAAAAGCAGTCTGGGTGAGCCCAGTTTCAAGGTTGACTTCTGGTTCAGTTAGACCTGGGTGGTTTGACACATCCGTCAAGTTCAAGTCCAAAGCATCATTGTAACTACCTTCTATAGTTATAGATTTGCCCATTCCTAGGCTCTCTGTTAGATACTTTTTCTTTCCAGGTGGTTAGGAATTTTCATTCTACATGGCATTTTCATTTCAGTTAATAAGCAAGAATGTGAATACATTCTAAAACATATATTATTCTATTTTAATGTAAGAAACTGAACATTTGTTTCCCATAAATATTTTAGAGAGACTTTGCTAAAGTAAAATGAAAGAGAAAAAAACAGGACATGATCTCATATCCTGGGGCACATTCTTATTTGGATACCTTACAGCAGGATGGAAGCTAAGGGATAAAATAGACTAATTCCTATTTAATACTCAAATATCTAAATCTAAAAATGAAGTTATAACCATCTGAAGAATTTGAATATTGGCTATAGGCAATGACTATTCAAAGATATTATGATAATATTTACATATAAATCATATCATTTTTATTCATATATGAGTACATGAGATATTTTTTCTCAATTTTAAATTCCTAGAACTTTGAAAAACAAAATAAATGGTCTTATCCAAAGTTTTAAGTTTTCATTTAGTATAAGTATTTAACATACACAAATTCTTCCTCTCTTTTTATCAGTTCTATATATATCTTATATTCTCATAAAATAAATCTGATACTTATCTCGTGGGAGAAATTATTTAAATGTATGGGCTAAAACTGTTTTATATTAACTGCAGAAATACCCACTTAAAGTGAAAAAATTCATGTTATAAATTCTAACATAATAGGGTAAGAAATTATAGAAATAAGGCTTTTAAAAAGGGAATTGAATCCCAGTGTGTAGGAACAGTGACTGACCTTGACAATGAAGAATTTTTACTGGTTAGTTCATAAACAGAGACTCTTGGCTTTTTAATAAATAAACATTTTGTTTATTAATTACACAAAGTTTGGTCAAAGCATTGTACAAAAAATAAATATTTTTGTTAAAATGTGTCAAAAGCCTGGCTTTTAAGCTTGACACTTAGTTGAGTGGGTCACACAGGACAAGCTCCCTGTCCGTTACAAAGTTATAGAGTTGGAAATGAACTTAGATCAAACTCCAAGAACCATGGTTTGCATTTGATGGTTTAGTGTTATCTGTGCTTTAGGAATTATTGACTGTTGTAATTACTTTATTAGAATGTTATCTCTTATTTCTTTAATATGGGGCATTTAAACAGCTCCTGAACTTGAAACTTGTTGTGATTGTATCTTGGGAACAAAATTACTTTTAATGGGAATATATGTTTGAGTGATAAATGCAAGTTAATAGATAAATATTGCTTAATTTATTACACATTTTTAATATACTTAATCTTTACAGATAACATTTTGTGTACAAACAAGTGCATTGATTAGACTTCCTGATCACATTAACAAATATTAATTGAATGATAATTGAATATATAATTAGGAGATACAAAGACAAAACTAAAAAAAGAAATTAAAACCTAAACACACTGCATGCCAACGTGTATGCAGTCACAGTTTTACAGAAAATGCTGTGCATTTGAATCACCTTTCTTGACTGTGGCCGCACAGTACCAGTGCTTAAGTCTAAGTATTTTCAGCATGAAGGGTGGGGAGTATGCAAAATTATAATGGCATCAGAATTATGAGAAATGGCAGAAAATTCCTATTTTTAAATGTCTGTTTTCAATGAGTAAGACTTAAACTAGCTCTCTTTCTCAAGAAGGCGGTCTAAATCACATTTGTCTTTTTCTTTAACAGATAATTCTGAAATAATCAGCAGAAACGGAATGGAATGCCAAGAATCTGCATTGAGAATAACTAAACATTGTTACTGTACATACTATCCTGTTCCCTCCTCAATAGAATTGCCACAAACTGCATGCTAAATAAAGATTTAGTTCTTCTGGACAGACCACAACTCTAAGAAGCTAGTGCTGCTATATCATATATGAGTATTAAATATGGTATGCTTAGTATATTCCAACCTAAGATAGTTAACTACCTGAGACCAGCTGTGATGTTAAAGGACATAAAGGATAAAGTTTACTTTTAAAGGGTTTCTAAACATAGTTTCTGTCCTAGGAATATTGTCTTATCTCCATAACTATAGCTGATGCAGAAAGTCCAACCAATTTATTCATTTCGACTCAGAATATTTCAAAGTTAGCAATAAGCAATTAGCATTAGTTTAAAAAAAAAAGAAAGAAAGAAAAAAAAAAAACCTATTCCAGGGGCAGGTTCAGTTCTAACTTCAATTACTGTCATTTCATTTTACCCACTGGATCAGAGCTGTGTTTCACTTCTTGACAACACGAATGCTGCAACAAAGATGAGAAGTGAAGTAAAACCGTTACTGTCCTGCAGGTCTAAAATTTGAATGGAAATTCAAGCACAAGTACTGGGGACACATCGAAGTGTGGTATTTGGTTTGCCTGGAGACGCCGCATTGAATCATGTGATTCTAGAATAACATTAATAGTTTGAAAAAGAAACTTTGTACGGTGTGAGTTTCATACCTAACCAAACAAAGTCTTGAAGGTATTATTTTACAAGTATATTTTTAAAGTTGTTTTATAAGAGAGACTTTGTAGAAGTGCCTAGATTTTGCCAGACTTCATCCAGCTTGACAAGCATGAGAGGCCCATGCCAACAGTCTAACCGAAGGGATCAGTCTTTCCAACTCACCATCCGGTTGCCTGTTACCGAATAACTCTTCTAAACTAAAAACCTAGACAAACAAGGAAGCTGTAGGTGGGGAGATCTGTATAATATTCTAATTTAAGTAAGTTTGAGTTTAGTCACTGAAAATTTGACTGTGACTTTAATCTAAATTACTACGTAAACAGCAAGTAGATAGTTTCACTTTTTAAAAAATCCATTACTGTTTTGCATTTCAAAAGTTGGATTAAAGGGTTGTAACTGACTACAGCATGGAAAAAAAAAATAAGTTCTTTTAATTCTTTCACCTTAAAGCATATTTTATGTCTCAAAAGTATAAAAAACTTTAATACAAGTACATACATATTATATATACACATACATATATATACTATATATGGATGAAACATATTTTAATGTTGTTTACTTTTTTAAATACTTGGTTGATCTTCAAGGTAATAGCGATACAATTAAATTTTGTTCAGAAAGTTTGTTTTAAAGTTTATTTTAAGCACTATCGTACCAAATATTTCATATTTCACATTTTATATGTTGCACATAGCCTATACAGTACCTACATAGTTTTTAAATTATTGTTTAAAAAACAAAACAGCTGTTATTATGACTATTATGTGTAACTGTTTAAAACATCCATTTTCTTTGTGAACATATTAGTGATTGAAGTATTTTGACTTTTGAGATTGAATGTAAAATATTTAAATTTTAAATTTTGGCATCACCGCCTGTTCTGAAAACTAGATGCACCAACCATATCATTTTTGTTTGAGAAAAAAAGAAATCTGCCATTTTAATTAATATTGATCAGAGTCTAATGACTATTTATCTTATATCGTAGATTTGATAACCCTATCAAAAAAAATTACATTCTAAGTATAATCTTACATAGTGCTTATATTGTTGCATTTGTTTTAATTTGTGGAAATGTATTGTATCTAACTTGTATTCCTTTGGTAGTTTCATCTTTATGTATTATTGATATTTGTAATTTTCTCAACTATAACAATGTAGTTATGCTACAACTTGCCTAAAACATTCAAACTTATTTTCTTTTTTCTTTTTTTCTTTGTTAATTCACTTAAACTCATTGACAACGTAGTATACATTACTAAAACATAAATTATGGGAATCACTGAAATATTTTTGTAGTAGACTAATTGTTGTTACATTGTCTTTCTTTTTTTTCTTTTGTTTCATGGTTTTGATTTTTAAAATTATTAGCACACAACTATTTCCAGCCCTTTAACAATGGAACATCAAAAATATCACCTATATCCCTAAGCAAATATAGAAGACTGTATTTTTACTATGATATCCACTTTTCCAGAATTGTGATTATAATATGCAAAGAGTCATAAATATGCCATTTACAATAAGGAGGAGGCAAGGCAAATGCATAGATGTACAAATATATGTACAACAGATTTTGCTTTTTATTTATTTATAATGTAATTTTATAGAATAATTCTGGGATTTGAGAGGATCTAAAACTATTTTTCTGTATAAATATTATTTGCCAAAAGTTTGTTTATATTCAGAAGTCTGACTATGATGAATAAATCTTAAATGCTTTGTTTAATTACAAAAACAAAATCACCAATACCAAGACATGAAGATAGCAACTCAACAAATACTGTAGTTAAGAGATGAACTCGTCACTTGTATGGGAACCACATTTCACTCTTTGTTTTCAGGATGTAACAGCACTTCACCTAAATATTCTTGAGCCATATCACTGGTAACATTTCTACTAAACCTCTCCGTAACACTTAAAGAATTCCTTCATTCATTACCTTACAGTGTAAACAGGAGTCTAATTTGTATCAATTCTATGTTTTGGTTGTAATATTCAGTTCACTCACCCAATATACAACCAATGAAATAAAAGAAGCATTTAAAAGGATGTCTGGTCTTCCTCCACGTTTTTGTTGTTGAGACAGATTGATAATTAGCCAAACAAAATGGTTTTCACATTCACACAGATAATGGTTGGTAACTTCAGAGAAGAGCAGGCTTTTGATTTGGTTTGGGGGCTTTGTTTTTTTCTCTGGATTTTTAATAGTAGGAAACACAATTTACAAGGCTCATTTGGGAAGTAGTTCTAATATTCTTTGAAATTAGAAATAAAAATAAATCCCACCACTCTGCCCCCTACTTTAGAATTTTGCCTGAATTTGAAGAGATGTGAACATCAGTAACCAAATGGGGAACAAAACATCAGTTAATTAACAGACAAGAAAGAGCCTGTTAATCCGTGAGACAGGCTTCAGGTGGGAGCCCAGGTGAGCAACGTGTCTTAGACCTTAGACTGCAGAGAGGGGCAGAATGATGAGCCCTGGTCTACGGGGCTATCCTGGCCCCAGGTAGGCCAAGGAGGGCACTAGCGCTGAGCAGCACACCTGTGGACAGGTGCTCAGCAAAGCCGCGCCTCCCGAGAGGTGCTGGGCGCCTTCTCAGTCTCCTCCTTTCTCTGTCCTTTAAGGCCCATGATATTTCTTAAGGAAGGTGGGAAGGGCCCTTGTCATGCAGGGGTTGGCAGAAGTCACCCCCTCAATGAGCCAAGGCACGAATGGGGAGACAAGATTTTCTTCAGGGCAGGTTTAAAGCTTCAGGCCTTCTGAGTGGTTAGGAGACCCCTTATGAGTAGAAAACACAAACATTCAACAGACCAGGCATATTACAAATAAAGGCACTTGGTATTTTTAAACAGTGTCATCAGGAATTCCAAGGGTAAAAATACTTGCTACTTTTGCTGATGTTTGAAAAACCGGCTCTATGTTTGGATGAGCAATAATTTAAAAGATAGGGACTTCCCTGTTGGTCCAGTGGCTTAGACTTTGCCTTCCAATGCAGGGGGTGCAGGTTCGATCCCTGGTTGGGAGGTAAGATTTCACATGCCTCATGGCCAAAAAACCAAAACTTAAAACAGAAGCAATATTGTAGCAAATTCAATGAAGAATTTTAAAATGGCCCACATTAAAAGAAAAAAAAACAAAACTTAAAAAAGCTGCTATCGTATCAATCACTCCTGACAAGAAAACGTTCTCTGTTAAGTTCAAGGTGCCAGACTTCAAGAACAAGTTATTTTAAGTGAAAAATGTAAAGACAAGCTACTCAAAATTGTTCACACCTGGTTGATGAAGTATAATTTTCATGAGTAGACCGCCCTTCTCTGGTACTACATCAGAAAAGAGAAATTTAAACCTGAGAGGATGAAACATTTCTCTCTCCAGCATAGAAAATGTTAAAATAGAAAATAAAATTATTCTATAATTATCTGGCAATAGGAAGGTATCTTAATTTGGGGCAGGCCCCAACTAAAAAATGTTTCACACTCACAAATATACTCTTGTTTATTATTAGTCACAGATCTTTTGCAACACTTTAAAGCTTTTAGGGGCAGTCAGGCAAACAAAGATACAGTTCAACATTCTGAAATCTGTGAGAAGGAAATTCTGGCTCACTTAAAGAATGAGTTCTTCTCCCTCCCACCCAAATAGAGTCTCAGAAATATTAGACTACCATTGCTGTTGGACTGGGTTATCACCGTTGAAATGACTGAGTTATTGTGAATCAGAATGATTCATATGCAGTATGAATGGACGCAGTAATAACTTTTCTCCATGCTTTTGGTGGGAGATGGGCTGGCAGGATGGGGAAGGGGTGGAACTGAGAATATTCCCCAGGGACTAGCTTATGCGTCAAGGGCTTTGGAAAAGAGTCCACGTAGATTTCTATTAAATGTATAGAGACCCACCCTGGTCATGAGGAGAATCACTAATCTAAGTTCTAACGACTGCAGAGATATCTTTTCAATATACATAGACGTCCTGCCGTGACCAGTAACCTGACTCTAGATAGCACTCCCTTTCCGTGTCTGCCCTCAGGATGACTAGGTCCACAGCTTAGTTGAAAAACCTCTATCCAGGTGATTTCAATCGCATGACCAGCAGTCATGTGACCTCTCTCCCACTGCTTCAGCAATTTTGAAAAAAATGACAGCTCGCCCATCTGAGGGATCGTTTTAGGTGGTCAGTCTAAGTGTCTTATGTGCTAGTTGGCCCATGATGTGTGCTCAGACGCTCAGTCATATCTGACTCTTTGCGATCCCACGGATGCTAGCCCACCAGGCTCCTCTGTCCATGGGATTTCCCAGGCAAGAATACTGGAGTGGGTTGGCATTTCCTCCTCCAGGGGATCTTCCCCAACCAGGGATCAAACCCGTGTCTCTTGCAGCTCCTGCATTGCAGGCAGATTCTTTACCACTAGCACCGCCTGAGAAGCCCTTATGTCTTATGTGTTACTTGGCATATATTTTAATAAAACCATTTCAGACCTCCCCTCCAAATTTGGTGAAAACCATATAGTTATTCTCAGGAAATTGGGTATAATCAGAAAGTAACTTTGTTGTGTTCAAATATACTTGACATAATCCTTAGCATTATGAAGGAACTATTATATCTGTAATGTACATGGGAAATCGAGACACAAAAATTAAGTGACTCTTGAGATCACACAGAGCAGCAGAACTCTCAAGCCCTGGCTTGCCCTAACTCTACAGTCATGTCGGCATGAGCTTTATTTGTGGCAAATATTCAGGCCCAAAATTCAGAAAAGAACTCAGAGTAAAGCATTCATCCAGGTTCAAGGTGAAGCCATCATAAGAATCCTTTAATAGGATTAAAAACAGGTTTTCTTCCCTATCACGAGAATACTATTTATGAAATATTCTGTAGCTCTGAGCTGCACAGTGCTATTCTAAGTTTAGGACAGAGCTTAATTCTTTATAGGATCAGAAGCCACTGAAGGGGATGTGACATTGCCCCATCTCACCAGGGTTATCCAGTTTTTTAAATCAAACTTGAATGTGAAATTGAAATAAAAATATCCAGTGTTATCTACTTTTTTAAAAATCAAACTTCAATATGAAATTGAAATAAAAATATTGAAAGCCATTGAATTTTCCCCGATTTTTCCCAATAAGGGTATGTCCCATTAATGTCCCATTAATTCCCGATGAAGCAGTGCCTAAAGACATGTAGCATGACTTTCTGGATAAAAACCACATATGGATCACACGTCCCTAAAATCCAGTTGTGTCCACAGAGCCACTCCTTTCTCTGATGTCTTTACTCTGATGGATTTTTTTCAGGAGTTTGGATTAATAAACAAAGGGAGATGCTTGCTTATCAACCCTCATAGGAAAACGTAAATGATCTGAATTAGAGGAATCTAATTTTTCTTTTGCTAAAGAAAAAAGTGAAAATGTTAGTCACTCAGTCATGTCCAACTCTATGCGACCCCGTGGACTCTCCGTAGAATTCTCCAAGCAAGAATACTGAAGTGGCTAGCTATTCCCTTTCTCCAGGGGATCTTTCTGAACCAGGGATCCAAACCCGGGTCTCTTACATTGCAGGCAGATTCTTTAGCATCTGAGCCACTGGGAGCAACTTTCTTTCCAAAGAAAGAAAAAAGCAGAACAGCAGCAAAGTGTCCTCATTGCAGGTCCTCCCTCTAAGAAGCGCTGCAGTGCACACATGGGTGGAAACTCACTTACTTAAGTATGAAGCCTGTGGCTTTGCAGAGGAAGGAAGAAAAGCATACTCCAAGTAGCATGGCAGCGTCGGGAACCTGGATCATATTCTCTAAATGGCAGCATAGTGAAAATTGCTCAGCTGTAGACGCTTTTTGACCCCATACACTATACAATCCCTGGAATTCTCCAGGCCAGAATACTGGAGTGGGTAGCCTATCCCTTCTCCAGCAGATCTTCCCAACCCAGGGACTGAACCAGGATCTCCTGTATTGCAGCAGATTCTTTACCAACTGAACTAAATACATTAAGTAAATTGATGGGCTATGTATGTATGGAGGTAACAAGCATACCACAGATGGAGAAGGAAATGGCAACCCACTCCAATGTTCTTGCCTGGAGAATCCCAGGGATGGCGGAGTCTGGTGGGCTGCTGTCTGTGGGGTCACATGGAGTCAAACACAACTGAAGCGACTTAGCAACAGCAGCAGCATACCATAGAAGAAGTATATATTCAATAGTCTCACAACACATGTCTATGGAGAGCAACCTAAACACATTATTATCCCTAAACCCTTCCCTGGTGGCTCAGACAGTAAAAAATCTGCTTGCAGGGCAGGACACCTGGGTTCAATTCCTGAGTCGAGAAGATCCTGTGCAGAAAGGAATGGCAACCCACTCTAGTATTCTTGCCTGGAGAATCCCATGGACAGAGGAGCTTGGGCTACAGTCCATGGGGTCTCAGAGTCAGACAGGACTGAGAGACTAACACTTTCACGTCCATAAACACAAGGTTGAGGATTTTTCAGTTCTGCAGAAAGGAGTGATGAGTGTCTGCATTTCCCAGTAGTCTAGTGGTTGAGAGCAAATTTTACAGTGTTACTGCCCAAGTTTGACTCTCAATTCTGCATTTTACAGCTTCTAAGCGTTAATGTTTTTCATCGGTAAGCTGGATCTAACAGGATCTCCCTCAACCAGGCTTTATGACAATTCAGTGAACGGATGTGCTCCGACCATGGAGAACAGAGTCTGACACACAGCAAGTTCTCAGTCAATGTTAGCAACTGTTCTTAAAATAATATTAAAGTAAGCTCCTGGGTTTCCCTATCAGTATTTATTTCCTCATTTTATCCGAACACCTCTCGGCAACTAAGAGGCACCTCTTCTATGTCCTCTATGACAATTAATGTCAAAAGCGGACAGGCAAATTATAGGGGGCTTATAATAACTAATAATGAGCCGTACTATCTCTGGGGAAGCCTACAATTGTTTCAGTTCAGTGAATGCTCCCTGTGCCCTAGTCCTGCTAAGCTGTTCAAGGAACACGAACAGGAGGAAGGCCAGTTTCTACCCTCAAGAAGCTTTCTGTGGAACAAAAGAGGAAACATCAACCTGTGAAAAATGGAGAAAGGCTAGAGAGTACTATAGTTTTCCAAAGTCTGCTTTAAGAAAGCCCTCCACAGAGTGACTTACAACAGCAGAGATGAATTCTCTCCAGTTCTCCAGGCTAAAGTCTGAAATCACGGAGCTGGCAGGGCTGAGATCCCTTTGCGGCTCTGGAGACATTTGATCCCTGCCTCTCCCAGCTTTTGGTGCAACATACATGAGAGTTCAGTCATGTCCAACTCTTTGTGACATTATGGACTATATAGCCCGTCAGGCTCCTCTCTCTATGGGATTCTCCAGGCAAGAATACTGGAGTGGGTTGCCATGCCCTCCAGGGGATCTTCCCGACCCAGGGATCAAATCAGCATCTTTTGCATTTCGAGCACTCCTTGGCGTTCCTTGGGTCACAGCTGCATAACTCCAGTTGCTGTCTCCATCATCCCAGGGCCTTTCCCTTGGGTGTCTGTTCTTCACGTCATCCTCTTATAAAGTCACCAATTATCTTGGATTAGGGCACCACCCCAGTGACCTCATCTTGACTTGATGCCACTGGCAAAGACCCTATTTTCAGGCCACAGCTGTCAGCCTTCTTCTGGAATTGCATTGCCTAAAGAGAACTGCTTTGTCTGAAGTCTCGCCCCCCTCCCCCAGCAGGGCCCTTGACCAGTGGATTGACATAGGAGTGTAAAGGCCCCCAGCTTTGCCCAACTCAAGGCAAATACTGCAACCAGATCCAAAGCTCCCTGGGGTAGGGGCTGAGGCCTCTGTGGGGACCGTGTCACAGCCCAAACTCTCCCTTCACCCAATTGTGACCCCTTCCCTTCCACATGGGTAGGAATCCCCACCTCCGAGACTGCTTCTCAGAAAATCCAGACTCAGACAGAAAGGCATATCTATTGTTTACTAATTCCATTATTCAAGTGTTCCTTTTAAGCAGAACTGTATTCTATGTCATAATTTGATTCTTTTAGATAAAGAAAATTATTTGCCGACAAAAGTGTCTTGCCTGAGAGAGTACTGAATTAATCATCTAAGAAAAAGAAGAAGAAAAAAGTCAACATTGAAGTATTTTTTATTGTGGATTCCCAAAATGGCAAATTTTCACATACACTCAGAGGAAACATAGCTTTTATGTTTTAAGGCACCAGAGAAACTCATGTTTCACTTGATCTAAATTTTACTCTTGTTCTTTTGTATTCCTGAGCTCTTTGTCAGTATTTCTTTGAAAAGAAGCCAGGAAAAAAGAAAATATCAAAGTGGTTCTTATGGAAGCCAAAGACCTTCATATTAGATTGAAACAAAGCACATTCAGTGTGCATTCAGTAAATATGATTCTGGAGCCAGATTTGGCTATAAAGTACAAGAGTATAAAACTCCAGAAAGTGACCCACACCACCTTTCAGGGTCATTTCAAAATAACCGAAGTGATTCCTCTCCATCAATCATGACATTTACAAGTTGAAGGGGGTCACACTCGGGAATTAATACAATTGATCTGCACTATTGACCAAGGTGCCCATGAAGACAGCAGGGAGTAATTAAGAAACACACACACATAATCAATGTTGAGATGATCTCAACTCCTCCAAGAGTCATCAATATGTTTTGAATAAAAGCCACATATTTGGTGGTCTTGCTCTGGTAGAAATCTTTACAGAAATCAGTTGACATATTTAGTGCATGAGTTGATGACTAGCTGTGGACACCGGGACTCATTTTCATATATTCTACGCACAGGCGGCACTGCAGGAGCCAGGAAAATGGGTCAGTCTGGGAGCCCTTTGCTCCTTGGTCTGGGCTACCCACATCCCGCTCTGTGATGTGTGAAGGCCCTACAGCGTAGCAGTTAAGAGCGCACCACTAGCAGCGAAGCTGCCATTGCATTGCCTGTCTGTGCTCAGTCGTACCCCACTCTTTGTGACCCTGTGGACTGTAGCCCACCGGGGTCCTCTGTCCAGGAATTTCCCAGGCAAGAATACTGTAGTGGGTTGCTATTGCCTACTCCAGGGGATCTTCCTGACCCAGGGATCAAACTTCATCTCTTGTACCTCCTGCATTGGCAGGCGGATTCTTTACCACTGCACCACCTGGGAAGCCCAGTTCAAATCCTGACTCATCACTCTCTGTGTGATCACAGGCAGGTGAGTGAACCTCTAGTTCTGTCTTCCTTCTCTGTGAAAAAAGGCTGATTAATAATAGTGTTTACCACATAAGGTAGTTGTGAGAGTTAGTTAACATACACCAAACTCTTAGAACTGTGCCTAGAACATAAAAGCATTAACTATCTTCAAAAAAATAAATCAAACTTTAAAAAGTTTGCCATTTAAAAGCAATTACTCTGTATGAATCATTTTTCCAGGAGGACCATCTGTCAGCCCTGCTCCTGGAAAGTTTAATCGGGGTTGCTGAGAGATGAAGAATTGATGCTTTTGAACTGTGGTGTTGGAAAAGACTCTTGAGAGTCCCTTGAACTGCAAGGAGATCAGACCAGTCCATCCTAAAGGAAATCAGTCCTGAATATTCATTGGAAGAACTGATGCTGAAGCTGAAACTCCAATACCTGATGTGAAGAACCGACTCATTGGAAAAGACCCTGATGCTGGGAAAGATTGAAGGCAGGAGGAGAAGGGGATGACAGAGGATGAGATGGTTGGATGGCATCACCAGCTCGA
The DNA here is from genome assembly GCA_006408695.1 of Aepyceros melampus. Taxonomy (NCBI): domain Eukaryota; kingdom Metazoa; phylum Chordata; class Mammalia; order Artiodactyla; family Bovidae; genus Aepyceros; species Aepyceros melampus. Next base: position 107,868 of record SJXQ01004515.1, on the reverse strand, counting down.
TGCACACAAGTTTGAGCAAGCTCCGGGAGTTGGCGATGGACAGGGAAGCCTGGCACGCTGCAGTCCATGGGGTCGCAAAGAGTCAGACAGGACTGAGCGACTGAACTGGTTACCTCTCAGTGGAATTAGGTAACGCAGTGGCTAGTCATCAGACACTGGCTGAACTCAGCAGATAAGTCATATTTTTTACATCTTGTGGTAATGAACCAACCTCCCAGACTTCCATTTCTGGGGGCAATAAATAGAATAAATGCAATAAATGAGCCTCTGGGGAAAAACAGACAGCTGGATAAAATATTAAAAACTTTCTTCATATGCACTGAGGAGCTATCAAGACAGTAAAAAATGCTCAGAGGTTTTTTTTTTAATGGGAATGTTTTAATGTGAGCAAGCACCAAATCCATTCTTTGCCTGGTGGCATGTGCCCAGCTCTAAGTGGCACGAGAGATCAAAAGCTAGACTGGACCCATTCCAGGAAGTATGGGCCTGCAGCAGGGGCCCCAAGGCCTACATGGTCAGCAGGGCTGAACCCTGCTTGCTTGCCCACCTAGGGTGACTGATAAAAAATATCCGTAATCCATATGTAATTCATATAACGAATACTGTTAGTGTAACATTTTAAAAATCAAAACTAATGGAGGAAAAGTCCACGATAACAAAGTATCAAGATTGTGAACTAGGCTGCGTGTCCTTGTTTGCTTTACCTGCCACTCTTTGCAGAGGGAGCTGACCTTTCCCATCAGCTTGCACATGGCCTCTGAGTTAGACACCAGCCTGTCGTCAGACTGGGGCCACGTGGGCTTTCTATATACTCTGGTGTTTCAGCTGTTGATCTTTCATTAACTTTTTTCACTTAGTCCACAACAAAAGAAAATACTTTGAAAAGTTTATATATTTTATGTATGAGAACAAATTCTGAAAAGTACATATTTTTTGTTTTGCTTCAGCTTCCAAAATGGCTCTACAGGGTATTGCTATTTGGCTATGTTAGAATGATTGAAAATAAAACCAGCAGACCAGTGAGGCTAATGGAGGCAATAATAATAACAAGCCATGTTCCAAGCTATATATGCATGTGTGTGTATATATATATGTATATTTCAAATATACCTGAAATACACATATATCTGAAACATATATTTATCTGTAAAAACATGGTCATGAAAACAATATTTTCCCTAATTATACATTTACTACTCCATTTATCATCCTATTCTATATACTTTTTTTAAAGTCAATAATCACAAAATTATTTTCACAACTCAGTTTCAAAGACACTGTTCCTAGTAAACCACTAAGGGGAACCACAATGAGTACAAACTATCAAATGAGGGAAAAAAAGCAACCACCAATCCAAAAGAAGGTGGGGAAAGGGAAATAAAAAGAAACTGAAAAAAAAAAGAAAATATATAGATATCACAAAATCAGATAGTAAAATAAATGCAAATATCATTATTGATAATAAATATAAAGAGACTGAACTTTCTGCTATATCTTTGCTAGGCTGGATTTCTTTTTAAAGAACCCTAAGTATGTGATGTTTACAATAAGCATTTCTAAAATGTAAGTACACAGAAAGTTGGAAAGAGTATGAAAGAGGAGAAACTAGAAAAAACTAACCAAAAGAAACCAGGTATAACCACGTTAATACAAGACAAAGTAAATTTTAAAGCCAAGAGCCAATACTAGAGAATTTAAAAGGCTATGTCAAATGATCAGATCACAAAGAAAATCAACTCTACATGGGTATACACATTAAACATAAATGCAAAACATCAAATAAAAATTGAATATAAGCAAAAATTAATAGAACTCTCAGAGATCCTCATCATAGAAATTTTATACATCTACTCAGTAATTGACTGACCAAGCAAGATCAAGTATATGAGGAGGCAATTGAAATATTTAAAGATCATATCAATATGCTTGACCTAATAAGCACAGAACTCAAAAAAGAATGAATATGCATTACTTTATGCACATAGGAAACATTTTTTAAAATTCACTCTATGCCAGGCCATTAATGCAAACCTCAATTAGTTCAGTTCAGTTCAGTCACTCAGTCGTGTCTGACTCTTTGTGACCCCATGAATCACAGCACACCAGGCCTCCCTGTCCATCACCAACTCCCGGAGTTCACTCAGACTCGCGTCCATCGAATCAGTGATGCCATCCAGCCATCTCATCCTCTGTCATCCCCTTCTCCTCCTGCCCTCAATCCCTCCCAGCATCAGTCTTTTCCAATGAGTCAGCTCTTCGCATGACGTGGCCAAAGTATTGGAGTTTCAGCCTCAGCATCATTCCTTCCAATGAACACCCAGGACTGATCTCCTTCAGAATGGACTGGTTGGTCTCCTTGCAGTCCAAGGGGCTCCCACGAGTCTTCTCCAACACCACAGTTCAAAAGCATCAATTCTTCGGCACTCAGCCTTCTTCACAGTCCAACTCTCACATCCATACATCACCACTGGAAAAACCACAGCCTTGACTAGATGGACCTTTGTTGGCAAAGTAATGTCTCTGCTTTTCAATATGCTATCTAGGTTGGTCATAACTTTCCTTCCAAGGAGTAAGCGTCTTTTAATTTCATGGCTGCAGTCACCATCTGCAGTGATTTTGGAGCCAAAATAAATAAAGTCTGACACCGTTTCCACCATTTCCCCATTTTTTGCCATGAAGTGATGGGACCAGATGCCATGATCTTTGTTTTCTGAATGTTGAGCTTTAAGCCAAATTTTTCACTCTCCTCTCATTTTCAACAAGAGGCTTTTTAGCTCTTCACTTTCTGCCATAAAGGTGGTGTCATCTGCATATCTGAGGTTATTGATATTTCTCCCAGCAATCTTGATTCCAGCTTGTGTTTCTTCCAGTCCAGCGTTTCTCATGATGTATTCTGCATAGAAGTTAAATAAGCAAGGTGACAATATACAGCCTTGATGTACTCCTTTTCCTATTTGGAACCAGTCCGTTGTTCCATGTCTAGTTCTAACTGTTGCTTCCTGACCTGCATATAGGTTTCTCAAGAGGCAGGTTAGGTAGACTGGTATTCTTATCTCTTTCAGAATTTTCCACAGTTTATTGTGATCCACACAGTCAAAGGCTTTGGCATAGTCAAGAAAGCAGAAATAGATGTTTTTCTGGAAGTCTCTTGCTTTTTCCATGATCCAACAGATGTTGGCAGTTTGATCTCTGGTTCCTCTGCCTTTTCTAAAACCAGCTTGAACATCAGGGAGTTCACGGTTCACGTACTGCTGAAGCCTGGCTTGCAGAATTTTGAGCATTATTCTACTAGCGTGTAAGATGAGTGCAATTGTGTGGTAGTTTGAGCATTCTTTGGCATTGCCTTTCTTTGAGATTGGAATGAAAACTGAGCTTTCCAGCCCTGTGGCCACTGCTGAGTTTTCCAAGTTTGCTGGCATACTGAGTGCAGCACTTTCACAGCATCATCTTTCAGGATTTGAAATAGCTCAACTGGAATTCCATCACCTCAATAATAAATCACAAATAATGCATATCCAATCACACTTTCCTGGTTTGAAAAATGCAGTTGTTAGAAATTAATATAAAGTAACTGGAAACTCTACTTGTTTAGTAATTTTAAAACAGTGCTCTGAATGAAAGAACAATGGAAATTTAAAATATTGAACTGAACAAAAATGAAATATATACAAACTTTAAAGATGCAAATAAAATGATGAATGAAAATGTACAGCTTAAATATTTATATTAGGAAAGAAAGGCTCAAAACTAATAAATTAATATATGCATTAAGAAGTTAGTTTAAAAAAAGCAGATTAAGTCCCAAGAAAGTATAAAGAAGAGAATAGTGAATGTAAGAGAAATTTTCCTCAAAATAGAAACTATATAGATAATATTGAGAATCTGCTTCTTAACGTGGGTTTATTAATTTTGAGTCTCAGCTAAAATTATGGTGAATATCACTCACAAAACAGATATATTTGCACATTATCAGATTAATGAAGAAACACATTTTCCCAAAGACATAAATATATCATTAAATAAAATAACTTCCATTTATGATTTTTTAAAAATCTCTTGACACATTAGTAATAATAGGGAATTTCCATATCCTAAAAAAGGATATACATACAAAATTATACCAGGCATGCAATTAATGGCAAAATATTAAAAGAACACCCTTGAATATCAGGAGCAAGGCAACTTGCAAACCTTTGCTACTTTGATTCAGAATTGTACAGGTCTTAGTACTGTAACACAAAAAAGAGGAAAACCTATTTAAAAAAACAGGAAAGAAATCAAGCAAAGCTCATTATTTTAATTTTAATTAACAAATGATGTTAATTTTAGCATGCATGTGTGTGTGCATGCCTAGTTGCTAAGTCATGTCTGATTCTTTGAAACCCCATGGACTGTCCCCACCAGGCTCCTCTGTCCATGGAATTTTCCAGGCAAGAATGTTGGAGTAGGTTGCCATTTCTTTCTCCAGGAGATCTTCCCTACCCAGGGATTGAACCTATATCTCCTGCATTGGCAGGTAGATTTTTTTTTACCACTGAGCCACCAGGGAAGCCCCAATTTTTACGTGGAAAACACTAAAGAATCAACAGATAAATATTTAGATTAATAGAGGTGCTTATCAACTTGCTGGAATTAGAATTACCATGCATTCATTAAGATAATCATATTCATTGTAATACAACTGAGATGCAACTCAGTGGCTTAATAAAATAAAAACTGTGTCTCATCATGTAAAGCTAATTTAACTGGAGCTAGAGATGGGGCTCCGTGATACCTAGTCACCTGGGGACCCAGCCGATAGAGATGCCACCCTATTCAACATGTGGTTTCCCAAGTCTCTCTGGCATCCACACCCAGCACCTTAGAAGGAAGGGATAGTGGGCCACAGGGGAAGTTTTTATGGGTCAGACCTCAATGTGGGATACAGCATCAGTTCAGTTCAGTTCAGTTCAGTCGCGCAGTCGTGTCCGACTCTTTGCGACCCCATGAATCGCAGTACGCCAGGCCCCCCTGTCCATCACCAACTCCCGGAATTCACTCAGACTCACGTCCATTGAGTCTGTGGATACAGCATGGTTACCCTCATTCCATCTTTCAGAGATCAGTCACATGGCTGCACTTACATGGAAGGGAGGCCAAGAAGATGTGGCTTTAGGAAGAAAGGGAAACACCTTTAATGATAACCAAGGTGGTCTCTGCTGCATAATAAATAATTGTATAACTGTGCAGAACAGCAATTCAAAAATACATTTTTAAGCAAGATGCCAGTTATAAAAGATGGATAAAGACTTTTTGAGAAAATTTTTCAGCTTTTTTGGAAAGACTTTAATAAACAGGGATATTTCATGTACACAAATAAGTTGTCACTTCTTCCTATAGTAATCTACAACTGTAAAACCATCCAATCAACATACTAAATTGTTTATGGTAACTGACAGACTGAATCTAAAATGTATATTGAAAAGCAAAGGACTAGAAATGGCAAAATATTCCCAAAGGAGAATAAGGAAAAAAGGGAAAGGACTTTTAGAATCCACATCAGAACTAGTTATAAAACTGCAGCAACTAAGATAGGAACTGATGAAGTGTCAAACAAGGTAGGCCAATGAAACAAAACAGAAAGGCCAGAGAGTCCACACATATAAGAAGGCTTGACTATGACGATGACAGAGGACTTGGAAAGTCAGTGTGGGAAGGGAAACTACCCAATAAATGGTACTTGAACAACTGGTGAGCCAATGGATTGAAATTTTTTAAAAATTGGATCCCTACCTCCCACCATGCTTAATGTAAAGGGGAAGTCTATAAATTTTTAAGATCATGTATAAGAATATATTTACTAGATATATTAAATATTTTAAAGCTCAAAATCATAAAGGAAAAAGATCGATAAATTTAACTCTTTAAGAACTTCTATTTATCAAGTGGATCAATAAGAAATATACAAGTAAGTTACCCAAAATACATATTATAAGAGACAAAAAATTAATAGCAGGAATATGTAAAGGATTCCTACAATTCAATATGAAACAAAGACAACTCACTACAAAAATGAGCAAAAGCCATGAACAGACATTTCACAGAAGGAATATAAATGGCCCAAATACATGTGAAAAAATTTCCACTGCATCCATAATTTGGAGAAATGCAATCTAAAAACACAAGATAACATTTCACACCTATCACGTCAGTAAAAAATTTTAAATAGTACAAGACAGACTCTCAGATAGTGTTGAAAAATTTAACTGGTATCATCACCAATTTAGAAAATGATTTGGTGTTCCTAGTAGCTGGTAAAGGCCTGACCATAAAGGTCTAAGCCCCAACTTACCAGTGATAACAGCTACCAGGGATGATAATAGAAACTGACAGAATTTGCCGGGTATGAGATATTAATTAATCCCACTAGTACTGAAGTTAATGGCACCCTACTCCAGTATCTTGCCTGGAAAATCCCATGGACAGAGGAGCCTGGTAGGCTGCAGTCCATGAGGTCGCTAAGAGTTGGACATGACCGAGCGACTTCACTTTAACTTTTCACTTTCATGCATTGGAGAAGGAAATGGCAACCCACTCCAGTATTCTTGCCTGGAGAATCCCAGGGATGGAGGAACCTCATGGGCTGCCGTCTATGGAGTCGCACAGAGTCGGACACAACTGAAGCGGCGACTTAGCAGCAGCAGCAGCAGTATCGAAGTTGAATGTCTTCAAATATGGTATGAGATGTAGCGTGGCGGTTAAATGAGTAGCTTTGAAATCAGATTGCCTGGGTTTAAAGCTTAACTCTGGCCACTTATTAACTATGACCTTTGTTAAAACCCTTAACCTCCCTGTGCCTCAGTTTTACCATCTCTAAATGGGGACAATAAGCTTGAAGAGTCAGTGAATGCTATTGTAATTACTAAGTCCTTTAGATATTCCCCTGGATACAAGGATGAATGTGGAAGAGGATGGGGCTGGTGGCCCAGACTGGGGCAGCACCTGCTGAAAACACTGGTTACTCATCTTCAGGGTTCACTGTCTCCTCAAGACTGTTCTTGATGAGGTCTCAGGTGAAGACCAAGTTTGGTAAATCCTCATATTTCTCAGCTAGAATGCAGTAGGTTTCTAACCATTTCATGCAAACCACAAACCCACCCCACAAATTCCATGTCTAGCTTCCAGGCATAAATGAAGAAAATGAAGTCGCTGCTATTTTAAAAGCTAATTACTAGTAAAATACTTTCATATTCACATTTCCTGTGAAATAAAGGTCTCTGGCAGGCAGAGCTAGTCAGTAACACTTTTGTTCCAAGCAGGGGTTTTCCTTTAGTACAGAACATGCTGTACCCTACTCAGAAAATGTCTGATTTAGTTCTGAAGGGGAGACCGTGAAAGCATATACTTTTTTATTACACACATTTACACATTTAAAAATATCTATCCCATCTCACTAAAGAGATATGGATGCTGTTGGTGAGTCTTTCATTTTTGAAAATTTTATGATAAATAAATGAAAGAAAACATACAGAGATACCTAGTTTAGTGTCTGGAATTGTAACAATAAGCAAAGAAATTTGACCACAAACAATCTGCACTTGGAGCGTAAGTTTTAAGAGAACTTCATATCATCAAATTTCAGCTTCTTTGGAAGAATGATCTTTAGAAATATTTTCAGGGATTCAGTATTTTCAATTTTGAGCATTTTTCTATATGTATACTATTGGTTCTTCTCAAAAAGCTATATTAGTTAGAGAATAAGGAAGAGTATAAAGAAAAAATCATTTTGAGCTTTTTTCTTCTTAATGATTGAAGTCAATACAATTCCAAATTGTGTAGGATTCAGACCATGTACCTGGTGCTGTCAAAATACTTGAAAGTACTTCACAGAGTTGAATATATTGAATTTGAGCTCAGAATTCTGCAGTTCCCCATGTCAGTTTATCTAGAAAATCACATATATTTCTGAATACCTCCAAATCACTTGGTATAAGTAGAAAATAGGGGAGTTCCCTAGTGGCATATGTCTGCTAATGCAGGAGACACAGATTTGATCCCTGATTCGGGAAGACTCCACGGGCTGAGGGGCAACTAAGCTCAAGTGCAACAACTACTGAGCTTGGGCCCTAAAGCCTGGAAGCTGCAACCACTGAGCTGACACGCGATGACTACCGAAAGCCTGTGTCCCCTCGAGTCCATGCTCCACAACAAGAGCAGCCACCATGATGAGGGGCCTGCACAGCGCAACTATAGGAGCACCTGCTCTCTGCAACTAGAGGAAAGCCCATGCAGCAACAAAGACCCAGTACAGCCAACAATTAAATAAACAATTTAAAAATTATTCACAAAGAAAGAAGAAAACATTCTTCCCTTCCAGTTTAAAAAAAAAAAAGTGGAAAGAATACCCTTCACTTGTAATCTCCAGTTCCTCATCTCTGATTTACTCTTTTCATTGTAGAAAAGCATTATGCAAAATTTAGGCCATAAAAAGGCATACAGAACAAACAGCCGACAACCAGGTATTGGGTTGGCCAAAAAGTTTATTCGGATTTTCTGCAAGACGCAAAGGCAAAATCCAAACAAACTTTTTGGCCACCCAAGACCTCCCTTGAAGCCTGATAAATAACCTTATTGACAACACAGGTGAACGCTGCTACAACACGTAAGTCTCCCTCCTTAACTTGAACTATACCATTCCCACGCATCTCATTTATCATGTATGTATCCTTAAACCATATGGAATATTTTTTCAGTTGTTTCAGTTCAGTTCAGTCGCTCAGTCGTGTCCGACTCTTTGCGACCCCATGAATCGCAGCACGCCAGGCCTCCCTGTCCATCACCAACTCCCGAGTTCACCCAAACTCATGTGCATTGAGTCGGTGATGCCATCCAGCTATCTCATCCTCTGTTGTCCCCTTCTCCTCCTGCCCCCAATCCCTCCCAGCATCAAAGTCTTTTCCAATGAGTCAACTCTTCACATCAGGTGGCCAAAGTATTGGAATTTCAGCTTTAGCATCAGTCCTTCCAATGAACAGCCAGGACTGGTCTCCTTTAGAATGGACTGGTTGGATCTCCTCGCAGTCCAAGGGGCTCTCACGAGTCTTCTCCAACACCACAGTTCAAAAGCATCAATTCTTCGGTGCTCAGCCTTCTTCACAGTCCAACTCTCATATCCATACATGACCACTGGAAAAGCCATAGCCTTGACTAGACGGACCTTTGTTGGCAAAGTAATGTTTCTGCTTTTGAATATGCTATCTAAGTCAGTCATAACTTTCCTTCCAAGAAGTAAGCATCTTTTAATGTAAATAGTGTCATAGTGTATGTATTCTTATGCAACTGGCTTTATTCACTCAGCATTATGTGTGAGAATTATCTATGCACACACACAGTTTACATTCACTCATTTTCACTGCTATATGATGTTCCACTGCATAAATCCACCAGTTTATGTCCTGATTTAGTGAGTGTGTGGAACCCACTCCAGTGTTCTTGCCTGGAGAATCCCAGGGATGGGGGAGCCTGGGGGCTGCTGTCTATGGGATCGCACAGAGTCGGACACGACTGAAGCGACTTAGCAGCAGCAGCAGCAGTGTGTGTGTGTACACACTCAGTCATGTCCGACTCTGTGGCCTCATGGACTGTAGCCTGCCAGGTTCCTCTGTCCATGGATTCTCCAGGCAAGAATACTGGAGTGGGTTGCCATTTCCTACTGCAGGGACTCTTCCCAACCCAGGGATCAAACTCGAGTCTCTTACATCTCCTGCACCGGCAGGCTCGTTCTTCACCACTAGCGCCACCTGGGAAGCCCCCTGGATTTAGTGAATACCGGCCATATTCATTTACTACTGCAAATGGACATGAGTTGTCTCCATTTCTATTTGTCAAATCCTCTGTAACTTTTGGTAATGTCAATTTACATTTTTCTGCCAGTCTGCTATCCCTTTGTGATTTAATTTGCATTTCTCCGATTGGTACTAGCAGTACAGTTAAGTCTCTTTCTTGTAAGTTTCTTGCCACTTTAATTTTCTGAAAATTGTTCTACATACCTATCTTATTGAGTGGGAGGTTTTTTTAATTTTTAACACAAATTTATTAAGGCCTTTTCTTAGTGGTTTAATAATTTGTCCCTTACCCTGAGGCCATAAAGATCTTTTGGCATATTTTCTTCTATAATAATTTTGCCTTTCAAATTCCTCTGGTGAGAATTGATTTTTGTATACAGAGACCCAATCTCATATGTTTTTCCCTTGAGGAGAATGGAAGGCCCCAGCCCCATTTATTGAGTCAAGTACACTTTCCCCATTGGTTTGCAGTGCCAACTCAGACCTAGGCTAATTTTCTACACGTGTATGTTCCCTACTTCTTCCTTCTGTGTTTAGCTCTTTTCAGTTGAAGAGAATCCCTTAGAAGTTTCTCTTGGAAGAGTTGGTAGGTGGTTATCTTCCTTAGAAATGCATAAAACTATTCGCCTTTTCCTGAATGACATTTAAGTGAATATACAATGTAATTGCCCCAAACATTTTGAAAATATCCCATTGTCTTCTCTGTCTATGATAACAGAGATCCTACAACCATCCATTTGAATTGCTCCTCTACGCATAATCTGTCTTACCTCTTGTAGCTTTATATATTTTCCTCTTTACCTTTGACATCTGTACTTTTAATATAATGTTTCTAGATGCAAACTTGTTGCATTTGTCTTAGTTGAACTTCTGTGTGTCTTTTTAAGCTTTGGGTTCTTTTTGAACTTTAAAAATTCTTTCTAATATTGTTTTTCCACCACGTTCTTATATTCCTCCTTCTGGAATTTCTACTAGCTTTAAACTGAAGCTTCTCATTTCATCTTCCATGTCTCTTCATTTCATCCTCCATATTTCCTATCTGTTTCTCTGTTCTGCATTCTGTGTGGTTGCATCAGGAATATTTAACAATTCATTAATTTTCTATTCATCTGCATCTACTCGGTTGTTTAATCTGTTGACTTTTATTTTAACAACATTGTCTTTCATTGCTTAAAATGTCTGCACGCTCCTTTTTTCAAATCTGGATGGTCTTTCTCCCCACAAAATATCTAGTTCTAGAGGTGGGAACTCTATTCCTTCTTGTATCCCTTTGAACATTTTAAAGATTCCTAAGTGGGAGTGCTCATGGTCTTTCATTCATGGTCTTGAAGCTTCTGTCCCTGGCTTTCTTGTTTTCATATTCTATGTGCTGACCTTTGCTAAATCCATTCAGTTCCTTGTTATAAACTGTAATATACTAATGACCGTCAAATCTAGGCCAGATACATCTTCTAAGCTCGAATCTCATGTGCTTTCCTCCCAGTGCTTGTATATGCACCTAAACATTTCACAGATACTTCAACCTTAGCCTACCCAAATGAGCTCATGACTGGCCTCATAAAAGTCTGTTTTCTTTCACATTCCCCATTCTTTTTGTTTTTTAACATTTTAATTTTTTTTTTTACTTTAAACTGAAAGATAATTGCTTTACAGTATCGCGTTGGTTTCTGCCATATATCAACATGAATCAGCTATTGGTATACATATGTCCTCTCTCTCTTGAATTCCCTCCCACCCCATCCCACCCCTCTAGGTTGTCACAGAGTCCCCATTCTTTTGAGTGGCACTTTCCTCTTTCTGCTCAGGCATTGAAGCCAGAAACTGAGGTAATACTGCAAATCTGCCTGCTATCTCAGCTCTTACATCCAATCAACAAGGCGTGCATGCTTAGTTGCTAAGTCATGTCTGACTCTTTGCAGCTCCGTGGACCGTAGCCTGCCAGGCTCCTCTGTCCACGGAATTTCCCAGGCAAGAATACTGGGGTGGGTTGCCATTTCCTTCTCAGAGTATCTTCTAACCCAGGGATCAAACCCTCATCTGCTGGGTCTCCTGCATTGTGGGCAGATTCTTTACCCACTGAGCCACTTAGGAAGCCCAGTCAACAAGAACCTCTGCATATTCTGCCCCTCTGACAAATCTCATGTCCATCCCTCTCTTTTCTATTTCTCCTGAGTTCATTCCCTGATCACTCCCTCCGGGATGCTACAATAGTGGTCCAGGTGATCTTCCAACTCTACTTTGGTCGTGTCAGATTTTTAAAATGATCCCAGACAAGAAAAATATCAAGATTTTCTTTTTTTTTTTTTTTCTCTTATTGTTGAACCATGAAATCACCAAAAAGAACTTCAAAATATTGTGTGCTCATTTCCGGTCTGAGGTGACAGCTGGATTGCAGCCTAAGAGTCAGCCTTTCTCAACTTTAAAGTAATATTAAATATTTAAAGGACACTCGGGGCAGGGGGGACAAAAACAGTCACATATCCTATTGACAAGACTATGGGAGGAAATGCCAACAACGAAATCTGCAAAGCTGATATGAACTTCAAAATCCATGGGTGACCCTGAGTCATGCTTTGAGTCCTGAAGAAGAGGTCAGGCAGGCTCGCAAGGCAGAGAAAAAAGGCATCGTTCCTCTCCATTGGCTTTCTTGGGGCTAGAGGATCCAAAGTCACTCTCAACCAGGTTGCTTCAATGTAACCAGCCTCTTTTGTGGATAATACATTTTGATGCAACCTGAGTATCATTTGCCATATCCCTTTCCAACCAACAAAGCCCATGTACCCATCTCAGTTAGATTAGAGTCAGAAACCCCTAGAGACTAAATGTAAGACCTAAGAAATTGGGCTGATCTCCCCACCCCTGGCTTCTCTCTCACTCTCTCATCAGAATAGAATTCCAGCTATCTGAAATCATTCTAAACTAAAACTTCTAGAAACTCTGATAAAGGTAACCTTACCTGAATAGACACTATCCATAAAGTTCTAACTGTCTTGCTTAACATTTAAAGCCTACTCTACAGATTCAATCTACATTTATCATCTTACCCCTTATACTACTTCTAAACATTGAGAGCTCCAGCTCCACAGTATTATCAAAGATTTCCAAAACATTTCCAGTGCTCTCCCACATTCTTGTCTAGGTTCCCCTTGTTCCTTCTGCCTAAAAGAGCCTCTCTTTTCTCTTTAAGCTCACTGAAATTGTCTCATTATTAAAAATCCATCTTCAAGGTGCAAATTTCTTCACAAAGCCTTCCCCAAATCCCTAAACTGGAATTAATCTCTCCCTCCCCTATGTTCCCATAGAATTTCCTTGTACTCTTATTATGATACTTATCACTGTCTGCCTTATACAGCTAGCTCAATTTTGCTTCTCCCATTGGACTGTGAATCTGTTTTAATCAGCTAACACATATCACAGTGTCTTCTGTATCATAGCTTTGCAGCAAACATGTATTGAATTAACTGAAGACAAGATGAAATGAAATTTCACAAAGAGCTTCTCACTCAAGTTTCAACTTTTACTACTCAACTTTATATTGATCTTTAAAACAATAGCTGAGATTTGTCACAAAGCCAAGCAGCCAGCTGAAAAGAAACTAAATCTTGAATTTCCTTTGCAGTTTTAAAGAGGAAACCCAAAGGTGATACCTTCCCTGACAAAGGAAAGTGGAACTAAAGGCCATAAGGGGTTTTGGGGTCATGAAACAAAAGGAAGTCCTATTTTCTAATCTCCGTAAGATGATAGGCTTGCTGATCTCTCCTGTCTCACTGAGAATAAAATATGTCATGGAAGGCTTGAAGATGTTACAATAGTGGGAAAACCAAGAATGATGTAATAATGAGTAGCTGAGATGTTCAACAGGTCCATATCAATTTCTCTTCTTCCCTTCTTCCAAACAAATGACAAATATATAGTCATTGCTAATTTTAAAGCCAGTTAGGTATTTCTCACACAATAATGAATCAACCATCCAAACATCTTTCATAGTTACGTCCTAATTAGCCAGACACTTTAATTGTGAAGTTTGCAGTCATCGTGGAGCTAGAGGGCTAGGGAGAACTTGTCGCTTTGCATTGGTCATAAGAACTTTAAAACCCATAATGGTTTTGAAAGGCATAGAAGCTGTGCTTTGGGTTCCTCTTCTCACCAAATTCAAAAGCACAATTGCTCTTGCTTTTCAGTCATTTATTCAAACATTAATCAAGTTCTTGCTATGTTCTAAGCACCATGCTAAAAACTAGTGGCAAAGCGATGAGAAATAAGCAAGCATGGCCACTGGCCTCATGGAGTTTCCTTTCCCTTAGAGGAGAGAGATATCAATAAAATAATTCCATGAAATTACTGCTGTGAAAGAAGGCCTTGTGACATGTTTACGAGACAAAGGAATCTGAGTTACTCTGGAGAATTACAGTTTCTCTAGAAAGGGATTTTACACTGAAATTTGAAGGTTGAATAGGAGTTTAATAGGAAGGGTACAGGGAGGAAAAGAGAATGTTCTCGGCAGAGTGAAGCAGGGCATACAAAGGCCTTGCTGCCTGAGAAAAGACATTTGTGAACACTGAGATAAAAATACCTTAAAGGGAGCTTCCCTGGTGCCTCAGTGGTAAAGAACCTGCCTGCCAATGCAGGAGACACAGCTTCGATCCCTGATCTGAGATGGTCTCACAAGCCACGAAGTCACTAGGCCGGTACACCACAACTACTGAAGCCCACGCTCTGCAGAAGAAACCACTGCAGTGGGCGGCCTGTGTTCTGTACCGCAACTAGAGAGTAGCCCACGCTGGCCGCAGCAGGGAAAGCCTGCACGCGGCAACAAGGACCCAGGCCACCGAAAATTAGAAAAATAAATAAACAAAGAAAAGTACTTAAAAAAAAATAGCTTTAAAGCTAACGTGGTGACTACATCACATCATTCTTTCAGTCTGCCCATACTACCTACTGCCCAAGTTCATGGGATTCTACAGAACGTTCTATTTAATAAAAATTAACTGTGTAGCAGTTTGGAAGCTTAAAATTGCAGGCTGTTTTAAAGAGTTGAGTGAAAAACACGTCATCATATGGGGGAAGGGGGAGATGTGAATACCTGACTGTGTCCAGAGACTTCTGAATTGTTTCTTTTTTATTTTTGTGACCCATTCTCCTTCCGCTTGCTCTCTGAACTCAGATGACCATCACAGGGTCTAAGTTTTCCCTTCCGTTATTCTGCATTTTCCCCTTCAAATGAAAGACAGTCCTACAAAAACCAACTCAGAAAGGATTTCATTATCCTTTCCTGGGCAATCACTGGAATTACTACTGCACAACTCCATTGCACTTTGTTTAAGGCTCCTGGGATAGAAACCAACATTATTATTATTATTTTAATTATCAGATAAGAGGAAGCTGATTGGTTTTGTACATCTAAGAGCTCATTTCTTAAAATTTCTAAAGTTTGTTTCACTGATTCAGAATGACTCTTGAAGCCGTATGTTTATTCAGTGTTTTTACTTACTGGCCAGCGTGTTCTGATTTCTGCCTTGTTAGGGGCAATACATTAATCTCCACCCACAATCCTGACATATAGGATTGGCACAGCATTTATTAATTGACCTTTCACTTACATTGGTTTTCTTTTTACCTTCACCACATCCACCATCTTGGACTGACCATATCTGTTTTTAACACAGCGTAAAACGGGGTCAAGCTGCTACTTCCTGAGCCGGGTTCAATAAATAAAACTAATAACTGAGATTGATTACCCATTTAGATAGCAAACTACAAAACCCAAGATGTATTGTGTAATTTGCAGCTCTATGACATATATTAAATTTCCAACATAATATAAATAATTCATGTAAATAACCAAGAGAAGATACCCAAGAATGAAACTGTATGGTTCTCCTTTCACAGCAGGCGAAATAAATGACAAATTTAATGACAAAGTTCATTAACTTTTGACTTAGGTTCTCCTATAAGTGTATTATAACTAACCACTACCTAATTGAAACCATGTATAGATTAAGGAAATTCTGTGATCTGTCCTTATTTAGAAGCTTTCTTAATTGAACGTTTGCTGCTGCTGCTAAGTCGCTTCAGTTGTGTCCGACTCTGTGCAACCCCATAGACGGCAGCCCACCAGGCTCTGCCATCCCTGGGATTCTCCAGGCAAGAACACTGGAGTGGGTTGCCATTTCCTTCTCCAATGCATGAAAGTGAAAAGTGAAAGTGAAGTCACTCAGTCGTGTCCGACCTTCGTGACCCCATGGACCGTAGCCTACCAGGCTCCTCTGTCCATGAGATTTTCCAGGCAAGAGTACTGGAGTGGGTTGCCATTGCCTTCTCTGAATTGAACGTCTAGACCCCTTCAAAAGTGATCTCTTAGCCTACACGTTTCTTGTTGTTGTTTAGCTGCTAAGTCATGTCTGGCTCTTTTGCAACCCTATGGACTATAGCCCACCAGTCTTCTCTGCCCGTGGGATTTCTCAGGCAAGAATACTGGAGTGGGTTGCCATTCCCTCCTCCAGGGGATCTTTCTGACCCAGGGATCGAACCTGCATCTCCTGCATGGCAGGTGGATACTTCACCTCCGAGCCCACTCTGAATTCCACCACCTTGTGATTTAGGTAATTAAGTCCCTCAGATAACTATTGGAGGGAAAAAGGGAAAAAAAGCAAGTATAAGGGATATGAGAGCTAAATTCTTCTTCATTGGTGCCAGGGGAGTAGAACATGGTAGATAAAATGTGGAATGAGTGTTGAATTTTGTTTATACTTGCCCATGTTTAAATTGGTAAGCTGAACATAATCACTTAACCCCTAAGGTTTCATAACTTGCAAGATAAGGACAAATAGTCCACCTATAAGGTGGTTTCATGGCTTAATTAGATTTGAGGAAGCCAAGATAATCCTTATATCCTCCCTGAGAGATATATAAATAATGGATGATGTGATGTTCAGAGCCTTTAATGAAGAGGCTCTGCCACTGGGATACTCCAGCCTGGGATGAGAGAGTGGCTATGTTTGTAAACTGTCAAAAATAGTATGTGAGACTAGGCAGTGTGGATCCCTAGCCTTTAGGGGTGAGAACATAAGCACTTCTGGGTACTCTGTAGCTTAGCGAGTACTCACTACTGGTGATTGTACTGGACACTGCTTTCATCAGTGAAGTCCTTTTAGTGTCTACAGATAGCTGAACAGGTTTTTCTGGAATAGTCTTAAGATGAAGAGGATTCTGCTTTCCAGGTGTTTTTTATAATGGGAGCTATAAGCAACTAACTTGACTTTCATTCTTTAGAAGAATCATTATTGTTACTATCATTCCCATTTTACAGATGAGAAAACAAACACACAGATAAGAGCTCAGTGGTATGTCCAGGACAACAAAGATAGGAAGGGACACATATGAGGTTCAGCTTGAGCTCACTCTGTGCCCTACTGTTGAAGAAGCAAAGAGAAGGTGTCTGGAATCTTTTTTTGTGTTGAACTCTGTTCTTCTCATAGGATCCAAAGTTGGCAAATGTTCATCAAGGATGACAGTTTGAATTTTAGGAATTCCTGAGGCTTTGTATAAAAGTACAGGCATACTAGGGTTTCCCTAGTGGCTCAGTGGTAAAGAATCTGCCTGCAATGCAAGAGACATGGGCTTGATCTCTGGGTTAGGAAGATCCCCTGCAGAAGGAAATGGCAACCCACTCCACTATTCTTGCCTGGAGAGTCCCATGGACAGAGGAGCCTCGCAGGCTACAGTTCATGGAGTTGGCAAAAAGTCAGCAACTGAGCAACTGAAAGTATTGGCATACTATTAGTTCTGGGTATAAGTTCTCCACAGTAATCCCTTTTACTTTGGATATAATTACTTGAGTTGCCAGGTCCCTCAAGGATTGCATTGAGCTATCATAATCAAGGAGTCCCTCACTACATATAATAACAAACCAATCTTTGAAAGTTTTCTGGGAACGTTAGAAACGAGTGAGGAGGTAACATTTTGAATACATTCAGATTAAAGCAGAAGCTTCGTACTGTCTCAATGAGGATGGAGTTTAGGGGAGTTGATTCTGTCTTTGACAAACTTTCAGCAGGTTTTGTAGCCACAATAATACCAGGGGCTCTTCTCTCGGCCCAGGGACAGAGTCGCCCTTTTGTCAGCTCCAGCCCCACCCTCTTCCACATGAAATTTGGCACTAGCATCTTCAAGGACAAGCTGACTTTTCTAGGGATTTTTTTTTTTTTTTTTTTGCCCGCAACTGTTGGTATTCTCAGGCTGCTGACTTCTCCCACACTCAGTCTGGGACACATGAGGCAAAAAGAAAATCCACAGAACTCGCAGTTGTGTCAGTCCTTGGATCTCAAAGCTCCTAGTGAATCACCTTTTTCTTTCTACCTTTCATAGGCTTATGTTTTATATATCCTGTCCTTATCGCTTATATAACCACATATAGCTATACTTGGAGAAACAGAAAAAAATATACCTACTACATCTTTCCAGAAATGATGGTCTCCTTAACTTGCCTTTGTGTGTATATATGTTAAAATACATATAACATAACGTTTGCTGTGTTAACCATTTTTATGTGCCTGGTTCAGGGATATTAATTACTTTCGAACATGAGGCAAAAAGAAAATCCACAGAACTCGCAGTTGTGTCAGTCCTTGGATCTCAAAGCTCCTAGTGAATCACCTTTTTCTTTCTACCTTTCATAGGCTTATGTTTTATATATCCTGTCCTTATCGCTTATATAACCACATATAGCTATACTTGGAGAAACAGAAAAAAATATACCTACTACATCTTTCCAGAAATGATGGTCTCCTTAACTTGCCTTTGTGTGTATATATGTTAAAATACATATAACATAACGTTTGCTGTGTTAACCATTTTTATGTGCCTGGTTCAGGGATATTAATTACTTTCGCAAAATTGTGCAAACATCACCACCACGCATCTCCAAAATTTTTTCACACTCCAAAGAGAACTCTGTACCCATTAAACAATAATTCTTTATTCTATCCTTCCCCTAAATTCTGGTCACCTCTAGCTTACTTTCCATGTCTATTCATTTGCCTATTCTAGGTTATTTCACATAAATGGAACCATATCATATTTGTCCTTTTATGTCTGGTTTATTTCACTTAGCATAATGTTTTAGGGTCCATCCTTTTTTTTTTTTGGTATGGAAAAAAAAGGTCCATCCATTTTTAATGTGTGTCACAATTTTATTCTTTTTCATGGTTGAGTAATATTCCACTGTGTTCTGTTTGTTCATTTATTTGTCAATCAACACTTGGGCTGTCTCCTAACTTGCCTTTTTTGACAAGGTAGTACTGAGGACAAGGCAGAAGAGGGCAGCGGAAGTGTGTGAAAATCTCATCTTGGTTTGCCCTAGTTTCTCCTCTCAGTTCTATCAGAGGCAGCAGGACAGAGAAAGGCCTGACTCTTAAGTTGCAAGTCCCAGAATCCCAGAACACTCTTCAGCCTGCCTTCCTCTAGGAAGCCTCTGAACTTAGGTGGTGGGCTAAGCTGTGCTCACTTCCTTTGATAACCTTCCATATGTATTCATTCACAGTGTAGTTCAGTTCAGTCACCCAGTCGTGTCCGACTCTTTGCGACCCCATGAACTGCAGTACGCCAGGCCTCCCTGTCCATCACCAACTCCCGGAGTTCACTCAGACTCACATCCATTGAGTCCATGATGCCATCCAGCCATCTCATCCTCGGTCGTCCCCTTCTCCTCCTGCCCCCAATCCCTCCCAGCATCAGGGTCTTTTCCAATGAGTCAACTCTTCGCATGAGGTGGCCAAAGTACTGGAGCTTCAGTTTTAGCATCATTCCTTCCAAAGAAATCCCAGGGTTGATCTCCTTCAGAATGGACTGGTTGGANCCCCTTCTCCTCCTGCCCCCAATCCCTCCCAGCATCAGGGTCTTTTCCAATGAGTCAACTCTTCGCATGAGGTGGCCAAAGTACTGGAGTTTCAGCTTTAGCATCATTCCTTCCAAAGAAATCCCAGGGCTGATCTCCTTTAGGATGGACTGGTTGCATCTCCTTGCAGTCCAAGGGACTCTCAAGAGTCTTCTCCAACACCACAGTTCAAAAGCATCAATTCTTTCCGCTCAGCTTTCTTCACAGTCCAACTCTCCCATCCATACATGACCACAGGAAAAACCATAGCCTTGACTAGACGGACCTTTGTTGGCAAAGTAATATCTCTGCTTTTGAATATGCTATCTAGGTTGGTCATAACTTTTCTTCCAAGGAATAAGCGTCTTTTAATTTCATGGCTGCAATCACCATCTGCAGTGATTCTGGAGCCCAAAAAAATAAAGTCTGACACTGTTTCCACTGTTTCCCCATCTATTTCCCATGAAGTGATGAGACCAGATCAGAGATGGGCAATCTGGCTTCTGGACCAAATCTGGCCATTGTATGTTTTTGTACAACCTGCAATCTAGAGCCATTTTTAGACGTTTTTATTCTTTTGAATGTCTGAAAAAAATCAAAAGAAGAATATACCCCATGATGTGAAAAATTAAATAAAATTCAAATGTGGCCTGGTCCTGGCCATTAAGTCTTTCCTAAGCCTTAGATTTTCCTGCTTTAGAGTGCAGAAGTCCACTTTCCCTTCTGTTGATTTTGCCTAGAGTTGACCTTACTTTCATTGTACCCAAAACTGGTGAGCTATCCATGAGTAAAATTGAAAGATTTATCCCTCTAGGGATAGGAACAGGACTCACTTATCCTGTGCTTGTGTGACACCAAAAATAATAAGATAGATAAGATCAGTTCAGTTCAGTCGCTCAGTCATGTCTGACCCTTAGCAACCCCATTGATTGTAGCACACCAGGCTTCTGTGTCCTTCACCATCTCCTCGATCTTGCTCAAATTTATGTCCATTGAGCTGGTGATGACATCCAACCATCTTGTCCTCTTTCATCCCCTTCTGCCTTCAATCTTTCCCAGCATCAGGGTCTTTTCCAGTGAGTCAGTCCTTTGCATCAGGTGGCCAAAGTGTTGGAGTTTCAGCTCCAGCATTAGTCCTTCCAGTGAATATTCTGGGTTGATTTCCTTTAGGATTGACTAGTTTGATCTCCTTGCATCCAAGGGACTCTCAAAAGTCTTCTCCAGGACCACAGTTCAAAAGTATCAGTTCTTCAGTGCTCAACTTTCTTTATGGTCCAACTCTCACATCCATCCATGACTAGTTGAAAACCATAGCTTTGACGAGAAGGACATTTGTCAGCAGAGTGGTGTCTCTGCTTTTTAATACACTGTCTAATTTTGTTATAGCTTTTCTTCCAAGGAGTAAGTGTCTTTTAATTTTGTGGCTGCCGTCATCATCTGCAGTGATTTTGGAGCCCCCCAAAATAAAGCCTGTCACTGTTTCCATTGTTTCCCCATCTATTTGACATGAAATGATGGGACTGGATGCCATCAATCTTAGTTTTTTGAATGTTGAGTTTCAAGCCCACTTTTTCACTCTCCTCTTTCACCTTCATCAAGAGGCTATTTAGTTCCTCTTTGCTTTCTGCCATTAGAGTGGTGTCATCTGCATATCTGAGGTTATTGATATTTCTCCCAGCAATCTTGATTCCAGCTTGAGCTTCATCCAGCCCAGCGTTCCACATGATATACTCTACATAGAAGTTAAATAAGTAGGGTGACAGTATACAGCCTTGATGTTCTGCTTTCCCAATTTGGAACCAGTCTGTTGTTCCATGTCTGTTTCTAACTGTTGCTTCTTGATCTGCATACAGGGTTCTTAGGAGGCAGATAAGGTGGTCTGGTATTCCCATCTCTTTAAGAATTTTCCACAGTTTGTTGTGATCCATGCAGTCAAAGGCTTTAGCGTAGTCAATGAAGCAGAAGTAGATGTTTTTCTGGAATTCTTTTGCTTTTTCTATGATCCGACGGGTGTTGGTAATTTGATCTCTGGTTCCTCTGCCTTTTCTAAATCCAGCTTGAGTGTCTGGAAGTTTTCCATTCATGTACTGTTGAAGCTTAGCCTGGAGAATGTTGAGCATTACTTTGCTAGCGTGTGAGATGAATGCAATTGTGCAGTAGTTTGAACATTCTTTGGCATTGCCTCTCTTTGGGATTGAAATGAACTCACCTTTCCCACTTTTGGCCACTGGTGAGGTTTCCAAATTTGCTGGCATATTGGATGTGGCACTTCCACAGCATCATCTTTTAGGATTTGAAATAGCTCAGCTGGAATTCCATCACTTCTACTGGCTTTGTTCTTAGTGATGCTTCGTAAGACCCACTTGACTTCACATTCTGTCTGGCTCTAGGTGAATGATCACACCATCATGGTTATCTGGGGCATTAAAATCTTTTTTGTATAGTTCTTCTGTGTATTCTTGCCACCTCTTCTTAATATCTTCTGCTTCCATTAGGTCCATACCGTTTCTGTCCTTTATTGTGCCCATCTTTGATGAAGTGTTCCCTTGGTATCACTAATTTTCTAGAAGAGATCTCTAGTCTTTCCCATTCTATTGTTTTCCTCTATTTCTTTGCATTGTTCACTTAGGAAGCCTTTCTTATCATTCCTTGCTGTTCTTTGGAACTCTGTATTTAGATGGATATATCTTTCCTTTTCTCCTTTTGCCTTTCGTTTCTCTTCTTAAGGTAAGATGAGGTAGAACTCAATGTCATCGGTGGGCATATGGCTTAAACCAAGCCAGTGAAACTCCACTCAGGATTTTTGTTTCTATGTCTATTGGAAAAGAGGAATTTTTTCTACTGTAGTCTAAGCCGGGAAGGTATAGTCTAAATCATCTAGAGACCACCATTTAGAGAGAGACTGCCTGAGAATGAAATCAATGCAAAGGACAATGCAAGTGAAAAAAAGGAGAATTCAAGTCCTAATGCTCCAATTAGAGTCCCTAGACCTAGGTGTACTTTCAATTATATGAGTTGGATCCTCTTTGCTTAATCTAGTGTGAGTTGGGTTTCTGTTATTGCAAATGGAAAAATTCATATCTAAAGACTTATGGAGTTGAAATCTATGAGATGTTGTCTATTTTTTTAATATCAGATGTTGTCTTAGTTTGAGCTCCTTTGCCAGAGATAAGTATTAGGGTGTGGGTGGCTTATTTGGGTGAAGAAGGCAAGGGTGAAGAAGCAGTGAGAGTGAAAGGCAAAATCCAATAAAGAGGGGTTGTTGACGACCTGGGGACCCACTGGGTAGACCGTCTCAGACTCGTCCCTCCCAAGGAAGGGAAACGCAGGCATCTACCCAGCATCTTTGCTCCCTCATGTATCAGAATTTAGGGCTGCTGGTGCACCCAGTTGAGTAGGCTTCCTCCCCTTAGGAGAAAACTTCAAGCAGAACTGTAGGGAGGTGCTGGGCTTACACGCAGCAGCCTTAGGGAACTCTCCAGCACAGCTACTCTGCAGTCAGGCGAGCGGTAAGTATAATGTAACGCACTGAGTCAACAGGCCATACTGTTACCCATTCTATGTTAGTGGTCAGCTGCTTCTGTTAATCCTGTGTGCTCTTAGGAATGCCCTCGAGTGGAGAAGCAACCCTGAAAGAAGCAACGGAGAAAAAGCAGAAGAAGAACAAATGGGAAAGGTGAAAGGCAAGAAGAAAAAGACAGAGGTGGAATTGTAGGAGTGCTGTGGACAAAATTGTGTCAAATGCCATTTACTTGCACGAGTGATGTCTAAGATGATTGGTAGGTGCTTTGGAAAGAATATTAATGCTTTTAAGACCTTGGGTATGATGAATACCAAAGAATTGATGCTTTTGAACTGTGGTGTTGGAAAAGACTCTTGAGAGTCCCTTGGACTACAAGGAGATCCAACCAGTCCATTCTGAAGGAGATCAGCCCTGGGATTTCTTTGGAAGGAATGATGCTAAAGCTGAAACTCTGGCCACCTCATTTGAAGAGTTGACTAATTGGAAAAGACTCTGATGCTGGGAGTGATTGAGGGCAGAAGGAGAAGGAGACGACAGAGGATGAGATGGCTAAATGGCATCACTGACTTAATGGGTGCGAGTCTGGGTGAACTCTGGGAGTTGGTGATGGACAGGGAGCCTGGCGTGCTGCAATTCATGGGGTTGCAAAGAGTCGGACATGACTGTGCAACTGAACTGAACTGAATACAAGGGATTGCAGATATCAAATGCATACCCCAAAATCACACACTTGCTAGAGGCAGAGCTAAATTTCTTTTTTTTTTTTAAGTTTTGTTTAAAAAAAACCCTTTTTGTTTTATATTGGAGTATAGCTGATTAACAGCATTGTGATAGTTTCAAGTGGACAGCAAAAGGACTCATCCATACATATACATGTAGCCATTCTCCTCCAAACTCCACTGGCAGAGCTGAATTTCAAACTCCGATGTTCCTACTCTTGATTCAGTGACACTTCTACAACTCATACCACCTAAATGGGAGCCCAGTGACCTATATATAACAGAGCTCTGAAAATGGATCACTGGTCTAGACCAAGTACTCAGCTCCTCCAGAGAGCCATACGTGGTTTCCAGGTCATTGTCAAATAAAATTGCAGAGTCTGGATGTTATGGCTTGAGTCATGTCCCCCTCAAAAGATATAGTGAAGTCCTAGCCCTCAGGTGGAGAAGAGGACGACAGAGGATGAGATGGTTGGATGGCATCACTGACTCAATGGACTTAAGTTTGAGCAAGCTCCAGGAGATGGTGAAGATGGGGAATCCTAGTATGCTGCAGTCCGTGGGGTTGCAAAGAGTCAGACACGACTTAACAACTGAATAACAACCCCCAGTACTACACAATGTCCTCTTATTTGGAAATAGAGTCATAGTTAAGTTTAACAAGGTCATACTGGAATAGTGTGGGCTCTTAATCCAGTAAGACTTGTGTTTGCATAAAAAGATGGCCACGTGAAGACACAGGCAGGGAAAACACCATGTGATGACAAAGGCAGAGATTGGAGTGTGTAGCTGCAAGCTGAGGAATGCCCACAATTGCCAGAAAACTACCAGGGACTGGAAGAGGCAAGGAAGGATTCTTCTACAGCTTTCAGACGGAGTATGGTCCTGCTGACACCATGATTTCAGACTTCTAGCCCCCAGGACTATGAGACAATAAATTTCATTGGTTTTACAGCCCTACATGACAGCAACCTAGGATATTAACACAGCAGGTAAATTTGTTTCTAATAAATCCTACAAAGGTAAATGTCTTTGCTAACGCTTATTTGCCAAAGGAAAAAAAAAATCACATTCTTTTCTCCAGGATAGTATTTTCTGTTTATATGTTAAGTTTCTCAACACAAAACAAAAGCACTCATAAAAAGCCAGAAACAATATGATTTCTATCTTTCAGTTACTCAGTGATGGTTTCAGAGTTCAAAGAGAAATGATGTGTTCTTGGTTTAAGAGCAAGTAGTTGAGATTTAATCCCTATGATCATTTCCCCCAACATTTATTATAAAAACAGATTTCTTTTTAAACTCTGAGGTTATTTTGCGGGGGGGGGGGGAATGTATAGAAAGATACTTACACATTATGGTTGTGTGAAAACATTTTCAACTTAAACTATGGCAGAAAGTATATAAAGCATGGCTACCATTTGAAGAATATATTGTTTTTCCCTTCATGAAAAAGGTAATTTGCAAGGAGTTTACTGAATTTTCTTTGTTGAACTAGTTTTGTTGGGGGATGACCTATAGGTATTAGTACGAAGTGAAAGACCCTCCGGTACTAATATACCTCCCTCTTCCCTTTCTATCCTAGCCTAAAATTCCTTCTCTTACAGAGTCATTTCTTTGGGTTAAGCGAACAAAGGTCAGGACATCATTGTTTTGAGAGATTGTAATAATTCACAGATGACATCTGAGAGAGGTAACAGATAAGTGTTCAGATTATCCATGGCTCTTCTCCCATGAGCTGATTAGCCTGGAATAATTTACTTGATCTGTTAAAGTTTACCAGCAATGTCAAAGAATCTGGATCAGAGAGGCTAAATTTGGTAGTGGAGAAAGCACAATAACATGAGCTTGGAGGACTGTTGGAGAGACCAGTAGGCTTTTTATATTATGTGGACAACAGCCCTTTCTGTCTAGGAAGGTCATCCTCCCCCTTGGCCAGGCAGCTTTAAGGAGGGGGTGCTCTCAAGCAGGGAGGAAGGGAGCTCCATCCACCAGAACAGAACCTACTCTGTTGATGAATGAAGGAGGGGCCTGGATAGAATGCTGTATCCTCAAACCCTAGTGGGAGGCAAGACAAACTGTAGGACCTTGGGTAGCAATGTCTGGAAGCAGAAAGATGGGAGGGGTGCTGATGAGGTGATGGTGATGAGAAAGCCCCCTTGAGGGTGAGCAGGAAGAACAAAGGAGGAGAGGATGCTCTGAGGGTCACCTTCTCCTCTTCCTTTTTGTTGGTTTTTATCAAGAAGTGACCTTATTTTCATCCTGCCCAAAGCTGGTGAGATATTCAGTGAAAAGCTCGTCCCTTTAGGTACCCACTATTTCTATTTTTGCATCTCTCACTCACTGCCTCTGTCTCTCTCTCTCTCACACACACACAAATAGTACCTAATGTGAAACTGTTCAATACAAGGCAATTATTATTTTGACTTTGGACTGTTAATTCAACAGGAGGTAATTTGCCTGCCATTTTTAAAATCCCTCCTCACCTCTGCTCATGCTACTGAAGGGAGAGGGTAGGTCTCTGTTAGCTTGACTGTGTTGTCTATCACAGGAAGCTTGGTACACTTCTTGAGAATGAGAATACTGTTTTGTATGTTCAGGAATGTCTCATAAGTCTTTGTTGGTTGATTATGTCTACATTGCCCATCAAATTGTATCTACCCAAGCTCCGTACATGTAAACATCCTGCTCCAAGACGTCTTTTCCACATGTCATCCTGAATATAGAACAGAAGAAAATGAAGCAAGGAGCAAGCACGTGTTACCCAGACGCACTTGTTTTACTGCACTGCCTAGTGAAGAATCAAGGGCAGAAATATGCAGAGACTAATAGACTTCAGATGAGCAAACGTTAAAACCTGTGTTTGCGAATAAATAGAAATGACTTTCTGGAGGGAAAAAAGGGTGGCAGAAAGGGGATAGGATGAGAAGGAATGTTTGGAATTATGGGAAGAACATCTGGTTCAGTTAAAGAGTCAAACCTGAGAAAACAAAAGCTGGGGGCCTGGATGCCCAGTTTATGTTGGTGAGAGCTTCCTCAGAGCTGGGACTTTGTCCTTTTCACTGCTGAGACCCTAGTGCCACAAGGACATACAAGAAATTTTTGTTGAAGGAATGAAGGATGAATGAATGAATGAATCTCTAGAAAAAATTTTCTGTTCAGGAGGATGCCCATTAGACCTATGGTGTTTCAAAATCAAAGGTTAATTTAATTTTATTTTAGATGATGAATTCTCTGTTCAACCAGGATCTTGCTGAATATAATAAGAGCAAAGCCTCAGTGATGCGAGTTTGGAAGAGAAGTCCAGGACGTCATCTAATTACCTCTCTACCTGTTACATCCCTCTTCATACCTGATGCTCCAGTTCACTGGATATGGGGAGAGGCATCCAGAGATTGTGTTCATAGGAAGCTTCCCAGGTGAATGTAATGGAGACACTCCAGGCTTAGACACTTCATCTCCAGGGTACCCCTGGACACTAGGCTGAATGCTCCATACGAGCAGGGAATATACAGGTTGCATCTCCCACAACTGGAGGGCCATCTTCACCATGGACCACTGTGCTATTTTCTCTACTTCTATTTGTGCAGTTGCCTGTTTGTGGTCTTCTAAGCTTCCCTTGGAGCTGATTTGGAGTTATTGTAGATGCTAAGTGAATATTCATTTGTCTAGCTTTTTCAGAAAATTTGGGACTAGCACAGACAGATATTTTCCTCTTCATCTGAGACAGAGCTTTCCCCTCTTTGAAATGTCTCTGTCATTTTTCTTCACAGCATCCCAGTGGGTGGGGAAAGACAGGTTTTTGTTTTCCTTTTGGCTGTGCTGGGTCTTAGTTGCAGTATGTGGGATCTTTAGTTGTGGCATGTGGGTATAGTTCCCTAACCAGGGATCCAACCCAGGGCCCCTGCATTGGGAGCATGGAGTCTTAACCACTGGACCACCAGGGAAATCCCAAAAGATAGGTATTTGAATTCTTATTTCCTAGATGAGGAAACCAAGGACTAGAATAGTTATTCATTTAACTCTTTGCCAAAAGAAGAATACCAAGTGGAGCTGGGATTGGCTTCCATGGACATATGTACAGTAATTGGTTTTCCTTAAGCACTAAAAAAAAGAACTTTTCTTGGGAGACTACATTAGAATAAGCCCTTATATGAATGTCTTCTACTTAGCAGAAAACTAGTAACATAACATCACAATACAATCTGATGGTTTTGTTGAGCAACAAATATGATCTTACATTTTATTTCAAAGATTATATTTTTGCAATTAGTTGATATTGTCATATGCACTTTGGGTCCCTCAATTCCTTTCAAAGTACTCCTTAATATCTTTCTCATCACCAGTATTTATACATTGCATTTTCCATTAATTTTCAAGTTTGTTCTCTTGAAGTTTCTAATAAGCTTCCTTTGTAACTGAATTCCTCTTCTTCCTCCCCGGTATGCATTCAAAAACAGACATCCTCTGAAAAGCACAATGTTTAATGTATTATCTTGCAGTCTAATTCTCAGACTTTTTGAGATAACCTTGAAAAGGCATCAACTCCATGGCATTCTCTAATGAATATCACAGGGACGTGCATGTTTTGACCCAAACCATGAGAGGAGTTCCTTTGGCAGCAATCCCAGAATTTGGGTCTGCAGATCATAAGAATGAGTTTATTTATGGACAATGATGATGTGAAATCTTCTGCAGAAATACAGAAAATTCTAATCGTTGCCTTACTCTCGAGCATCTCTCCTCAATCTGAGCATAATTTCTTTCAGTTTTGATCAGGATGTGTGATGCATAACTAATGGGCTTCCCGCAGCCATCTGGCAGAGTGTGTGAGTTTGCAGCTCATGCTATGGCAGAAGGGAGACCACGAGTCAAATTGAAAATGAAAGTGAGCTACAGGACACTTGAACTTGTAAGAATGAGTTCTTGTTTTGCTCCATAAATTCTTTCTGGTGGGACTGTCACCTTTAAAAGTTGGCAAATCTCTGTAGTCTTCCCACTGGTCCCCTTTACCTGTGCTGACAAAGGTAAATCTGAGTTTATCAGTGGCTTTGTTCCCAAAGAAAAGTTTGCTTATTTGTAAAGTTTTAAAGCTTTCTTTAAAAAAGTTAATTTTTACTGGTTATCAAACAGTCAATCCTAAAGGAAATCAATCCTGAATATTCATTGGAAAGACTGATGCTAAAGCTGAAGTTCCAATGCTTTGGCCATCTGATGCGAAGAGTCAACTCACTGGAACAGACCCTGATGCTGGGAAAGACTAACAGCAAGAGAAGAGGGCAGCAGAGGATGCAATGGTTGGATGACATCATCACCTCAACAGACATGAACTTGAGCAAACTGCAGGAGATGGTGGAGGACAGGGAAGCCTGGCATGCTACAGTCCATTGGGTCGCCAATAGCTGGACATGACTTAGCGACTGCACAACAACAAAGCTTTCTTTAGTTCGAATTATTCTCTCATCACTAATTGTTAGAATCTGATTTAACTGTATGAAGAGGCTGGATTCTGAGGACTTTCTCACTCTTGAGAAGATGCTTACGTATATGAACCAATATCCAAAATTGTGTTTGTTTGATAATTATAAGAAAACAGCTTAATTGACTTGCTTGAAACTATTGTTACTGTCATTAGTTTTCCACCTCAAGATGGGGCACCAGAGTGCTTCCAAGTAATACTGGGGCAAATGAGGACACTGGCACTCATGCTTACTTTCAGGGTAATTTATGCTGTTTATAATTCTTGCATGAAATAATTTTTCCCTTAAGAAATACTTACTGCCGTGTGTTTTTCACATTATCCTACTCTCAGGTCGGAACTTTTTCCTGCATCATATTCACATATGTAAGTCCATAATATATTAGTTATTCTTGTCATTGTAATTCATGGCAAGCCAACTTGAATTTGCTTGGATGCCAAGGAAGAGTTGAATAACTACTCTATCTCATTGATTCTAAAATTTGCATTACAATTTTTTAAATAGCTCTGAAATGAGTCTGACAATTGATGGAACATTACTGTTTTTACAAGTATATTTACATAAAATGCATACATAACATGGGGTGCATCTTTTGTACAATGGTGTCTGAAACTTCATCAGGTAAATCACAGAAGGCTGTAGTGCAGGTACATCCTGGGGACGACTTGAACCGTAGCTCAAGTGCTACTGGAACTCTGTCTATGGCCACGGCTTCCCTCATTTGGGTTAGCTTTATTTCTTTCATTGCAGACTAGTAAGAGACAGGGCTACGAATAGCTCTCTAGGGTCAGATCTTATGGGTTCCACCAGCAAGTCACAAATTCAAAACCACCAGTAAAGGTAGGCATTATTTTGGTTTGGCTCCAGTTGCCACCCCTTCACCCAGCCACATTTGGTTGGGAGATGCAGTCATCCAAGAATGATAAAGAGCATAGATGAACAAGGGAAGTTTTGAAGTAGCCATGTATTGAATAGATGGGAGTAGGGATGGGGAGGGCACTTCTCAGGAGCAGAGAGGTCAGTGCTGGGGGGGACAATGCCATGGATGTCCATTACTGTCATATCTGTATTAACAGGTGACTGGTTATCCTGGTTTGGAAATGTTGACTCTTCACCAGTTTCCAGTTCCCACCTTGTTCTTTTATTTATTTATTTATTTACTTTTGGCTGCGTTGGGTCTTAGCTGTGGCACAGACTCTCTAGTTGAGCCTCAAAGGCTCAGTACTTTCAGTCCTTGGGCTTAGTTGCCTCACAGCATGTGGGATCTTAGTTCCCCACCATGGATCAAAACCACATCACTTGCATTGCAAGGTGGATTCCTAACCACCAGACCACCAGGGAAGTCCCCTCACCTTGTTTTTATAGCTGGAGCCACTAATTCTCTCTCACAGCCCTGCACTCACGCATAGGACACATTGTGAGAGAGCCAATTCAGAAAAAACAAAGATATTTCTAAATTATATCTCTTTTCATCCCCTCATTCACAGAAGACAAAACTTTATTGAATCTTTAGGGAGAAAAAGTCTGTTTCCTTGCAGTGAAATCTGTCGATTGTGTAGAGCTCACTCCAAACCCTTCTGGATTGTACTTCGGAGACTGCTGCTGCTGCTGCTGCTAAGTTGCTTCAGTCGTGTCCGACTCTGTGTGACCCCATGACAGCAGCCCACCAAGCTCCCCCATCCCTGGGATTCTCCGGCAAGGACACTGGAGTGGGTTGCCATTTCCTTCTCCAATGCAGGAAAGTGCAAAGTGAAAGTGAAGTCTCTCAGTCGTGTCTGACTCTTAGCGATCCCATGGACTGTAGCCCACCAGGCTCCTCCGTCCATGGGATTTTCCAGGCAAGAGTACTGGAATGGGGTGCCAATTGACTTCGGAGACTAGAAAGCTTAAAATCCACTTTGCAAACTCACTAGTAAGTAGCTTCTGCCAGAAACTCAGAAGGTGGAGCAAATAATATGAGCTGGCAGCCCCTGGGGAGAGAGAATTCTGTGGTGGAGACTATGATCCCTCCAGGGCTGCCTGATGGTAGCACAGCTGTCTGGTGTCCTGTGGTCCTAGTGGCAGCTGAGTGGGTGTTAGACAGGGTCCTGGTGTGGTTGGGTGTTTATCCTGAAGGCATTGTTCCTGGCCCTGTGGCCACCAAACCTGGTCCTGGCCCTTTTGGTAATTCCTTAAGCTTAGATGGCAGTGATAAATCCATTTCTGTCATGGCTAGCTAGAGTGATTCTGTTGTCTCTGAATCAGATCCTTCACTAATACCCTTACGCTGTCTGCAAGAACTTCAGAACTTTTCATTTAGTCACAAAAACATTTAAAAATGGGTTCTGATGGCTCAGATGGTAAAGAATCTGCTTGCAATGTGGGAGACCTGGGTTTGATCTCTGGGTGGGGAAGATCCCCTGGAGGAGGGCATGGCAACCTAATCCAATATTCTTGCCTGGAGAATCCCCATGGACAGACGAACCTGGCAGGCTACAGTCCATGGGTTGCAAAGAGTTGGATATGACTGAATGACTAAGCACAGCACAGCATTTTAGGGTTTTGCTTTTGATACATACCATCAAGATTTGGAAACTGAGAATACCTTTATATCAGGTCACTGGAGTTGAAAACTTTGGCCATGAGTCACCGTGATTCCTATGCTGCCCTGGCCTCACAGTCCTGCTTTCATGGGGTGTGTGTGTGTGTGTGTGTGTGTGTGTGAGAGAGAGAGAGAAGAGAGAGAGAGAGAGAGAGAGTGTATAGGGTCTGTAGGGACCCACGTATGACTAAATGAGTTATCACATAAAAAAGAATTACAAAAAAAAGAAAGGAAAACAAATATCAAAGACAAAATCCCCCCAATTAATATATCAACATGTTATTTCACCACACAGAAGAAAATTTGGGAAATCTCTCCAGTTATTAGTGGGGTTTATCAGTAAGGAGTGGAGGGGAACTGAAAGTGAGGAAAGAGCAGATTTTCTGTTTTTATTTTGTAAATCCTCTTTTGGCTTCTTTAAGTTATTTACAGACATGTTTTAATGATACCTTTTGTAATTAAAGCTAATCATAGACAACAAATTTTTCCAAACAGCCCCTGGTATTTGGATCTTCAGTTTGGAGTTGAATATATGAGTCCTGGGTTTCTACCCCACTGACTTTCTCCCCTGCTCACTGTATTTACTACAAGTCTGGGCTGCCCTTCTTCACCTGGCTGACTCTGCAAGGACACTGCCTCAGAAATTCTTCCTGGATTTCTTTCCCATTCTCTCTTCCAAGCTGGCTTGATAACCCTTCCTATGGCTCTTGGCGCTCCTCACAGACCATAGTCTTTACCAAGTGGCCCTGAAATGACCTGTTTTTGTATTTGTCTTCTCTACTATTCTTTTTTATCTGAATGTACAAATCATGTCTCATTCATTGTTACATCTCCAGATTATACCCTAATGCCTGGCCCATGGGAGTACTCAATACAGTGTTTATTTGGATTCTGTCCCTCTATTCACATCAGAGAGTCATTATCCCAGAATACTATAGAAATGTGCAAATACAAACAATTACTAATGCCAACTCAGCTTTCCCTGATAATTGATAGTTCTCTTTTCTGTATCTTCCATGTCTCTTTCTTCACATTAGTTGTTCCAACCTTCTTTACATTCCAAAGGTGAACTTCCTTTCTCCTAAATTTACCAGGAAGATCAAGACTATTCCTGCTTTCTCTAATTCTAACAGACTATGAGTCCCTTTGTTGGAACCCTCCCCTTCCTTGGCTTTTGATAGTATTTCTATTTCCTCTTGAACCAGTTTGGTTACTTCATTAATTATCACTCTTGTCTCAGACATAGTTGGGTGAGACTTGATGAACTGCAACAGGATGACACATTTATTCATGGAGTCATTATTGAGCACCTACTGTCTGCCAAGCACTCTGCTAGATGGGAATATCCAGAGATAACTATCCTGTATCCAGTTAGGATTCCAGTAGAAAATGTATGGTATTTAAAGAAGTTGAAGAGAATGT
>SJXQ01004515.1:0-74227 GCA_006408695.1 Aepyceros melampus | reverse complement strand
TTGGGCAATTGGAATTGACATATGTACACAATCGATACTGTATATACAATGGACAACCAATGAGAATGTACTATATAGCACAGGGAACTCTAATATACCGTGGTGACCTGATATGGAAAGAAAATCCAAAAAAGGGGGGAATATATATATATATATATGTACAGCTGATTCATTTGCTATACAGTAGAAACTAACACAACATCATAAAGCAACCATACCCCAATGAAAACTAATCTAGAAAAAGAAATAGTTTTTAAAAAGTTTAAAAATGAAGAGAATGTAGACAGAGTGTAGGAAAACACATGGGATAGTGTAGTCTTCTAAGACCAGTAACAGCAGGAATCCCTTACCATCCTTGGCATGAAACTGGGGGAGATGGGGAGCAGAGTTACTGCGACAAGGGAGGTGAAGGAGAAGAAGGACCAGGAAGGTGAGCAGAGATGCTCCTGCCCAGGTGGGGTTGTCAGTCAAGGGCGCTGTTCAGCCAAGGACAAACTAGCAAGCAGAGAGCTGGGGAATAAATACCCTGACCTCCTCACCCAGATGCTGCTGCTGCTAAGTCACATCAGTCGTGTCCAACTCTGCAACCCCATAGATGGCAGCCCACCGGGCTCCCCTGTCCCTGGGATTCTCCAGGCATGAACACAGGAGTGGATTGCCATGTCCTTCTCCAGTGAATGAAAGTGAAAAGTTAAAGTGAAGTCGCTCAGTCATGTCCGACTCCTCACGACCCCATGGACTGCAACCCACCAGGCTCCTCCGTCCATGGGATTTTCCAGGCAAGAGTACTGGATTGGGTTGCCATTGCCTTCTCCACCTCACCCTGATGGGTCCCTTCCAAACCGATTGGAAGCCAGTGAAGGAGGAACCCAGTTGATGCTTCTGTACATCAGCCTCCTCAAGGAGAACAAGAAGGAGTAGGGCGGAGTAGATCTGGATGCCCAGATGAAAGGTATCCTGCAAGTCCTCAAGTAGCTCAGTATCTAAGACAAATAAGAACAGGTACTATAAATATGATGTGGATGCAATAGAGTAGCTGTGTAGTATACTGGCGAAGAAGGCAATGGCACCCCACTCCAGTACTTTTGCCTGGAAAATCCCATGGACAGAGGAGCCTGGTAGGCTATAGTCCATGGGGTTGCTAGGAGTTGGACACGACTAAGCGACTTCACTTTCACTTTTCACTTTCATGCATTGGAGAAGGAAATGGCCACCCACTCCAGTGTTCTTGCCTGGAGAATCCCAGGGACGGCGGAGCCTGGTGGGCTGCCGTCTATGGGGTTGCACAGCGTCGGACACGACTGAAGCGACTTAGCAGCAGTGGCAGTAGTGTGCTGGAGTTATTACTCTAGGCTGCTTGTTGGGTACAATTCTGAGTTTTTATTGCATGAACTAAAAAACGTATGAGGTACTGGGAGGAAAAGTAGCCTGAAAGGACCAGATAAGCTTTTTGGAGAAAGTTGAGTCTTAAAGTATGAGATAGTCAGGCTGAGCTGGGTTCAGGGAAGAGGCATGAGCAGAGAAATAGAGGAATAAGTAACATCACATGTAATTAGAACCTCATAAATTTCATTGTTGTTGGAGTTTGGGGAAGAGAACATTGGGAGAAGATGGAAGAGGGAGGCAGGGGCTGGATGATTGGAGAGACATGAAACTTTTATCCAATGCATGATGGGCAGCAAGTGAAGTTTCTTTTTCAACTGAGATATAATAGATAACATTATGTCAGTTTCAGGTATACAGTGTGATGATTTGATAGTTGCATATATTGCAAAGTGATCACCACAGTAAGTCTGGTTGACATCTGTCGTCATACATAGCAAATATTTTCCAGTGACGATCTTAAGATCTTAAGATTTTAAGATCTACCTTCTTAGCAAGTTTCCAATATGTAACACAGTATTATTAACTATGGGCTTCCCTGAGGTTCAGATGGTAGAGCATCTGCCTGCAATGCAGGAGACCTGGGTTTGATCCCTGGATTGGGAAGATCCCCTGGAGAAGGGAATGGCAACCCACTCCAGTAGTCTTGCTTGGGGAATCCATGGACAGAGGAGCCTGGCAGGCTATAGTCCATAGGGTCACAAAGAGTCAAACACGACTGAGTGACTAACACACACACACATTATTAGCTATAATTTCCATGCTGTACATTACATTCCATGACTTATTTTTTTTTATAACTGGAATTTGTATCTTTTGACTGCCTTCACCCATTTCACCCACACCCACCTCTTGCTTCTGACAAGCACCAATATGTTCTCTTTACTGATCAGGGGTTGTTGTTACTTTTTTAAGATTCCACATATGAGAGAAAGTGAAAGTGAAGTTGCTCAGTCATGTCTGACACTTTGTGACTCGTGGACTGTAGCCCACCAAGCTCCTCTGTCCATGGGATTCTCCAGGCAAGAATATTGGAATGGGTTGCCATTTCCTTCTCCGGAGGATATCTTCCCGACCTAGGGATTGAACCCAGGTCTCCCACATTGCAGGCAGATGCTTTAACCTCTGCACCACCAGGGAAGCCCTTAAATACAAGAATACAGTCTCTCAGAAAACCTCCTATAGAGACACAGAACTTCAGACCCAAGTCAAAGATTTCAAGGGAGGACAGGAAGCCAGGTTGAAAGAAGAAGGGGGAGGAAGCGGGAGAGGGGGCAAAAGGGGTGGCCTTACAGACGTCTCCTGCCACTTACAGATACCCAGGCATTATGGGACTTTTCCCTGGGCCTCCAGAGAAGGGAGGACTGGAACTCGGCCCTACCAGAAATCAGACCAGACCAGAACCAGAATTCAAGTTCTCTGCCAAGAGGAGGTGATCAGTTTCCAATCCTCAGCTCAGGCTGAGGGCCCTTCGACCAGATTCCTGCGCCCAGGACCGGGGGACTAGAAAAACAGGGAAGGATAGGAAGGGTTAAGGAGAGGAAAGAGAGAGGGAAGGGGAGAGAGGTCAATAAAGTCTCTTGTTCCTTACCGGTCAGGGCACTCTGGCCAGTTGTCCGGGTCAGGCTGAGACCAGGGACAAAAGGGTCCCAGTTGCGGCTGCTGGGTCTGGTCCATTGGCAGCAAGCTGGCCCCTGAGTACCCTGAGTGGTCAGGATGTCAGTCTCAGTGAAGAAGTGTCCCCGCCAGAGTCGCCATTTGTTGCAGGAAGAGGGACCCCTTCCAGGGCCTGAAACTGGGCTCTTGTCTAACACTGGGAGATGAATTGTCCAAGGAGACACATATAAGAAAGATCACATGATATTTCTTTCTTGGACTTATGTCACTTAGCATAATGCCCTCAAGATTCATTGATTTTGTTGCAAATGACAAAATTTCTCTTTTATGGCTGAATGATCTTCCATCGTATGTTGATACCACATTTCCTTTATCCATTCGTCCATCGATGGACACTATGTAAGTTGTTTACATAGTGTCCATGGACAATGGCAGCAATTGAAAAGTTGGGTTTTTTGGTCTTTGTTTATTTATTTGGCTGCATCGGTTCTTCAGAGCCACGCGTGGGATCTTCATCGAGGCATGCAAGATCTTTTGTTACCTTGTGTGTGCTTCTTTGTGCTGTGTGTGCACCACGCACGCAGGCTCAGTAGCCCCACAGCGTGTGGGGTCTTAGTTCTCCCACCAGGGAGAACCCGCATCCCCTGTCTTGGACGGCAGATTCTTAACCACTGGACCACCACGGAAGCCCCAGAGAAGTTTGAAAGAGGAGAGTGAAATGGTGAGCTTTGCCATCAGCTGACCCTGAGAATGTGGGAAGGATGGCTTTGAGGGAGGCAAGACCAGAGAAGAGGAGACCAATAATCGGAGATCATCATGGTGGTAGCTTCCCAGGTAGCTCAGTGGTAAAGAATCTGCTTGCCAATGCAGGAAATGTGGGTTCAATCCCTGGGTAGGGAAGATCCCCTGGAGAAGGAGATGGCAACCCACTCCAGTATTCTTGCCTGGGAAATCCATGGACAGAGGAGCCTGGCAGGCTACAGTCCATGCGGTCGCAAAGAATCGGACTCGACTGAGCGTGCACACGCATAGGTGCAGTGGTGGTGGAGGAGAGATGAAGTGGCAGGAAGTACTCAGGCTGGAGAGGGATGATGAATCTGAGAAATGTTTAGAATTCAAAAGAGGCAAGTCTCAGGTATCAGAAATGAGGGTTGGAGGTAAGGAATTATAAAAGATGCCTTTCGGGTTTCCAGCTTCGGTAATGTGCGTATAGCTGAAAGTTACAGACAGGGAGAATTGTTCACGTGGGTCAGTAGGAGATCCAGGTGAAACTGTTTAGCAAGTAGTTGAAAAAGAAAAAAAAAATGCCTAAACTTGAGGGAGAGAGAGAGAGGTAGGGTTGATCTGGAAGTCTGAACATGCAGATGAGAGGTGGCTAAGATAAGGGAAGTGTTACCAAACTAAGCTTGGATTGGCTCACCCACGCATAGTAAAGTCAGTCTGGTTGTGCTGAAGCAAAATACAGCATTTACTGCAGGGCACCAAGCAAGGGATCCAGGACAGCAAGTGCTCAAAAAGCTCAGACTCCTCCAAAGTTTTCAGCAACACATTTTTAAAGGCCAGGTAAGTGGAGCGGGGGTGGGAGGGATGCATTCCAGGGTACAGCTCATGGCCAATCCTCTGGTTGGTTCGTGGTGAGGTAACAGATGTCACAGGTGTTAACCTGATCACCTCAGGCTTCAGTAGGCATGGGGGCTACCTGCTCATGATTATCAAGTCGTTAATTTCTTCCATTTAGTTAGGGCTTTCACATCTATAAATTAACTCAGAAAACATGCGTCTGATACTGTGACCTGGGCACTTGATCGAGGAGGTACAAGAGTGAATGGAATTACTCAGAGGCAGGGTGGAGAGTGACAAAAAGGACAGTGGGCTTCTCTTGGGGAAGAGCGTGGTTGGACAGTAGTTGGGAGAGAGTGCAAACGAGATGTGTAGGATTCAGGAAGGACTTTTTTTTTTAAGGAGTAAACATTTCAAGACATCTACTGTTTGGACACTTCACTTCTCTCTTCTTGAAACTCCCTACCTTCTTGGCTTCCCTGTAATTGCTTTTCACTGGTCCCTTTTTTCCCTTCTTCTCACTCTTCCTGATTCTTCCACTGACACACTTGTTCCTCTGTCCCCTGCACTCATACCAGTGCAAGTACTTAAATATCCTTGATGATTCTGAATAGTAGTAGTTCTTGCTGACTTGTTCTCACTTAGAGTCTAAACACTCCTGGTTGCTTCAGGGAGGGCCCCAGAGTCTCCCTAGAAGTGAGATCATTTCCTATAGCACACCCTCATTGCTGGAGGGGGTAGTTTTACTGGTGCCAACACCTCTTTCAGCCACTATCCTCCTTTTGACATCACCTGATCTCTCTTTCTGCTTATCTTCCTAACACCTTTACATGTGCCAACAGTTGGGTGTACTATAGAGACAGGAATACTAATGATATTTTATAGAGAATAGGTCACAGAGGATAGGGCCGCCAATGACTTTTTTTTTTTTTTTTTTTGGTGCTCCAGGCAGCATGCAGGGATCTTAGTTCCCTGACTAGGAATCGAACCTGTACCACCTTGCAGTGGACGTGTGTATTCTTAATCACTGGACCATCAGGGAAGTTCCCAATGATCTATTTTTTACAGTCAACTTCTTATAATCAGGTCTCCAATAATCAGCTCCTTCTACCCTTCCTATTCTTACAAGTTTTCCATACACTCGTACACCAAAAACTTCAGAGAAGGATCAAGGAACAAACAAAACAGAGAGGAGGGTACAGCATCTGGGTCGAACGCTTTTGCGGCCCCACAGGCTGTAGGTATTTCCTGTATCCCTCATGCTTCTGAGCTGAGAACCCTGGCTTATGTCCTTCTCTCCTATTCTTGATTTGAGAAGTTTGATATAATTTAGGTACTTTTCGGGAGATACTAAAAAGAAAACATCATCATTCACATGTGGGAATTATTTAAGGGTAATCAACTCTAGAACATGAAATATTGAGTCAGAGTCACTGGTTTGGAGACCAAATTCCTCTCTGGAAGAAACATTTGGGCTTATCACCGAGTTTATTGTGAATTGCTGAAATATTATGCTCCCCACAGTGGACTAGTGATTACAAGACAGTTCCCCCCTCCCCCACCCGGTTTCAAAATTCATTACAATAAATGGCCTATTCTGCCTTCTGTTAATTGAATCTCCAGCCCACGATGCATCATGTTAGTACTGCTCTAGTAGAAAATGGATGTCATCCATGCTTATGTAACTTCTGGTTGAGTGCTTTATGCTCCAGCCATGGTTATCTGTGAGTCATAATTATGTCTGTGTTAAAACACTCCTGCAAGCTGTGTGTGCCTGTGTGGGTGTTTTATGTATGGGTGTAGTCTGCAGCCTGGGAAGCCAAACCTGTTGGTGGAGGGATTTTTCATTTACCCAAGAGAAAGCTCTTAACACTTAACAGAGATCACATTAATTTCACCTGGGTTTTTTACATGGCCAATAAGGTTTGTTGGCAAAAATGTAACCAAGTGGGTGGCTGATGCTTTCCTTCTTTACCTGTTTCTGAGGATAGGAGTGGGAAGGAAAAAAAAAAATCAAAGAAAACTCTTAACTTCTCTCAGGATAGGCAGGCTGTGTTTAGTTCTGTCTGTCCAGTAGTTCTAATGGGTTCCTCTAGCTCTAGAGGAAGATTTTTTTTTTTTTTTGGAGTAAAGGAGACTCCAGGGAGTATAATGGATGAGGGTAGATTGTGAATGCAGACCACCTCTCCAGCCCCTGGGTAAATTTATTTATCTGTAAAATGGGATGATAAGAGTATAATCTCGTAGGGTTACTGTAAGGATTCAATGATTTAATGCAGGAAAAGAGCTCAGTACCTAATACATCAAGGTACTCAAATAGCTGTCTTCTTTCTGCAGGGTTCAGTGTATGTGTGTGTGTGTATGCATGCTCAGTTGTGTCCAACTCTTTGTGACCCCATAGACCGTAGCCCACCAGGCTCTTCTGTCCATGGGATTTTCCAGGCAAGAATACTGGAGTGGCCTGCGTTTCCTCCTCTAGGCAATCTTCCTGACCCAGGAATGGAACTTGAGTCTCCTGCGTCTCCTGCGATTGCTGCTGCTGCTGCTGCTAAGTCACGTCAGTCGTGTCCGACTCTGTGACCCCATAGACAGCACCTACCAGGCTCCAGTCCCTGGGATTCTCCAGGCAAACATACCGGAGTGGGTTGCCATTTCCTTCTCCAGTGCAGGAAAGTGAAAAGTGAAAGTGAAGTCGCTCAGTCGTGTCCGACTCTTTGCGACCCCATGGAGCCCACCAGGCTCCTCCATCCATGGGATTTCCCAGGCAAGAGTATTGGAGTGGGTTGCCATTGCCTTCTCCGCCTGCGATTGCAGGCATATTCTTTACCACTGCGCCACCTGGGAAGCCCTTGAAGGGTTCACTATTAGTCCGAAAGCTGGAGCTGGCTCACTTCCTTGAATTTCATGAAGGAATAAGGTCTTCAGCACTGTCTCAGGGTGGACACATTCTGGCTGGTTCTCCTCTCCTCCATTTTCTCCTCTCTCAAAGGTCCTGCTGCCTGGGTCTGCCTTGTCCTAGATTCTGGTAAGGTCAGATCTTCCTTTTCCTTGAGTTACATCTTCATGCCAGCTGCAGT
The DNA here is from genome assembly GCA_006408695.1 of Aepyceros melampus. Lineage (NCBI taxonomy): Eukaryota > Metazoa > Chordata > Mammalia > Artiodactyla > Bovidae > Aepyceros > Aepyceros melampus. The sequence goes on along the minus strand of SJXQ01004515.1, from coordinate 66,590 downwards.
GTGTTTGTCTTTTGTTCCACTTGGTTCCTTCCACCCCCACTCCGCCCCCAGCCCCACAGCACGGTGCGTCCTCACCAGTGCTGAGGCTTTCCATCTTGCTCAAGTTCGGGCAGCTCTGTCAACCCCCCAGTTTGCTCTGATGATGTGTGGGTGATTCCGTGACTGTCTTCCCACCTTATCTGAAACCAGCTTGTTTTCAGTGTGGTGCGGTAATTGGAGGGCTCGATGCATTTCCTGGTTTTCCGTACCCTCTGGCCATGGTAGGGGGTGCTCCGCTGAGGCTGGAGCCCTTAGAAAACCTGGGCTACGTGCTTCTCTCTGAGTTCATTCCTCATTTTGCATTTCTACAGGGTTTGGATCCTTTCTCCAGTTTGGAGCAGTGGTCCCCAATTTTCTGGCACTAGGGACCAGTTTTGTGGAAGACAAGTTTTCCCTGGATGGTAGTGGATGTGTGACGGGGCAGGTGCATTACATTTATTTATATAATTTTTGTTTGGATTGCTCTGGATCTTCGTTGCTGTGCTCAGGCTTTCTATAGTGCATGGAGTAGGGGCTGCTCTTCCTTTTCAATGCACAGGCTTCTCACTGTGATGGCTTCTCTTGTTGTGGAGCTTGGGCTCTAAGGCATGGGCTCAGTAGCTGTGGAACAGCATGTGAAATCTTCCCGAGCCAGGGATCGAATCCGTGTCCCATGCATTGGCAGGCTGATTCTTCATCACTCTGCCACCAGGGAAGTGCTCAAGAGCATTATATTTATTGTACACTTTATTTCTATTATTATCACATCAGTTCCACCTCAGAACATCAGGCATTAGATCCTGGAGGCTGGGGACCCCTGATTTAGAGAGTAGCCTGGGAGCTTTCCCATCCAGGTTATTCCAATTGACTATTTCACCCAATTTACCTCAGCAGCCATTTCCATTCCCTGCAATCCAGAAAGCAGAAAAAATAAAGGTAATCACATAGATTTGAAGATATGAAGTTTTGATGAGAAGGCTTAGGGTTTGGTAACTTGGGACCCAAGGAACTGGGGTTGGCAGCCCTGCTTGACCCTGAGTCTCTGTTCTTTCCGGACCATCATTTCAAAGTTTATGGCAGTGGAATAGGCTCCTTTCCTCACTGATTGCTGCTGATGAATTTTTGGAGGACTTGCTTCTACTTTTTTCCATTATTTCCTTAGGAATGCAATAAGATTCAGCTTCATTCTACCATATTAATCCAGAAGTTGTATTTTTCCCTTTTAGCATAAAAAGACCTAACTCATATGCAGTAGAAACCCTGACTTCATGAGCCTATAACAGTTGTCTTTTTTTCTAGCCTGGCTGTTTTCTTTACAAGGCTCCACACAAACCAGGAATACTTCTACTTGAACCATCTTGTCAAATGGCACCATATCTACCATATTAATCCAGAAGTTGTATTTTTTCCTTTTAGTATAAAACAACCTATTTCATATGCAGTAGAAAACCTGATTTCATGAGCCTATAACACAGTTGTCTGTTTTTCTAGCCTGGCTTTTTTCTTTATAAGGCTCCACACAAACCAGAAATACTTCTGCTTGGCTACCTCATCAAATGGCACCATATCTATCTTCACCCTTCAAATATCTTCCTAGTAACTGGGATGATGGTGGATTAGAGGATGAGTGCAGTGTGCCATACAAGCTAATTTGCTATAACCAACCTGGTGGCTCAGAGGTTAAAGCGTCTGCCTCCAATGTGGGAGACCTGGGTTCGATCCCTGGGTTGGGAAGATCCCCTGGAGAAGGAGATGGCAACCCACTCCAGTATTCTTGCCTGGAGAATCCCATGGACTGAGGACCCTGGCAGGCTACAGTCCACAGGGTCGCAAAGAGTCAGACGCAACTGAGCAACTTCAAAATTTAAGCTTCCTCAAGAGCAGGGAAGTAGTAGAGTGATTATCAGCCTGGGCTTCATAGCCAAATTGCTTGGGTTCCATTTCTGTCTCTACCACTTCCTAGTTAGCTATGCAAACTGGAACAGGTTTGTTTCCTCTGTCCTCATCTGTAAAATGGGCTGATTATAATTAATTTGACCTACCTCTTAGCATTCCTAAGAGGCATAAATAAGTAGATATATGTGATACAATAGCTCTTTGCTTGTTGTAACTATTTAATATGTAGTATTTAATGTGTATTTAGCAATCTTCTTACTCCATTGTTTATTGTTTAATGAAGCTATTTCTGGCAAATCTTGGTCTTCATTGACTACAGGAGCAAATATATCTTTATTTAAGAAGAATAATGTATAAATATAACAGCTCTGCTGGTAGAAGAAATGAGAGTAGGAGGGGGCAGAGATGATGTAAGAGTGGGAATTATTGGTGCTAGCTGATGGGTACATGGTCGTTCATATATTAGTTCCTCATTTTTGTGAATGTTCATTTTCCATAGTTAAAATTTTAAAGATTAAACAAGAGATGAAGTCTGTAATATGTCAGTGTGGCTCAGTGCAGTGCAATGGGAGGTTTCATGCACTCTAGGTGGGAGGCCAAATTGCCATAAGCTGCCTGGAAAACAAATTGGCAGGATAAATCAAGGACCCTGAAAATGTTTGACCCAGTACTATTGCTCCCTGAAAAATTACCCAGAAACTTGGCTTAAAACATCATTTTATTAAGTTCACAGATTCTGGGAATCAGGAACTCGAACAGTGGGTTTGTCATTCGAGCAGATGGTTTGTCTGCTTTATGACATGTGGGGGCTTCAGCTGGTAAGACCTGAAGGCTGGGGGTGACTCAGAGGCCAGGGGCTGGATATTTCAGAAGGTTTGCTCATTCACAAGTTTGGTTTCTCAACTAGTGATACACAGGCCAGCAACGTCCCCTGAAGTCCTCCCTCAGCTTCCATGTGACTTGGCTTCCTCCCAGCATGGTAGCCATAGGGTAGTCATGTTGTGTATATGAGAGATCAGAGATTCAAGTGTGAGTGCTCCAGGCATCAAATTTCAGAGACCACACAGCATCAGTTCTGCTTACTCTGTTGGTTGAAGTTGTCCCAAACCTGGCGAGATTCAAGAAGAAAGGATATAGACCCTCAGCCCTCCCTAGAAAGAGTGTCAGAGAATTTCAGGGTCATGTTTCAAAACTACTTCAATGTTTGTCTTCTGACTCTTGGATTTCACTTCTCAGAATTTATCTTAAAGAAACAATTCAAAATGTGGACAAAGTTATATGCTCATATATATATAATATATTTAATACATATTTATGTTTTTTAATTATACTGAAATACATTTATGAATGCCTTTCAGTGTAGCTTATAATAATGAAATGTTGGACTAACAATAGGAAAATGAATAAGTGCTAGCAAACCACTAAGATGATATAAAGCTATTAAAACAGTGTTAGAGTTTCCCATACATAGAAAGACATTCATATTTTATTTAAAATTGACAAATGTAGTGTCCAAACTATATAACATAATTTTAAATGTTTTTGCAAGTCTAGATTGTTAAAAATTGCAAAGAGAAAGATGAAAAGGAACTATTTTAAACATTAACAATAGCCATCTCCTGGCAGTGAGCTTATGGTTACTTTAAATTTTTTTCTTTATAGTTTTCTGCTTTTCCAAAAATATTTGAAAATTAAGATATTAATTTTGTAATTACAAAATATATTTTTTAATTCCAGTATATTTGATGCACTAAAAAAAAATAGCTCAACTATTTTGCTTATTATATTGGACTGAAAAAAGACTTGCTGGCTTGATTGAAACATGCATGTATATCACCAAACATATGCCTCCTGGACTCTAAAAGAAGGGTGGACTAACTGGGCCATAGCAGGATTGGCAGCATTTTTCTGAATCCAGTTTTGCCTCATCTATCCCTCTTCCCTCAGCCTGGCCCCTCCATTTTTAGGACTAGGAGACCCTCACTTGTCTGCTCAGAGTAGCCGAAGTCTGGCAAGAAGTGTGTGTGTGACAGAGGCCAGTTTCACCCTCCCTAAAGTGCTCAGGGACCAGAAGGCAGAGACCAGGAAGTGAAAGCCAAGCCCTCAACCATCAGCTTGGAATTTCTCTCTGCAGCAAGCTTTGGTTCTTCAGTGTCCTCATGAATTTTTTCTAGGAAGCATCCTCCTCTGCTACCCCAGGTGCTGAAGTCCTTTTCTGCCCACATCCCAGTAAGACTTGCCCTGGGCCTCAGGGAGTCCTTTGTGTGCCCACTGCTGGTTCAGTTCCCCTTTCCAAGGGCTGCAAACTGTCATCCCATCATCTCCCCTTTTTCCATTCTTTACCAGTGAGTTGACAAGATTGGTTATAAACAAGCATTTGTGTCTAGTCTCATCAGAGGTCATCCCTGGAACCTGTCTGCCTCAAATCCATAGTTTCTAGTATGATTCAATCAGCTACCTTTGCCTCCATCTCTGCTGCCACCTAACTCAGAGGGCTGTATACTTTGGTACCCAACTTGTCCTAGACTCAGATCCTCTCTTAAGATGACCTTGTCCATCTTTCTCTTCCCCAAGACCGTGCCCTTTGGGATCTACCAATATATGTAACAGTTTGATATATCTTAGTTGCATCGTACAATGGCTAAAGATGTTGCTTTCCCATATTCTGTCTAATATATCTGTATGTGAGCTCAGTTGCTCAGTGTGTCTGACTTTTCAGACTACATGGACTGTAGCCCACCCGGCTCCTATGTCCATTGGATTTCCCAGGCAAGAATACTGCAATGGATTGCCATTTCCTTCTCCAGGGGATTATCCTAACCCAGGAATCAAACTCATGTCTCCTGCATTGGCAGGTGAGTTCTTTACCACTGAGCCACCAGGAAAGCCATATAATATATCACTTCTTTAAAAAACACTTTAAACATTAATCAGTTAATATATTTGGTAGGCAACCCTTGAAGTAAACTGGTCCCTGAGCTACCTACTATTATAGGTTGTATCTTCATAATAGTTTCCTGGTCTGAATCACTGATGACAGCGCTCTAACATTAACATTCTATTCCTCGGGATAGTTTTTAAAGCAGTTTAAATAATCAAAACTATTCAGAATTTGTTTTAGATCACCTAGAATGAATAACTCTGGGCTTTTTATTTAATAGCATATCACAAAGTCATCTTCTGTGTGAGCTACTGACACCAGCTGTCCACATCCTTACTTTCTTGTTCATTTGGTAATAGAGGAACAGAGGAATTAGGGCAAGGGAAAAATACAGTTTGAGATAGAAATGGAAATGATTTGTGATGCACACTCTGACTAATACGGTTAAATCATTTGATCCTCTTAGAGGATTTGCAAATTGGGAAAGATTTTATTCTCCATTCCAAACCTAATTTTGACTACTAAATTGTTTATAAACTCCAAAAAACAAAATGTCATCTCTGCCACTTGCCACTCACAAATATTTTCATTCTTCTGAGGACATGTCAGGTCACATGGCAGGATTGCTGCCTTAGAGTTGTTAACTTGGCTATGAGACTTGCTTTGATGAATGAGTTATGATCAGAAGTAAAAAGATGTATCCCTTCTGGGTGAGGCTTTGAGAATGAGGGTGTGCTTTGCCATATTCGGTGTCCCTCCTGGGTTGAATGGAAATTTTATTACCCTGGTTCCCAGGTACCTAGGTGACCAGAATCTCCCCAACCAAGATTGGACATGTGGTAGGATGAAGAAATCATTTATTAAGCCACAGAAATTTCATGGGTATTTGTTACTGGAGCATAACTTAGTCTATCATGACTAACTATGACTTAGTCTATCATGACTGGCTAGCAACCTAGCCAGATGGTGAATAGGTATGTATGTAGGTATAAAGATACAAAAGAAATTCAGATGTACTGGTAGTAGTTGTTCATGGGTAGGAATATAGGTCTGGAAAGCATAATTGTAAATTTTTACTCTAACATTGATTAATTAGTCTAGTGGTCACTATCTCTGATTACAATTCATTTGATTGTCCTTACTCTGAATTAAAAACTATATTTTGATCTTGTTGCTATTTATATAGAGTTTTCACAAGGTATTAGGTTGGTCAAAAAGTTCCTTTGGGTTTTCCCATGACATGTTACAGAATACTCAAAGGAACTTTTTGACCAACTCAGTATTTTAAGTGAAAAAAAGGCAAATTATAATACAGGATATACAGTATGACTCAAATTTTGCAAGGAAGAGAAATATATGATTAGAAAAGTGTTTGAAAGGCTATAAACCAGAATATAAACTTCTTGGGAATATAGGTGATTGAAATTTTCTTTCTGTATATTTATTTTTATTCTAAAAGTATAAGCGCATGTCATAAACAGCTATTACTTCTGTCCTAATTGGTGTTCATTCTATTGAGTAACTACCCTGCTTTCTGTCTGTGTGATTCTGTTTACCACCTTCTATCCCACCAACAGAAAAGCAGATAGATATTACCTAAAGTTAGCCAATCTGATACTTTCCTGGAATCTAAATCTTAATACGGATAATATAGGAAAAGATGGTTTTTAGAGTCGAATTTCCTGTTGGCCATGTTAAAAGAGAGAACTGAAATTTCCTTGGTTTCTATCTTTCTCGAGGATTTAGGAATTTCTTTGATTTTGGGGTTACCCAGCTTCTTCTATTTGTTTTGTCTTTGGTTTTTAAGTGACTCTAAATTGATTTGGCAGTTTGCAACAAAAGTATCACTTTACTGACACAACATGTATTGCTTGTTAATTTAAAAGATTAGTGAGATAAAACATAAAGAATAAATCAATCTTGTCCTCTTGCCTATGAAAAATTAAATCATGGAAACTTTTTGGGCTTTTAAAATTCTTTTTTCAAGGTGATAGTAATTATTACCAAGCCTTAAAAAAAATGAACAAGACATTTATAATCAGCTAGTGCTGGGTGTATGTATGTGCGTGTTTCTGAGTCCATGTAGCATTATGAGGTAATTGGAATTTAAACTGACACACATGTGAACTCAGACGCACTGAGAGTGTGTGTGTGAGTCAAGGCGGTATGAGTCTGAGTGTGTGATGATGAGAATAGTAGGTCAATACCCTTCCATCCTAGCTAGCTGTCCACCATTTCACTCATGCCTCTTAGTTATATAAACTTGTTATTTCTGGCTCCTTTCATGCGGTGAATTGAAATGCCCCAAGCAGGCAGTCACCCTTCTTAGCATTCTGTTCCTATGCTCTCCATCCTCCAGTACTTTTTATATAAGAGCAATTCCCTCTCTCATCCCTCATTCAATTAATATTTGCTGAGTAATTGCCAGGAGATGTGCCAGGTGTTGGGGATCGAAAGCAAATGAGACGAGATTGTATCTTAAGGAGACTGCAGATTCATAAGGACAATGGGAAACAAACCTGAAAACCCTTAGAAAACCAACCAAGATGACTCTGAAGTTTCCTAAAACCTGAAGTGCATTCCCCATCCCCTACATCCCGGGGAATAAGAGTCTGATCGTCACTAGCGCTATTCTCCAATGTTTCTGGTTCTCCTCCTTCACGGATCCTGGTAGAATTTCACTTCTCCTCCCCCTTAAAAGGAAGTCTAGCCATATGACTTTCCTTGGTCAATATGATCTGAGTGGAAGTCACATGTCACTTTGTTAATGCATTATTTTATTTATTTTTGGCTGTCCTGAGTTGCTTTGCTTGGGCTTTCTCCGGCTGAGGCGAGCGGAGGCTGCTCTGCATGACGGTGGCCTCTTTCCTTGTGGAGCCTGGGCTGTCGAGTGCGTGGCTTCAGTAGCTGCGGCTCGAGGGCTCTAGAGCACGGGCTCAACAGTTGTGGCGCCCAGGTTGAGTTGCCCTGAGGCATGCGGAGTCCTCCCAGACCAGGGATCAAACCTGTGTCCCCTACACTGGCAGGCGGATTCTTATCCACTGTGCCACCAGGGAAGTCCCCACATGTCACTTCTGAGAAAAAGCTTTTGTGAGCAAGTACATGATATGCTGTGTTAGGGGCTGGCCATGTTCCACATGGTGAGGCTCTATTAGATGGGGTCTCATGCTAAGAGTGGCGTGGAGTAGAGCCCGCTACTCCTAAACAGTCCCAAGATAGATAGTGCTGTCAGCATGAAAAAGCTTTGTTGTTTTAAGCCACTGAAATTTGGAAGGGTTTGTTATCTCTGCATAACCGATACTGTGAACATCTCCCAGACCTGACAGGAGTTTTGTGGTCCTGGATCAGGCTCTCAGTTAGGACTGGGAGTCCTGGGTGACCGGTAACATTAAAGGAACAAAGATAACACTGAACTTAGTTTACCTGGAATTCCTGGGAGGAACAGACCTTTTAAGTTCTAAGGAATTCAGCCCTAGCCTCAAAGGGGCTGCCTCACCATGACATGAAGTCTTTGAAATAGTAAAACCCATGGGTACCTACTTGGTAACAGTAGATCCATACCTGGTGGAAAAAAAGGGCCACTCCTGAGAACCAGGACTAGAACTGTCTGCAACAAAACAGCCCTGGAAGATGCTAGGCAAGCTGGCACGCCCTGCTGAGCGTCCATAATCCTGAAATCTGGTTTTCCCGCTTGCCTCTGCTTTTAGAATCTCAGAAGACACTTCTAAGAGGTATTTCACCAGAAACATAAATGTTACAAAAATCACCAGAAATTAGGAAAATGCAAAATAAAATAGCATGATGACCATTTTCTTGAGTTATTGATTTGGCAGGATATTTGAATTGTCCTGTGTTGGCACAAGAGAGGAAAATATAAATAGCTACAGTCTTTCTGCAGACCAATAAGGTAGTTTATATCAACACCTTAAAAATATGTATGCTTGTTAACCCCTTCTTCTATGGTAATGGAATTTTTAGCCAGGTTACCCAGGATAAAGATCACATTCCCAGCTTCCCCTGCAGCAATGAATGAGTACATGAGTAAGTTCTGGTCAATGGGATGAGAGCAGAAGTGACGTGTGTAACCTCAGGATTGAGCCCTCAAAGGGCAGGAGTGTAGGGGTGCAGTGTCTTGTTCCCCCTTTTCCTTGCCTGACATTCACGTGTGTCTTCCACTCAAATGGCTAAGAGCAATGTCTACAGATGGCAGAGCCACAAGATGGAAAGAACCTGGATCTTGGATGTCACAATGCAGAATCACCATCCCAACACTGATTTTATCCCAGATATAAATACACTCATGTTATTTAAGCTACTATTATGTCACACATGTGGCCCAAAATAGCCTAAGTAATGCCTCTGAATTCCTACTTTTGGATTTACCCTAAATCAGTAACTGGGGATATGTGCAAAGATTTAAAAACCAATGAAGTTTATTATAGGCCTTATGTGAAAGTTGCAAATAAATTAAATAATGGCTTGGTTAAAGAAATTATAGTTTCTCTGTACAATGGAATACAATGAAGCCGGTCAAAATTACAACATAGAATATTGATTGATGTAGAAAAGCATTCTTTTTTTTTAAATGCACATATAAGACAAAGATTACCAGAACATGAGCTCGACATTCCCCTCTCTCCACTTGCAACGGAGAATTCTAACTGCCTGAGAGGTTTCTTTTCTCTTCCTCAAACTCTATGGAAGGGCCTGTCTTGCCAGATGAATTCCTTTTGGCTTTTGTGATGAGTATTAAGAGGAAAGCCATACTGGCTAGGGCAAGGAGGATATTTTCTGAAGGGTTTTGAGAATTGAGAAGTGAGCTGTTGAGTGTGGGACAGTGGGTGAGAGAAGAAAAAGATTTTAAAAAGGATGTCATATGCCTTGTCAAGATATTCAGGGTGAAGTGATTTCAGGCTGCTGTGATATGCAAGCATTAGACCATAGGCGCTCTATTGTGGGCACAGAAATGAGTCTTAAAGACATTTATCAACCACCCACGGTTTTTACCAGCTTTTCCTCTTCCCTGGTGGCTTAGATGGTGAAGAATCTGCATGCAATGCAGAAGACTCAGGTTTGATCCCTGGGTGGGGAAGATCCCCTGGAGAAACGAATGGCAACCCACCCCAATATTCTTGCTTGGGAAATCCCATGGACAGAGGAGCCTGTCGGGGTCTCAAAGAGTCAGACACAACTGAGTGACTAAACACAGCACCTCTAAGTGAGTAGCATTTTGTTTTCTGCCTTTTTGCCAGTGTTTGTTATTAAAAACAAGTGTTTAAATTTATTTTTTAAAATTGTTGCTGAGCCCTGCATAAGGGGCTGCTGCTGCTGCTGCCGCTAAGTCGCTTCAGTCATGTCCGACTCTGTGTGACCCCATAGTCGGCAGCCCACCAGGCTCCCCCATCCCTGGGATTCTCCAGGCAAGAACACTAGAGTGGTTGCCATGTCCTTCTCCAATGCATGAAAGTGAAAAGTGAAAGTAACGTCGCTCAGTCGGGTCTGACTCTTCGCCACCCCATGGACTATAGCCCACCAGGTTCCTCTGTCCATGGGATTTTCCAGGTGTCCATGGGATTTTCCAAGAGTACTGGAGTGGGTTGCCATTGCCTTCTCTGGCACAAGGGGCTGTGGAGGCATAAATTCATCCCAGCCTTTTCCCTTAGCACAGGGAGAAGGAAAGGGAGAGGAGGGAAGTTCCTGCTTTCACCGCTCTCATCTCACAGGCACACTCACCCCCATCTGCTAGAGATGACCATCTGCTTCCCTGAGCCAGTTAGAGTCAGGGCAGGTGGTGTATGTCAGCGGCTCTCTGCCCACTGGTGGGGAGAATGAGGGAGCTTGGGAAGAGTCTGCTGCTTTCTTTCTGGAAAATGGGGCCATAGACACCCTCATGGACATGCAGGCCCTGGTTCTAATCAAACCCTTACCATCTGTGGACCACCCCCCCCAGCAGACCTCCCACCTCTTGCTTGGTTTCCATTCTCGGTAGGACTAAAGCTCAGCCCAGCTGGCTGGAGACCTGATCGCCATGCCTTTATCTAGAATAGGAATGAGCTCTGCATCTGGGATTCCTGATCCAGTTATGGCACATGCCTTGTTTAGTTGCTCAGTCATGTCTGACTCTTTGCGACCCCATGGACTACAGCACGCCAGGCTTCCCTGTCCTTTACCATTTCCTGGAGTTTGTTCAAACTCGTGTCCTTTGAATCAGTGATGCCATCCAACCATCTCTTCTCTGTCATCCCCTTCTCTTCTTGTCCTCAATCTTTCCCAGCATCAGGATCTTTTCCAATAAGTCAGGTCTTTGCACTCTTGGCCAAAGTATTAGACCTTGAGCTTCAGCATCATACCTTCCAATGAATATTCAGGTTGTTTCTTTTAGGATTGACTGGTTTGATCTCCTTACTGTCCAAGGGACTCTCACGAGTCATCTCCAGCACCACAGTTTGAAAACATCGATTATTTGGCACTCAGCATTCTTTATGGTCCAACTCTCAAATCTGTATATGACTACTGGAAAAACCATAGCTTTGAGCATATGGACCTTTGTTGGCAAAATTATGTCTCTGCTTTTTAACACACCTGACAGCTCATAAATGACAGCTTCACAAAACACTCTGTTGTCCCCTTTGCCCCACCTTAGGGGTGTCTCTGGGGAGCAATGGGTAAAGTCTTAGCTTCTGGTAATCTTAAACATAGAAAGGAAAAAGAGAACAGTGTTTTGTTCATCTACATCAGTAAGAGTGGATGGATCAGATTACTTGCTTAACTATTTTTAGCTCTCCACATCCTCAGAGAGACATCCTGAGGTCTTCTGAACAGCTAGAGAGATAAAATATAATGAGTATGGCAACCAAGGTTGCATCCATATAGAATCCCCTTTAATCAGCTGCATTCTTTTTCAAGGATTTCATACCATGCCTTTGCCCCATGAAGTGTGTCCCAGAGACCGACCAGGAGCGCATCCTGTGGGCGCAGTTGTAGTCTGGGCTGGATGGACCAGAGAATTCATAGTTACTGTGGGAGGAATATTTCAGCTGGTTACATAGAAGGTTTCGGTCAGCCGTGGGCCACTCAACTGCCCAATTATCTGGGTATCATGGGGTGTAGTTCTTGAGTTAATTCACAGGTCTGCTTGTACGTTTGACACTGTGATACAGGAGATTCTTGGGCTCGAATGAATGGTCTGAATATGGAGGCACAAGAGTCTCAGTTCTCTTGTGTCATCTGACCCAGGACTCGTGGGAACTGGAAAATTTCCCAGATGGAAAAGGCCACTTTCTTTCTCTTTTTTAGAGGCTACTTTCTTGATGGCCATCTGGGGATCTGTCTATATGCCACCCTGTGCCACATTATTTAAAACTAGAGGAATATAGCTCCCTTAAGACAAAAATCCATTAGTATTAACAGTCCAAGTTGTTTCTTAGAAGCTCACATATGTGGGTAGTTGGAGCAAGAAACTTTTAGGCATGACTGTCTACATGGTTTGCAGGATTCTGCAAAATGAAAACATGGGGCCCTTATTCAAAAATCAAGACATTCAAGACAGAGAGAGTAGAGCATTACATCACACGAGAGGTCCTCCTCAGCACAAAACTCTGGGCAGCTGTATAGGTTGCATGCCCTGGAAGCTGGCCCTGTTCTTTCTTTTTTTTTTTTTTTTAATAATTTTATTTATTTATTTATTTTTGGCTGTGCTGAGCCTTATGCCTTTCGTTCCTTTGTGTGGGCTTTCTCTGCCTGTGGCGAACACGGCTACTTTCTAGTTGTGGTGTGTGGGCTTCTCATTGTGGTGGTTTCTCTGGTTGTGGAGCACAGGCTTTGGGGTGCATAGGCCTCAGTAGTTGAGGCACGTGGGCTTAGCTGCTCTGCAGCACATGGGATCTTCCTGGACCAGGGATCAAACCCATGTCCCCTGCGTTGGCAGGCAGATTCTTATCTACTGTACCACCAGGGAAGTCCTGGCCCTGTTTTTAACAATTCCAAGGGAGTCTCTGAGACGGGCTGGCCATGGCCACACCACCCTGAACGTGCCCGATCTTGTCTGATGTTGGAAGCTAAGCAGGGTCAGTCCTGGTTAGTATTTAGATGGGAGGCCGGCTGAAGACAGCGAGAACCAAAGGAAGATTGAGCTGTGCCAAGAATTGCTGAGGTCATCCTCTTTCCAGTCTTTAATCTCTCAGGCTTTGCTAGATGGTGCCTCATGGATTATAAAATTTCCCCATAGGATCCTCCACCCCCAGCCCAGCTACCACTTCATGTTCTTATTTTCTTCAGAGTCAGATTTCTCAGAAGAGTAGATTACAATTGCTACCTCCACTTTCTGATTAGACAGTCACTGATATTTTAAAATCAAATTTTATCTCCCCCAAATCCACCAGATCTTACCAGGCTAACTGTAAGTAACAGATAATCTGGCATATAGCAGCATAAACAAACAAGAGTGTGTTCGTTTTTCCATTTCAAGAGGTTTGAAGATAGACAGTTGTGGGTGTTGGTTCAGCAGCTCAACAGTGTCAAGGCCAAGATCGTGCTTTCACCACATGGTTGTAAGATTTCTGCCGCTCCCACTCTGCTCAGCTCCTAGAATCAAGGTTGGAAGAAGAAAGAAAGGGTCAGGCCAGCTATATCCACACTCCAGATGTGAACAAATCACCCCAAAGCTAAGTAACATAAAAGGAATTACTTTATTTAAAAACAATGTTTCATTGGAGGCTAGTTGCTTTACCACGTTGTATTAGCTGTCTAGCGAAGTGAATCAGTAATATGTATACATACATCCCTTCCTTTTGGGGTTTCCTTCCCATTTAAGTCACTACAGAGCACTGCGTAGAGTTCCCTGTGATATACAGTTGGTTCTCATTAGTTACCTAGTTATCCCTGAAGAACCATTTTATTTTGCTTGTAGATTCTATAGGAATTTGTACAGAGCACAGTAGGGAAAGATGGTTTCTGTCCCACCATGTCTTGGGTCTCAGCTAGGATGAAGGCCAGGCACAATTCCCTGGAAGGGGCTCCAGTCACTGAGAGTGTCCTCACTCACACATCTTGTAGTTGGTGCCAACTGTGGGCTAGGACCTCTGCTATATTGTCCAGAACATCGCAACATGGTCTCTCCCTGTGGTCTCCTGGCACAGTTTGGGCTTCCTTGCAACATGGTGGCTGCCTTCCAGAAGCAAATATCCCAACAGAGCAAGATGGAAACACGTGGCAATTTTATGATCTAGCCTCAAATGTCACAATGCCACTTCTGTACTCTGTTGTCTAAGACAATACTCACTCCAGGATCAAGGGAATGGGACCTTGATCCTATCTCTTAATGGGAGACGCTTTAAGATCACATTGTAAGAAGGGCATAGGGCTGAGAGCCATTGTTGTGGCCACCTTTATTTATTTATTTATTTAGTATAATTACTGTACAATGTTGTGTTAGTTTCTGCTGTAACGTGAATCAGCCACACGTGTACACATATCCCCTCTTTCTTGGATTTCCTTCCCATTTTGGTCACCAGAGGGCATTGACTAGAGCTCCTTGTGCTCTACAGTAGGTTCTCAATAGTTCTATTTTATACGCAGTAGTGTATTTATGCAATCCCAATCTCCTAATTAATCCCAACCTTTTTCTGCCATTGATGTCCATATATTTGTCCTCTACATCTGTATCTCTCTTTGTGCTTTGTAAATGAGTTCGTCGATACCATTTGTTGTGGCCATCTTTGAAAAAGACAATCTTCTATGAACACTTTTATTAAGAAAGCAATTCTAGTAAATTTATTCTTGTATCTCGCTGAACACATCTGTGTCACATGCATGCTTAGTTGCTTTGGGAGGGTGAGAAAAGGAATATTTGACCTTGAAGTCTGTCCAGTGGGTAGCAGAGCTGGGGAAAGGGAAAGGGTGATTGTTAGCTAGGCAGTCAGCAAAGTTTGTTGCCCTCTCACCCCCAACCAATGCTAGACTCAACCACTCCCTCCTGAGTGCTATTTCTTTTCCATACAAGCTTCTATATAATACCCATACAATTTTATTGCATTTATTTGTTTCTTTCATTTTATTCCAAGCCCTTTATAGGCAGGAATTCAGAGTTCTTTGTCTTAGCATCTCCAAGGTCTATTGCTGTGCCTGGCACAGAGGAACATTTAATAACACACAATACTGAACAATTGACAGGGTGGCTCAGATGGTAAAGAATTCACCTGCAATGCAGGAGACCTGGGTTCGATCCCTGGGTTCGGAAGATCCCCTAGAGGAGGGCACGACAACCCACTCCAGTATTCTTGCCTGGAGAATGCCCACAGACAGAGGAGCCTGGTGGGCTGCAGTCCATGAGGTCACAAAGAGTTGGACATAACTGAGCAACTAAACACGGCACACAAGATTTTGGATTTTCTGAGTCGAACACCTTCTACTCTTAGATGTTTGGGATTCAAAATTATAAGTAATTTTAATGGAAAGAAGTCCACCTTTAATGCCCACAATACCTAGGTTGCCAAGTGGTCTACAGAGAGCAAAGAATCCAAAGGTCTCGAAGACACTTTTGAATCATTATCATCACAATCCCTTTGTTTTACATAAGGTGGTCTTACCAATATGGTTCTATCTGTTCCTCATAACCACTTTGAAAGTTCAGAAGGTCAGATATCATCTCATTTTGTAAAAAGGTGACTAAGATTTAGGTTAAGTGACTTGTTAAAGCTACTATGTATAAGAAAAGCATGGTAATTTCTTCCTAAATAACCACCCTTAGGCTATGGTTTTTCCTGTGGTCATGTATGGATGTGAGAGTTGGACTGTGAAGAGGGCTGAGCGCCGAAGAATTGATGCTTTTGAACTGTGGTGTTGGAGAAGACTCTTGAGAGTCCCTTGGACTGCAAGGAGATCCAACCAGTCCATTCTGAAGGAGATCAACCCTGGGATTTCTTTGGAAGGAATGATGCTAAAGCTGAAGCTCCAGCACTTTGGCCACCTCATGCGAAGAGTTGACTCATTGGAAAAGACCCTGATGCTGGGAGGGATTGGGGGCAGGAGGAGGAGGGGACGACCAAGGATGAGATGGCTGGATGGCATCACGGACCAATAGACGTGAATCTGAGTGAACTCCGGGAGTTGGTGATGGACAGGGAGGCCTGGCGTGCTGCGATTCATGGGGTCGCAAAGAGTCGGACACAACTGAGCGACTGAACTGAACTGAACACTTGAAGTCTAAAAGTCTGTGAGATGCAATTAATTCACTTACTGCCTAGTCATAAGTTGCTCTAATTATAGTTTTTGAAAGTAACTAGGAAGTTGACACTTGGATTATCTATCTATCTACGTGGACACACACACACACATAAGCAAGCACCATTACCTTGAAGTTTTATATAAAATAATATTCCAGAGAAATAGCTATGGTTTTCCACAAACATTATTTTCTATCAGAATTTAGGATGCAGCAATGTTTACTTGAAGATTTGGATTCATCCGCTTCTTGAGTGCCTGTCTTAGAGTGTTGGCAGTGGTGGAGACATGTCAGAATGTTAGCTGCTCTCAGAAGCAAGGAGTGGGAAAGAATTGTGAAGAATGTTATCTCAGCATCCGTAGCCTTTGTTAAGATACCAGGGAGAGTCCCACAGAGAGGAGAATCCACACACAACTGTTGAAACTTAGCTCTCAAAGGTTTCTGGGTAGCATGGCGCTGAGCCACCAGAACTGGGAATCAAGTAATGAGAATGTGATAAAAGGATTCTGCAACTAAAGAAAGAAAGCTGGGGAATAGAAGGGAGGCTCAGGAGGGAGGGGAGATATGTATACATATAGCAGATTCACATTGTTGTACAGCAGAAAATAATGCAACATTGTAAAACAGATACTCCAATTTGAGAAACATTAAAAAATAATAATTTTAAAAAGCTAGGAACAGTTTTAAGATGTCAAGAGCAAAACAAGAAATATCCATTTCCCCTCAGAGATTTAAAATTGATTTCATGGGTATATGATAATTTGCAAAAAAAATAAATAGCAATAAAGAAATAGGGCTTCCTTAGTGGCTTAGTGGTAAAAATCTGCCTGCCAATGAGGGGATGCAGGTTTGATCCCTGATCTGGGAAGAACTCAATGCTGCGGAGCGACTAAGCCTGATGCCACAACTCTTTAGCCTGTGCTCTAGAGCCTGGGATCCACAACCACTGAAGCCTGCGAGACTAGAGCCCATGCTTTGCAACAAGAGAAGCCACCACAACGAGAAACCCGAACATGGTAACTATGGAGCAGTCCCCACTCACCGCAGCTAGAGAAGAGCCTGCGCAGCAGTGAAGATCCAGCAGTCAGTCAGTCCAGTCGCTCAGTCGTGTCCAACTCGGCCTCCCTGTCCATCACCAGCTCCCGGAGTTCACTCAGACTCACGTCCATTGAGTCCATGATGCCATCCAACTATCTCATCCTCTGTCGTCCCCTTCTTCTCCTGCCCTCAATCTTTTCCAGCATCAGGGTCATTTCAAATGAGTCAATTCTTTGCATCAGGTTGTCAAAGAAATTGGAGCTTCAGCATCAGTCCTTCCAATGAATATTCAGGACTGATTTCCTTTAGGATGGACTGGTTGGATCTCCTTGCAGTCCAAGGGACTCTCAAGAGTCTTCTCCAACACCACAGTTCAAAAGCATCAATTCTTTGGCCCTCAGCTTTCTTTATAGTCCAACGCTCACATCCATACCTGACTACTGGAAAAACCATAGCTTTGACTAGATAGACCTTCGTCAGCAAAGAAACATCTCTGCTTTTTAATATGCTGTCTAGGTTGGTCATGGCTTTTATTCCAAGGAGAAAGCGTCTTTTAATTTCATGGCTGCAATCACTGTCCACAGTGGTTTTGGAAGCCTCTCCTCCCCCAAATAAAGTCTGTCACTGTTTCCATTGTTTTCCCATCTATTTGCCATGAAGTGATGGGACTGGATGCCATAATCTTAGCCTTTTCACTCCTCTTTCACTTTCATCAAGAGGCTCTTCAGTTCCTCTTCTCTTTCTATCATAAGGATGGTGTCATCAGCATATCTGAGGTTATTGATATTTCTCCTGGCAATCTTGATTCCAGCTTGTGCTTCATCCAGCCCAGCGTTTCTCATGATGTACTCTGCATAGAGTTAAAAAAGTAGGGTGACAATATACAGTGTTGACATACTCCTTTCCCAATTTGGAACCAGTCCATTGTTCCATGTCTAGTTCTAACTGTTGCTTCTTGACCTGTATACAGATTTCTCAGGAGGCAGGTAAGGTGGTCTGGTATTCCCATCTCTTTCAGAATTTTCCACAGTTTGTTGTGATCTACATGGTTCAAGGCTTTGGCATAGTCAATAAAGCAGAAGTAGATGCTTTTCTGGAATTCTCTTGCTTTTTTGATGATCCAGTGAACATTGGCGATTTGATCTCTGGTTCCCCTGCCTTTTCTAAATCTAGCTTGAACATCTGGAAGTTTTCAGTCCACATACTATTGAAGCCTTGCTTGGAGAATTTTGAGCATTACTTTGCTAGCACGTGAGATGAGTGCAATTGTGCGATAGTTGAAACATTCTTTGCCATTTCCTTACTTTGGGATTAGAATGTAAGCTGACCTTTTCCAGTCTTGTGGCCACAGCTGAGTTTTCCAAATTTGCTGGCATATTGAGTACAGCACTTTCACAGCATCATCTTTTACGATTTGAAAAAACTCAGCTGGAATTCCATCACTTCTACTAGCTTTGTTCATAGTGATGCTTCCTAAGGCCCACTTGACTTCGCATTCCAGGATATCTGGCTTTAGGTGAATGACCACATCATCATGGTTATCTGGGTCATGAAGATCTTTTTTGTACAGATCTTCTGTGTATTCTTGCCACCTCTCCTTAATATCTTCTGCTTCTGTTAGGTCCATACCGTTTCTATCCTTTATCGAGCCCATCTTTGCATGAAATACTCCCTTGGCATCTCTAATTTTCTTGAAGAGATCTCTAGTCTTTCCTATTCTATTGTTTTCCTCTATTTCTTTGCATTGATCACTGAGGAAGGCTTTCTTATCTCTCCTTGCTATTCTTTAGAACTCTGCATTCAGGCAGGTATATCTTGCCTTTTCTCGTTTGCCTTTAGCTTCTCTTCTTTTCTCAGCTATTTGTAAGGCCTCCTCAAACACCATTTTGCCAACACAGCCAAAGAAATACAAATAAATAAAATTATTTAAAAAAAATAAAGAAGCAAAGCTCTCCAAGGTCATCCTAAAAATGTTACTGCATTTTCCTAGGACATATCCCACATCTCTTTGTGTCTGTCTGAACATGGGCTCCGGAATCAGAGGAGCAATGGAGGTGGTTACCAGAAGAATATGTCTGGGTTAATTGTGAAGAAAGTGATTGAGGTATATAATACCACATGAGTCAGTATTCCTTATCCTCTGTTTCAGGAACAAGTGCATACAAGTCTGTGGGCAGGGTCATTACTATTTCCAACAAATAATTCAGATCATTACCATTTCAACCCAGTAACTGAAGGTAAACTTTGTGAAAAAGGTTGACCCCTCTTTACATTGCTTTTGCAGTATTTATCTTAACTTTCCTGGGTTAGAGGATATGCACACAAACCCTCATTGTTCTGAGACCATGGTCTGCCAGACAAGAGGGACTGTGTCTTATTTATCTTTGTGTCCAGCCCAGAGCTTTGTACTTATTAGTAGCTTAGTAAATGTTGTTTGAATTGAATAGCTCTGTGCAGAGGCTGTGAAGGCAGATAATAGTAAGCAAATTCTTGACTTAATTAGGTTCAATCAATATATCACAAAATGCCCAGGGAAATTCAATGATAGATCCAGGCTATGAAGGTAAGAGCAGTATCTAAAACAGCCAGGATTATTATCTGAATCTTTTGGCATTCAGAAGATGTTGACCTCCATATCCGGATATCTACAGGAGGTACAAAAAGGATCTGGCTGGGAATTTAAGGAAGAGAATTTTCCAGTAGTGCCTGAAATGCATTTTAGAGAATACTCCATACCTTTGGTGGCTTTTTAGGAGCAGAAATATCCAACAAAGTAAGTACACTGCCTGTAGATCTTCCTGCCCTGACTAGATCTTTGATATGGCATAAAATATAATTACCAGTCTCCAGAAGTCAGGCACATCACATAAAGAATATCTTTATGCCTCTGACGGCAGCTTATTTAAGATTGCATGACAACAGGGATAAGGGTGACTGAACCTTGACCTGCCTGGCTAGTGAAAAATTACTTTTAGTTTCATGAAAGCTCTGGATGGATGATAATGTCTCAGACTCCTGTCTTCTTCCTTATTTGATTATTGTGATCCCTGACACCTGAATATTGGGTCAAAGTTTACAAATCTACTTAGCTATAACCACCTCCTGTTGTTATAGAACCCAACTGATGACAAGCTGTCATCTGTTTGAACTGTGCTATTCTTCATGGCTTCACTGCTTACCAATGAAAGTGGGCTATAAACTCCAAGACTTTGGCTGAAGCCTGAACATCTTGTCTGGGGGTCATCTCATTTGTTAATTCATTGAAAATTTATTTATTGAGCATCTGTTAGGTGCTGGATAGTGTATTTGGTGCTGGAGATCAAAGAAGATATGATTCTTCACCTAAGGAATTCACAGGCTGTTAGGGAGACAATTGTTGTTGAGTTGCTAAGTTGTGTCCAACTCTTTTGCGACCCCACAGACTGTAGCTTCCACCAGGCTCCTCTGTCCATGGAATTTCCCAGGCAAGAATACTGGAGTGGGTTGCCATTTCCAGCTTCAGAGGATCTTCCAGACCCAGGGATCAAACTTATGTCTCCTGCATTGGTGGGCAGATTCTTTACCACTGAGCCACCTGGGAAGCCCATTATGGAGACAGAAAATTAGGGCTACAATTAAGGCATAACCATAGGATTCTGAAAGCACCAAAGGTGAGGAGGAACCCTCTCGCAGATGACTTTTCAAGTGGCCATTCCCACTTACCTAAGACTCAACATTTCAAATAAAAAATTTATAATTTTCTCTCCCCAACTCATTGCATCCTGATATTTCCCTTTCTGTAAATAGTACTACTATTTATCTTCCCAGTGATTCAGGTTTAAAACCTCGTGTTTCTATTTCATTTACACCTTGGAGCCATTCAGTTATTATGTTTTGCTACTTCTTCCCTTTCCTTTCAGGGCATCAAGCCCCTGGGTACAATAAACCTGAAGCCTTTGTCATCTTCCCCTAGTCATCACAATGCTAGGTGCCCAGTATTATCAAAACTAAAAAAAAAAAAAAAATCCAACTAGCTCAAACCACCTACTAGTCCACACCCCATGGATGACTGAACTAGCCTCTAGACCTGCTGAGCACAGTCTATCCTGGATTCTGCCACCCACATCATAAAGATATTTACCTGGAGTCTGAGTAGCTAGGACATGGGGCTTTCAGATGAAGATTGCAAGAGAGAGAACATCCATGCATAAAACTGAAATTAGGATGCAACAAATGTGAGTGGGCATCACATCAAGGGTAAGAATAGGAATTATCTAGCAATTCACTAGGAAAGCCGACAGCAAGGTGCTGTGACCTCCCAAAAGGACAAGATGCCAAGAGAAAGAGCAGCATAATTGTGTTAGTTTCCTGTGGCTGTTGTAACAAATTACCATAGACTTGGTGGCTTGGAGCAACAGAACTTTATTCTCTCAGTTCTGGAGGCCCAGATATCTGAAGTCAGAATCACTAGGCTGAAACCAGACGTCACGTGGCCACCCTCTCCAGAGGTTCTAGGGGAGGATCCATTTCTTGCCTCTTCCAGCTTCAGGCGGCAGCTGGCATCCCTGGGCTTGTGGCTGCATCATTCCCATCTTTGTTTCCATGTTACACTGCCTTCTCCCTTTTGGTCTGTGTTTTTTCCCCCTCTACTGTTCTTTTACAAAAATCCCTGTGATGGCATTTAGGATGGGCCCAGACAGTGGACTATACTCTCCCCATGCCACGATCTTTCATTTAGACCCATCTGCAAAGTCCTGTTTTAGCCACAGGAAATAACATTGACAAGCTCCACAGATTAGGATGTCTGATCTCTGAAGAGAGATTAAGTATCTGGGGAGATGGCAGTAGGAGGGGGCATTTATTCAGGCTTCTGTGCTAGTAGAGTAAATGTGAAATCATGAGCCAGCCCTATAAGTCAGATCTCCTGGTTGTCTCAGGATTAGAGTTGGGTTTTGGAGATATGGGTAAGCCAGGGTATTTCTTTGCAGGGAAACGGCATAAGCAATGGCCTAGGGGTCAGCCAAGAGGATGTAGACGAGGCAGTTGGGACCAGGCCACCTGGACTGAAAATGTCATGCGATATATTGCTGTGCTGGGAGAAGAAACTGCCGACATAATTGCAGAGGGCCCAAAGAAGAGAACAGCTGGAGCAGCCGGGGGCCGGTTCCCACAGAAAGAGGATGCTGCTGCTGCCTGCATGGGAAATCGCATCTTGGCAGTTCTGTTGTAGGAGGACCAGTCTGCACTCTGCTTGTGAAGGCCACCTCACTCCTAACTAAGAAACTTAAAGAAATGGGCCAGAAATCCATACTCCATCTTTGGACACCTATGCCTCTCAACTTGCTACTAACAAATCTTGCCTTAGAAAGGGGTATAGAATCTAAACTCTACCATAGTCTATCAGGTCCTCTTCAACATCATCTCGTCATTTTTTCCTTTACTCTGGGTCCCCTTTCAATACTTTGAAGATGTCAAACTCATTTTCGCTTCAAGGTCTTTGAATGTGTTGTGTTTTTTTTTTTTTCCTTCCGAAACGGTCTTCTCCCCCCTTGGCAGGGCTGGCCCTATCTCATTCTTCTAATCCTAAACATCATTTCTTTCCCAAGATCCCTTTTGACTAGCCTATTTAAAGTGGTTTCTCCATCACTGTACCTGTTGGCTTCCTCACAGCACTCATCACAACTTGTAATTATATATGTTTATTCTTTTCTGGTTTATTGCCTGCCTCTTACAATGATTATCTTCATGAAGGAAACCATTTCTTTGCCTCTGTGGATTCAACAAATATTGAACAAGCATTTATAGCAATGCTTCACCATGCTTCTCTGGTGGCTCAGAGGGTAAAGTATCTGCCTGCAATGGAGGAGACGGGGGTTTGATCCTTGGGTCAGGAAGATCCCCTGGAGAAGAAAAAGGCAATCCACTCCGGTTCTCTTGCCTGGAAAATCCCATGAATGGAGAAGCCTGGTAGGCTACAGTCCATGGGGTCGAGAGTCAGACACGACTGAGCGACTTCACTTTCACTTTCAGATGTTATACCTGATGCTGGGAGATAGTAGTGAACAAAAGCATACACTCCCTATTGTCAGAGAATTCACATCCTAATAAGAGGCAGGCAATAAACACAAAAGTGAGGGACTTCCCTGGTGGTCCAGTGGTTAAGACTCTGCTCTTCCAATGCAAGGGGTGTGGGTTCGATCCCTGGTCAGGGATCCAACGTGCTGCATTGTGTAGCGAAAAAACAAAACACAAAAAACATGGAAGTGAGTCTACAACAGGTACTGATGAGCATCAGGAAAGAAATCAAACAGAAGAAGGGGATAGCAAGGAATAGAGTGCTACTTTATAACAGGTGGTTTGGGAAGGCCTCTTGGAGAAAATAATCTGAGTAGAGACTGGAAGGAAGGAAGGAAGCAAGCCACGCGCATGTCTAGGAGAAGAGTTTTCTGGGGAGAGGCAATAGCAAATTGAAAGCCTCTGAAGCGTGTGCATCTCGGCTGGTATGTCTGAAGAAAGCAAGGACACCAGGGACCAGAGTGGCTGGATTGGAGAGAACAGGGGGACTATGGGAGGCTTGGTTGATATAGTAAACACTGGATTTCACTTAGAGAGAGATGGTAGTGGCTGGAGTGTTCTGAGAATGATAATGCTATAGCTTACATTTTTTAAGCTCCCTCTGGCCTTTGACTTAATAATAGACCATATAGGAAGGCAAGGATACTAGCAGGAAGACTGATTAGGAAACAACTGTAATATTCCTCCCTATTCCCCCATAGGAGATGACTGTGGCTTGATCCAAGGGAGTAGAGGTCAGCATGGAGAGAATGGTCAGAAAATGGATATATTTTGAAATAGAGCAGATAGGATTTGCTGACAGATTTGAAATGGGATGTGAGAGAAGGAGGAATCAAGACAATGCCAAGATTTTTTTTCCCTATTTTATTTTATTTATTTTTAATTTAATTTTTCATTCTAGGCAAGAGGACTGCTCCATATCTTTTTTTTCTTTTTTCATATTTGAGTATGGCTAATTAACAACATTGTGACAGTTTCAGGTGCAGAACAAAGGGACTCAGCCATACATATATATCTATCCATTCTCCCCCAAACTACCCTCCCATCCAGGCTGCCACATAACACTGAGCAGAGTTGTTTTCAAACCTAAACAGCTGGAAGAATAGGTTTTCAAGACATCAAATTAGAGCAGATTTTAGAGGAGAAAGTAGAAGTTAGCTTTAGATGTGTTCCATTTGAGATGGTTACTGCACGTCCAAGTGGAAATGTTGAAAAGAGAGCTGGATATGTGAGTCTGGGGTCCAAGGGGGAGGTGGGACCGGCATGGTCATGGAGAAGATGAGATGTTGCCGCAGCAGAGATTGAATTTGCAGCCATTGGAAGATAGTTATAACTTGGGGAGTTTGTGATGGTAAAAAATGAGGTATGAAGACTGAGGGAGCTCCAGGATTAAAAGATTGGGGCAGTTGGGAACTAGTTAATAGATGGAGGACTGGACAGTTAAGTAGGAAGAACTAAGAAAAAGAGATGTCTAGGGGCGACAAGGAGCAAGTTTTTCAGGAAGGAAATTTCAAGGTGGACTCATCAAATTCTGCTGGTAGAGCCAGATGTCTGTTTTGATAGCTCTTCTATTCAACGCTGGGCATAGAGTAGACATTGCACCAGTATTTGTTGAATGAATAAAGAAATGAGGTAAGGTCTGTGTCCTTAGTAATCTAATCAAGGACTAATTTTCTTGTTTCAGAAGTGGAGCTAGAGCAGGTTTTTGCATCTAGGTGAGAGTGCTAGCAAAGTCGAGAGCCCTACAAGATATCTTAATGGAGGTTCTGTCCTCCAAGGTACCAGCTGGTAAAAAAATAGAGAGTTAACAATTTCTGTTTCTACACACACAGGCAGGAACTATAAGGTGCTGATGGTGGAAAAAGGGTGGGAGTGGTTCTGCTGCTGCCTGAGTGTCCTTCGTGTCTCACAAGAAGCAAGACAGCACTTCCTTAACAGATTCCAGCAGCAGGGATAAAAGAATGTCAGTTATTTTTTAAAATCTATTTTTTTAGGTATAGTTGATTTATATTATACGAGTTTCTATAAGCTTATATATATGTGTGTTCAACATAGTGTCAACATACTGACTCATAATTTTTAAAGGTTATACTCAGTTATTAGTTATTATAAAATATTGACTACATTCCCTGTGCTATACATTATATCCTTGTAGCTTATTTGCACATATTTTATACATAGCAGTTTGCATGCTTAATCCCCTACCCCATGTTGCTCCTCCCGCCTTCCTTTTCTCCCTTTGTTTGTTCTCTGTGAGTCTGTTTTTGTTTGTTTTGTTTTTTACATTCCACATACAAGTGGGCTCAGATGGAGTTCATTGTTCTCTGTCCGATTTATTTCACTTAGCCTAATACTCCATAGGGCCATCCATGTTGTTACAAATGGCAAGATTTCATTCTTTTTCATGGCTGAGTAGTATTCTATTGTGTGTGTGTGTATTCTATTCTAGTGTGTGTGTGTGTGTGTGTGTGTGTGTGTAGACACCTCACCTTCTTAATCCATTCACCTATTTGTTTTGTTTTTGGCTGTGCCAGGCAGCTTGTAGAGTCTTAGATCCTTGACCAGGGATTGAACCTGGGCCCTCGGCAGTGAAAGTGAAGAGTCTTAAGCCCCTAAGTTAGGGAATTCCCCATTCATCTGTTGATGGACATTTAGTTTGCTTCCATATCTTGGCTATTGTAAATAATGCTGCTATGAACATTGAAGTGCATCTATCTTTTCAAACTAATGTTTTCATTTTCTTTAAATATATACCCAGAAGTGGAATTACTGGGTCACATGGTAGTTCTACTTTTAATTTTGTGAGGAAACTCCATACTGCTTTTCATGGTGGCTGTATACATTTAATTCCCACCAACAGTGCACACAGTTTCCCTTTTCTCCACATTCTTACCAACACTTATTTCTTTTTGATTAAAGTCTTCCAACAGGTGTAAGGTGATAGCTCATTGCGGTTTTGGTTTGCATTTCTATCACGGTTATGATCTTGAGCATCTTTCCACATTCTGTTGGCCATCTGTTTGTCTTCTTTGGAAAAATGTCTATTCCAGTCTTCTCATTTTTTTAATGGGATTGTTTGTCCTTTTGATATAGAGTTGTATTAACTCCTTATTAGTTATATCATTTACAACCATTTTCTCCCATCCAGGTTGTCTTTTCATTTTGTTGATGGCTTCCTTTGTTGTATGAATGTTCAGTTATCTTTGCCTACCTGGAACCACCACCTCCCTCTCACCAGAAGAGCTGCCCCTCTGTGATTGGTCAGAGGTCAGGTATCCACCCGACTGACCAATCACTGTGGGGGTGGCCAGACCTTTGGAGGCTAGGGCTCTTTGGACAAAACTAAGTCATCAATTTGTCTAAAACAGTACTGTCCAACAGGAACATAATGCAAGCCACATGCAGAGAAGGCAATGGCACCCCACTCCAGTATTCTTGCCTGGAAAATCCCATGGACGGAGGAGCCTGGTGGGCTGCAGTCCATGAGGTCGCTGAGTCAGACACGACTAAGCAACTTCACTTTCACTTTTCACTTTCATGCACTGGAGAAGGAAATGGCAACCCACTCCAGTGTTCTTGCCTGGAGAATCCCAGGGACGGGGGAGCTTGGTGGGCTGCCATCTATGGAGTCGCACAGAGTTGGACATGACTGAAGCAACTTAGCAGCAGCAGCAACAGCAAGCCACATGTGGAATTTAAAAAATTTAGTAGTCACATTTAAAAAACCGAAGAAAAGTGGCAAGAGGGGTCCAGAAAAACATCTACTTATGCTTTATTGACTATGCCGAAGCCTTTGACTGAGTGGATCACAACAAACTGTGGAAAATTCTGAAAGAGATGGGAATACCAGACCACCTGACCTGCCTCTTGAGAAACCTATATGCAAGTCAGGAAGCAACAGTTAGAACTAGACATGGAACAACTGACTGGTTCCAAATAGGAAAAGGAGTACGTCAAGGCTGTATATTGTCACCCTGCTTATTTAACTTATATGCAGAGTATACATGAGAAACGCTGGGCTGGAAGAAACACAAGCTGGAATCAAGATTGCTGGGAGAAATATCAATAACCTGAGATATGCAGATGACATGACCCTTATGGAAGAAAGTGAAGAGGAACTAAAGATCTTCTTGATGAAAGGAAAAGAGGAGAGTGAAAAAGTTGGCTTAAGGCTCAACATTCAGAAAACTAAGATTATGGCATCTGGTTCCATCACTTCATGGGAAATAGATGGAGAAACAGTGGAAACAGTGTCAGACTTTATTTTTGAAATGAAAAGATGCTTACTCCTTGGAAGAAAAGTTATGACCAATCTAGATAGTATATTGAAAAGCAGAGATATTACTTTGCCAACAAAGGTCCATCTAGTCAAGGCTATGGTTTTTCCAGTGGTCATGTATGGATGTGCAAGTTGGACTGTGAAGAAAGCTGAGTGCCGAAGAATTGATGCTTTTGAACTGTGGTGTTGGAGAAGACTCTTGAGAGTCCCCTGGACTGCAAGGAGATCCAACCAGTCCATCCTAAAGGAGATCAGTCCTGGGTGTTCACTGGAAGGACTGATGCTGAAGCTGAAACTCCAATACTTTGGCTACCTCATGTGAAGAGTTGACTCATTTGAAAAGACCCTGATGCTGGGAGGGATTGCGGGCAGGAGGAGAAGGGGACGACAGAGGATGAAATGGCTGGATGGCATCACCGACTCGATGGACATGAGTTTGAGTGAACTCTGGGAGTTGGTGATGGACAGGGAGGCCTGGCCTGCTGCGATTCATGGGGTTGCAAAGAGTCAGACATGACTGAGTGACTGAACTGAAGAAAAGTGGAATTAAATTTCAATAATATATTTTATTTAGCCCAGCATATTCCAAATCTTATCACTTCCACATGTAATCAGTGTATAAAATTATTAAAGAGGCATTTTACATTCTTTTTATAATAAGTCTTTGAAATCTGGTGTGTATTTTATATTTATAACACATCTCAGTTTGAACCAGCCACATTTCAAGGACTCAGGAGCCACACATGTTTGGGCTACAGGTCAAAATGTTACCTTTGCAAGCCAACCACACAGGCGTTTCTTATGTAGCTTTCAGCTACATGAGAATTCAAAGCTCCCTCAGCCAGATTGTGTCCAAGTATTAGCTTCATCAGGGAAGTCTGGAGAACAAATGAAGAAGGTCCCATCAGGGTTTTAGACACCAAGAAAAGGAAGTGGTGGAGACAATGTTCCTCTACTTACCTTTCCAGACCATCTTCCTTTGACCTGATACCTGTAGTCCTCATGCTGAGAACTGAATCTAGAAACTAGACTCCATGAAACCCCGAAGTGAGAAGGAAGAAGAGAACAAATGCTGTGTGAACTTCCATCTTTTCTCACTTTCTTCCCAAGTCTTCCTAAAGATGCTTCCTCATCTCCTCTGGTGCCGGCTGCCCTAGGTCTGGGAAGGTTGGTGCCCATGTGAATCCTCTGGGAGGGTTGCAGGCATCTCAGCAGATCGAGGTCTGGTTACATGAATACTGAGTGACTCAGTGTATTCCACATCTTCCAAGGCCTACGTTTTTGAACAGTTATGCCTGGGGAGAATAATATTTAACTCAAAGAAATGAACATGAAGTAATGGAATTTTAGGTACCAATGGTCCTGAATTAAGGAGAGGGGGTATTTTTTGGATGACAGAGTCCACTGGCTCTCAAGGTGATGAGCTGTTTATTTCCTGAATCCCACATCCCTTCCCTGTTTCTGCAAGGGTTGTCTGGACCTGGCGCTCCTTGAGCTGCAAACAGAGGCCAGTGAGTTGGCACCCCAAGGCTGGTTCTTCTCTGAATCTGAACTCCTATTTTAAGAAACACAGCCCTTGCTTTCTCCATAGGACCAAGCCCACTCCTGGTCCCTCTGTCTCAGCACCATCCAGCCTCCAGGTTGCTGCTAAGCAGCTAAGTCACTTCAGTCGTGTCCGACTCTGTGCGACCCCATAGACGGCAGCCCACCAGGCTCCTCTGTCCCTGGGATTCTCCAGGCAAGAACACTGGAGTGGGTTGCCATTTCCTCTCCAATGCATGCAAGTGAAAAGGGAAAGTGAAGTCGCTCAGTCGTGTCCGACTCAGCGACCCCATGGACTGCAGCCCACCAGGCTCCTCCGTTCATGGGATTTTCCAGGCAAGAGTACTGGAGTGGGGTGCTATTGCCTTCTCCGAGCCTCCAGGCTAGGCATCATCCATTTCCTTTGTTGATCTGGACCAACCTGGCAGCGTATTAAAGGCTCCATCCGCCTTCCTCACTGCAGGTGTGGTTTGGATTTAGCCTTAATGATAGTAATAGCTCTGTTTACAGGGCATCTAGCATGGCGCCAGGCACCAGGCTTCGTGCTTCATACTCGTCCCGTCACATAATCTTCACAGCCACCGTGTGCCAAGTCCATGTTGTTACCCTCCTCTTCAGGATGAGACAACCGCAACTCAGAGACGGTAATTAACCTGTCGACAGTCTCACAGCCAGCTCGTGGTAGAATCAAGACAAAAACCCCAAGTAGTTTGCGTCCAGAGCGGATGCCAGCTTCCACCCCCCTGCAGTCCTGCTGCCCACGGCCAGATCTGTGGACTTGGGCGGGTGCAACACGCTCCGGCCTCGCATCTCTCCTCACTGCCTGTGCCTCATCCGTGTGTCTGTGCTTCTGTCCTCGATTCTGCCGTTTCCTCCTAGAGCGGAGCTCCAGCCTGACTCCCAGTCTGCTTTGCTGAAGCCCTTGCATCCTGCCTCAGACCTTCTCTACCTCCTCTTCTGCAGCTGTTCCCTCCAGCTGCCTGGTGCAATCTTGTGCTCAGTTGACCAGGCTCTTATCAAACGGAGCCTCCCTTCTGCTTGAACACTTGCCCGACCTTTATCTGCAGATGGTTGTTGCCATGCACCATCAGCTCCTCTCTCAGGGGCTCAAGCACGTCCATGTCCATCCTCTTGGGACCGCTACATATAAAGGCACTCTAGGGGCTCACATTTTGTCATGAAATTGCCCCGGAAGCTGTCCTGGGTGCCCCGCGCTCTTCACCCCTCTCCCCTAGTTTCCTGATCTCCAGTGGGCTCTTTAACTCAAAAACTATTTGCAATCAAACCCCTGCTGTATTACCTAGTTTTATTTATTTTTCCCAGCAGAATGGGTTTATTAGGAATCAGCAGAGAATTGCAATTCTGGGGTTTGCAACCATGGTGAGCCATGTTAAGTCTCCCTACAGCAAGAGAAAGAGGATGCTTTTATGGAGCAGAAGAGGAAGTTGGGAGGGTTATATTGATAGTAAACAAGGAGTTCATGGCTTTTCATTGACTGAGAATGACCTAGTTTTAGATTTGCCATCTAAGTATTTTGTGTGTTGAAATTTGTTATGATTTTTTTACTTTTTTATTGAGGTATAGTTAATTTACAGTATTATGTTCATTTTGGGTGTATAATATAGTGAATCAAAAATTTTACAGATTATACTCCATTTGAAGTTATTATAAAACACTGGCTCTGTTCCCTGTGCTACACAATAATATTCTTGCAGCTTATTTATTGTATAGATAGTAGCTTGTACCTCTAAACTTGCTTCTCCTATTGTATCCCTCCTTCCTTCCCTCTCCCTACTGGTAGCCACTAGTTTGATCTCTATACCTGTGAGTCTATTTCTGTTTCATTATATTAATTTGTTGTATTTCTTAGATTCCACAAATAAGTGATATGCAGTATTTGCTTTCTTTGTCTGACTTATTTCACTTAGCATAGTACCCTCCAGGTCCATCCATGTTGTTACAAATGGAAACATTTTCATTCTTCTTAGACTGGGTAGTATTCCATCCTGTGTGTATGTACCACATTTTCTCTAGCCTTTCATCTGTGGATGGACACTTAGATTGTTTCCATATCTTGGCTGTTGTAAGCAATGCTGCTGTGAACATTATAAAGATTTGTCTTTACTAAGAGTCCTGAGTTACTCTTTCCTAATAGAGCTGAAGAGATTATGTCAACAGATATTATTCATTCATCTTAGGAAGCTATTCATGTTACAGAGATTGAATTGTTGTAGGTGCACAAGAGTGAAAATACTTCTTTATAAGATTATAGAGTCTAGGAGCACATTTCTACTGGCCACCTAATATTTTATTATATCTGCTGCTGCGGCTGCTAAGTCACTTCAGTCATATCCGACTCTGTGCGACCCCATAGACGGCAGCCCACCCGGCTCTCCTGTCCCTGGGATTCTCCAGGCAAGCATACTGGAGTGGGTTGCCATTTCCTTCTCCAATACATGAAAGTGAAAGCGAAGTAGTGTCCGACTCCTAGCGATCCCGTGGACTGCAGCCTACCAGGCTCCTCCATCCATGGGACCTTCCGGGCAAGAGTACTGGAATGGGTTGCCATTAATTCCTGTGAAATATTTTTTTGGTATAAAACATGAAGTCAAATACAAAGTCAGTTTTAAAATACATCCAGTGTAAATATTAAAATTTATATTAAAAAAAGAAGTCTCTCCCTTCAGCCTCACCCACTACAACCTTTGCCCTGGAAAAGTCATGTTATGCCCAGGGGCCCATCATATCTGGTGGGATTAGCCCAGTGGTTTTGCCTGGTTCTGTCTAACAAGAGGCAGGGACTGGGCTTCTGCTGCCAGATTTGAACACTTGTACTAACCCAAGTCAGACCCTAGTTTGTGGCTTGGACATCCGGCTTCTCTCCCTGGGGCCATGCCTAAAACCACATTAATCCCACTTCTCGGTCTCCGCCAATTTGCAGCTCATTCTTTCAGTTCTCACCCATCATTGAGATCCCAGTACGTTCCTTGGCCAAATCAGCCCAAATTAGAGCATCCACTTTCCCCCAACATTCAGAAAGTTCCTGCCTAAACCACTATGCCTTGTTCTTCTCCAGGGTTTGGCAGCTGCATGGGGTTGCCGGGACCCAATGCCTGGCTTGTCCACAGCGCGTTAACCCCACTGCTGTTGGCTTATTTGCACAAGGACTTGACTGACACCGCTGCCTGTCTGGATTGCTGTCAATTGTCTCACTCTGTGGAGTGCTGCCAGCCAGCCAGCCAGCTAACCAGGTCCACACTGTGCCTCCCTGATACTCACTACCTTGAAATCCTGTGGCCCCAGTCACAGTTCCCACTTGGTGGTCTGCCGTGTCTGGGTCCTGGCCATTGCTCAGCTGGCTTCTCTCACTGGCTCCGATGTTCAGAATCTCACTTGCTGTGATGGGAAGGACCACCTGTGGTACGGAGCACATGGGATCTGCCTGCAGGCCTTCTCATGTGTCTTGCAATTTACCAGCCCTCCCCAGACACTGGTTTGTACTCATTTCCAGAGACTTCATACATGTAAGTCATCTCCTCAGCTAGGTTTTGAGTCCCTTTAGGTTAATAATTACATCTTACCATGAGTTAATTTAATATCCATTGAGTCCTTATTATGTCCTAAGCCCAATGCTGGATCCTAGGGTGTGCGTGTGTATGTGTTAGGGTGTGTGAATGTGTAGATGAAGCACCGGCATGCAAGTGTTAGTTGCTCAGTTGTGTCTGACTCTTTGCCACCCAATGGACTGTAGCCTGTGAGGCTCTTCTGTCCATGGAATTCTCCAGGCAAGAATACTAGAGTGGATTGCTATTCTCTTCTTCAGGGGATCCTCCCCACCCAGGGATTGAACCTGGGTCTCCAGCCTTGCCGGCATATTCTTTACCGTCTGAGCCACCAGCGAAGACGGTAGGACCAGCACAACATCATGAATCAAATAGAGGCCACGGGACTTCCCTGGTGATACATGCTCCTAATGCAGGGGTCCTGGGTTTAATCCCTGGCCAAAGGAACTGGATCCCATGTGCTGCAACTAAGTAAGGGTTCACATACCGCAACTAAAGATACTGCATGCCACAATAAGACCTGGCACAGCCAAAAAAATTAAAACAAAACACATAAATAAATGGTTTTTTTTTTAATAAAAAAGAAGCCTTAGAGAAGTAATATGATTATCATCCCAAATCGAGAGACTTCTGAGAGTGCTAAGTCACTTCAGTCATGTCCAACTCTTTGCAACCCTATGGAATGTAGCCTGCAAGTCTCCTCTGTCCATAAGATATTTCGGGGGCTCCTTTCACTCTCAGAAAGGAGCCCAAAAATAATTAAGTCATTGATCTACAGCACACGGAAACCAAGACTATCATGGGATGCTGGGAATTTCTTATGTGCTATCCAGTTTGGTCTTCAAAGGCCCAGCACACTGAGTGGGCGCATGTGCAAGGCCTGATGCCCGGCAGTGCCAGGCCCAGAACTTCCATCTTCTGGCTCCTCGCCCTTGCTGTTTCTGTTGTTGTCATTTGAATCTTTGCCCTTTAGAAACTTGTAATCAAGCTGGCAAACCTACAAGAATCAGGGGGAAGCATAAGACAGTGTATGCCAATTAACTGCCAAGTAAACAATGGCACCCCACTCCAGTACTCTTGCCTGGGGACTCCCATGAATGGGGGAGCCTGGTGGGCTGCAGTCTATGGGGTCACTTTCACTTTTCACTTTCCTGCATTGGAGAAGGAAATGGCAACCCACTCCAGTGTTCTTGCCTGGAGAGCCCCAGGGATGGGGGAGCCTGGTGGGCTGCCGTCTGGGGTTGCACAGAGTCGGACACAACTGAAGCGACTTAGCAGCAGCAGCAGCAGCAGCAAACGATCAGTTCAGTTCAGTTGCTCGGTCGTGCCTGACTCTTTGCGACCCCATGAACTGCAGCACGCCAGGCCTCCTCATCCATCACCAACTCCCAGAGTTTACTCAAACTCATGTCCATTGAGTTGGCGATGCCATCCAACCATCTCATCTTCTATTGTCCCCTTCTCTTCCTCCCCTCAATCTTTCCCAGAATCAGGGTCTTTTCAAATGAGTCAGCCCTTTGCATCAGGTGGCCAAAGTACTGGAGTTTCAGCTTCAACAGCAGTCCTTCCATTGAACACCCAGGACTGATTTCCTTTAGGATGGACTGGTTGGATCTCCTTGCAGTCCAAGGGACTCTCAAGAGTCTTCTCCAACACCAGAGTTCAAAAGCATCAATTCTTCGGCACTCAGTTTTTTTTGTAGTCCAACTCTCACGTCCATACGTGACTACTGGAAAAACCATAGCCTCGACTAGATGGACCTTAACGGCAAGCATTCTTCAAATAGTGTTCCAGGGTACCCTAGGTTTCCTCAGGTTTTAAGTGGAGAGATGCCCAGGCAAGCACATCCCCACTTCTCACAGAGCCCCTCTGCTTATATCTGGTGTTCATATTGGGGCCTCTGCAGAATTCTTGTCTTCAATAAAGATGTTTACATATTTATGTACTATTTACAATAGGTAGGCCATGGAAGCAATCTAAATGTTCATTGATGGAGGAATGAAGAAAGAAAATGTGGTACATATATACAATGGAATATCATTGTTGTTCAGTCACTAAGTCTCATTCTACTCTTTTGCGACCCCGTGGACTGCAGCATGCCAGGCTTCTCTGTCCTTCACTTTCTCCTGGAATTTGCTCAAACTCATGTTAACTGAGTCGGTGATGCCATCCAACCATCTCATCCTAGATTGCCCCCTTCTCCTCCTGCTTTCAATCTTTCCCAGCATCACATCTTTTCCAATGAGTCGGCTCTTTGCATCAGGAGGCCACACTATTGGAACTTCAGCATCAGTCCTGCCAATGAATATTCAGGACTGATTTCCTTTAGGATTGACTGGTTTGATCTCCTTGCTGTCCAAGGAGCTCTCAAGAGTCTTGGACAATTAGAAAGCATCACAATTCACACCACAATTCAAAAGCATCAATTCTTTGGTGCTCAGCCTTCTTTATAGTCCAATCCTCACATCCATACATGACAACTTGAAAAACCATAGCTTTGACTAGATGGACCTTCGTCAACAAGATGACGTTTCTGCTTTTAATACACTATCTAGTTTTGTCATAGCTTTTCTTCCAAGGAGCAAGTGTCTTTTAATTTTACGGCTGTAGTCACCATTCACAGTGATTTTGCAGCCCAAGAAAATAAAATCTGCCAGTGTTTCCACTTTTTCCCCATCTATTTGCCATGAAGTGCTGGAATGGAATATTACTCAACTATAAAAAGGAATGAATGTGTGCCGTTTACAGAAACATGGATAAACCTAGAGAGTATCATACAGAGTGAAGTAAGTCAGAAAAACAAATGTTGCATATGAATGCATATATGTGGAATCTAGAAAAAAACAGTACAGATGAACCTATTTTCAAAGCAGAAATAGAGACTCAGACATAGAGAACAAATGTATAGACACCAAGGGTGGAAAGCAAGGGTGGGGAATAAATTGGGAGATTAGGATTTACACACACACACACACACACACACACACACACACACTACTGTGTATACCTAATGAGAACCTACTGTATAGTGCAGGGGGAAAAAAACAAGTTTTTCAAAACATAAAGTTTTAAAACTTCTCGCAGACAAGAAATAGAAGTTCAGAGGATTCTTCTTGGTAGGTTTTTTAGAAGCTGTGGTACTTAAGTTAGGCCTTAAAAGATGGGTGGAATTTAGATACTTCTAATGTGCTTCCAA
Organism: Aepyceros melampus; assembly: GCA_006408695.1. Taxonomy (NCBI): domain Eukaryota; kingdom Metazoa; phylum Chordata; class Mammalia; order Artiodactyla; family Bovidae; genus Aepyceros; species Aepyceros melampus. Next base: position 30,902 of record SJXQ01004515.1, on the reverse strand, counting down.
CCACATCCAACTCAATATTGTGATCAAGGTTGTTGCTTAATGCATACTAGTTGACTCTCTTTGGGCCTTCCTGTACACCCAAGTACATTCTGTGGTTTTTTTTGTGTTTTTTTTTTTTAAGTGCCATAATAATAGCTAACCAACATGACCTCATGCTTATCTCTATCCCTGCTTCCTGAATCTTCCCACATCCTTACTTTTCCTACCTTGTTGCTAAAATACACTTCATATTGCTGTTCCCAGTAATGATGGTGTGAGGATCGTCCTCGGGTAGGACTGTCCACTTTCCCCAACATGAAGGAGTCCTGTGGTCTTTCTTCCTAGTTAGTGGTGGTGGTGACCTTGTGATGGGGATGTGATGCGACTGTTTATCCACAGGTCAGGCAGCTGGTGGTGGGTGTGAGTGTGTGTGTGTGCGTGTGAGAGAGAGAGAGAGAGAGAGAGAAAGAGAGTGACTTTATAGGTGGTAATTGGTCTGACTGTGGCTAACTGACTCCCACCAATCGAACACCAAGGCAGTGGTCCCATTCACACAGGAAAAGTGCTAATGAGCTCCGTGCATGCCATGACCAGTGATCTGATCAGCAGGGATTCTGCAGGGCTTTATACACCTGTATCAGAGTGAACCGAAAGCAAAGACCTGGAAACTCCTGCATAAAGTTCTGCTAGTGGCAGCTGCTGGTAATTCCAGATGCCGCGTTGGTTGTAAAAAGGTGCAGGGGGCCCAAAGCATTCTCCTAAGCATTTGCAGAATACACCCAACAGAGCAAGAGATGGAAGAGAAACTGAGTTTGGGTTACATCCAGGTCCTCATGGCTCAGCTGCCTTACGGCCACGGGGGTGTCAAAGGACACATCATAAGCTCCAATTCTAATTCAGTTCTTAGTAAATAAGAGATTTTTCCCTCTTAACCCCAGAGCTTCAAATTAGATCATCTACAAAAATAAAATTCAATTCCATCACATCTACAAAGATTTTCTACTTACAAAAGGGTAACCAGCTGAGTTCTCTAATCTTCAAGGATACACCACTACCTTTCTGTGACCCTAGGGAAGTGGGAGGAACTCTGTCTCCCTCCTCTTAGAAAGGATTGGAAATCAATGCTCTCATTTCTTACAGAAACTGAAAGCTCTACCACTTGCCCATGAGACAACTGGACCATCTGCACTCATTCAAATTATAAATGGACACATAGTGACTTTGCTACCTTGTGTCTGAGACATACAACAGTATACAAGATGAACAGAACAGGATGCAAAGTTCAGGTTATCACCAATCATCAAGGACAAACTGTCTTAAATATTCTCATACACACTAGTGCAATTAACAACCTTTGAAAATGTTTAAGCACACTCTCAAACAGTTGCTATTCATTGAGTATTACAAGAATGCTTTACATGCTCATTTCAGCTCCATTTGGATGCTAGGAACTGGGTACCATCAACATCGTTTTATAAGTGAGGAGAGAGGCACAGGAAATCAACTGACTATCCCAAGGCAGCAGAGAGCTAAGCTCTGAGTCCACAGCTCTCTGCAGCCCATTGCTGTTAATCAACACACTCTATCCTCCTATTAAAGGCCTACTCAAATATTGATTCTTTATTCTCTCTACTTCATTTTCAATGATACATTTTCGATTAGGGAAACAGTGTCTAGAAGACCCTGACACCTTATTTAGCATGAAGGTGATTCATGCTAAATAAATGCTTCCCCTCCTGGAATCTGCAATATGTTTAAGAATAAGTGATGTGATCCAGGAAGAGTCTGGTGTTTAGTGTAAGCTCTTGGAAGCTTTCTGAACGTTTGCTGTCAAATGCCTATTTAAAAACCAAAGATTCAACTTTTCTGTCACCTAACCATGGAAATGACAAGGACATTTGACTACAACCCCTAAGGAAAGTTATACCCCTTGGGAAATTAATTGTTATTTAACCCTGGTTGGAAAAAAATCAATTTGTCAAATTTAGCCCTCCATCAGCAAAGGGCAGACACATGCCTCCTGGAAATGAAGGCTGAATAGCATAAGACCCGTACTTTCTGCACCCACAAACCGTTGTATTTTGATTGTACAACATTTTGTGCTCCACTTAACAACTCAGCTGCATTTCAATGTATGTCACAAGGATTTTGGTTCATGTCTTTTAGCTGATAAAAATAAATGCACTCGTGAGCTTTAGGAACACAAACAGGAAATCAATTCATACTCAGAGACAACAACAACCTTTGAAAATGTTTAAGCACACTCTCAAACAGTTGCTATTCATTGAGTATTACAAGAATGCTTTACATGCTCATTTCAGCTCCATTTGGATGCTAGGAACTGGGTACCATCAACATCGTTTTATAAGTGAGGAGACAGGCACAGGAAATCAACTGACTATCCCAAGGCAGCAGAGAGCTAAGCTCTGAGTCCACAGCTCTCTGCAGCCCATTGCTGTTAATCAACACACTCTATCCTCCTATTAAAGGCCTACTCAAATATTGATTCTTTATTCTCTCTACTTCATTTTCAATGATACATTTTCGATTAGGGAAACAGTGTCTAGAAGACCCTGACACCTTATTTAGCATGAAGGTGATTCATGCTAAATAAATGCTTCCCCTCCTGGAATCTGCAATATGTTTAAGAATAAGTGATGTGATCCAGGAAGAGTCTGGTGTTTAGTGTAAGCTCTTGGAAGCTTTCTGAACGTTTGCTGTCAAATGCCTATTTAAAAACCAAAGATTCAACTTTTCTGTCACCTAACCATGGAGATGACAAGGACATTTGACTACAACCCCTAAGGAAAGTTATACCCCTTGGGAAATTAATTGTTATTTAACCCTGGTTGGAAAAAAATCAATTTGTCAAATTTAGCCCTCCATCAGCAAAGGGCAGACACATGCCTCCTGGAAATGAAGGCTGAATAGCATAAGACCCGTACTTTCTGCACCCACAAACCGTTGTATTTTGATTGTACAACATTTTGTGCTCCACTTAACAACTCAGCTGCATTTCAATGTATGTCACAAGGATTTTGGTTCATGTCTTTTAGCTGATAAAAATAAATGCACTCGTGAGCTTTAGGAACACAAACAGGAAATCAATTCATACTCAGAGACAACTAAGGATTACGGAAAAAAAAAAGATTCTGGTGTCAGGAAGAGAATTGATATCTGAGAAGAAAATCAAGGGAGACAGAAAGAACGGCAGTGTGCAGAATAAAGGTTCATAACCAAGCTGGGTGGGTTTTTGCTTTGAAAAAATATGACTAGTTTCTAGACTGGCTGATAATTAAGAGTGGATTTTATTCCCAGTGTTATCTCTAATGTATGTGACTTTGAGAAACTCAATTATTCTGTACCTCAATTTCTTTATCTGTAAAATGGAGTCATTGACCTCCTACTCAGCTCCCCTTGTGGTTATAAAGATCACTGAGATAAGGATTGCAACATTCTGTGAAGAAATGCATGGTCTCTTATCATAAGCTATGCTATATTTCACTTTCGGTTTCCTCTAACTCTAAAGTAATACTTGAAGACAAATCCTCAAGAACCCATTAAAATCCACTGTTCTGGGTAACTGCTTCCCCGTTCTCCTTTTCAAGCTCTTATTTGGAATGCATAAGAAATGAAAAGTTTATTTGTTACTCCAGGTTCTTCTATGATGCCTGAACTAGAATGCATGTCTATAATTAATGTCTTAAATGTCAGGCTTATTTAAAAATAATATGGGTGGTGAAAATAGGAAATTGGATATTTTACCTTCTGGAGCACAATTTTTATGATAAAGGTCAATAGCTGTTCTATATACTGTAAATTTTTTAAATGAGTGCATCAATTTGGCATCACTGACTCTATGGACATGAGTTTGAGAAACGCCAGGTGTTGGTGATGGACAGGGAAGCCTGGCATGCCACAGTTGATGCGGTCACAAAGAGTCAGACATGACTGAGTGACTGAACTGAACTGATTAATTAGGAAGACATTTAGGAGGGAAAAAAATTAATTATTGTGGGAACAGAAAGAATATTACTAACATCCTGTTAGGCTAACTTAGCATGTGAGAGTTATAATTCAAGACGATTCAGTCAACTTTAAGTTCTTTGGGGATTACCTCTGAAATGACAGTAGCCAGGAAATGAGTGTATCTTCTTACAGATGCTAGACAGGGTTTAGCTATTGACTATTTCAAGGGCACAATATTTTCTGGCCAGCTAGTAAAACATTCTGAGGTGGAAATTTACCAGTGTAGTTATACTGCTTAGACACTAACTGCTGCCATCTTGAAAGATCACCTGACTTATTCTCAGGATACCAACCAGATAAACTGTGGAAAGGAGGCCCTGGGTGGCTCGGAAAGAGGATGCAATGAAGGAGCTAGAGAACAGAACTCCCATTCTGGCATCTTTTTACTCCTTGTCCTTCATCCCAGTGTAGCAATGCACTTGTCCCAATTTGTGTCTCACCCAGAACAGCTCAGGTCCAGTTGGGTTCTGAAGACCAGGGAGGGAGGCAACTTGGACGTTGCCTTTTAAAGAGCTCAACCTCAGGGGAAAGAGGGTTGACTGGTTATGACTAGGAAATGGAAGGCATGCTGGGAACCAGAGCAGATAATGCAGGATCAAGTCAGAACTCAGAGAGGCGCTGAGAGTAAAGAAAGCCAAGAGGGGCATCTCTTACCACCACCACTGGGCGCTAGAGTCAAGGCACTCCTCCAAGCACAGATCTGCACCAGGAAGACCTCTTACTGCAATAATAAATTGAATAAAGACTTGTGAGCTCCTACTGTGTTCCAAACACTGTGTTGCTGCTGCTAAGGTGCTTCAGCCGTGTCCGACTCTGTGCGACCCCATAGATGGCAGCCCATCAGGCTTCCCCGTCCCTGGGATTCTCCAGCAAGAACACTGGAGTGAGTTAGGCAGTGGGAATACTGTACGAATATGTGTTGTTTCAGGTTTCCCAGGTGGAGCAATGGTAAAGAATCCACCTGCCAATGTAAGAGACCCAGGTTCCATCGGTGGAGAAGGAAGTGGCACCTTACTCCAGTATTCTTGCCTGGAAAATTCCATGGACAGAGGAACCTGGTGGGCTCCAGTCCATGGGGTCACAAAGAGTCTAACATTTTGATCGCTTACTATCTGTTCCACCTTTTCTTCCAGAAAGAGCTCCATGGGTTTCTTTTAGGGAACTACTCCCATCCAACCTTGCTCAGTCCCAAAGGTTTAGAGTCTCCACTCCCGCTTTAGAGTCTCCACCCCCGACTTCAGGGATGAAGCATGTGCCTTAAGGCTGACCAATAGCAGCACTAAATTCTCCTAGCTAGTGATTGGTTCAGAAATGGCTGAGTCACTCAGGTTTCTCCAATCAGATTGAACCCAGAACTTAAGAGGGAAGCACTGCTGCTGCTGCTAAGTTGCTTCAGTCATGTATGACTCTGTGCGACCTCATAGATGGCAGCCCACCAGGTTCCCCCGTCCCTGGGATTCTCCAAGCAAGAATACTGGAGTGGGTTGCCATTTCCTTCTCCAATGCAGGAAAGTGAAAAGTGAAAGTGAAGTCGCTCAGTCGTGTCCAACTCTTAGCTACCCCATGGACTGTAGCCCACCAGGCTCCTCTGTCCATGGTATTTTCCAGGCAAGAGTACTGGAGTGGGGTGCCATCGCCTTCTCCAGAGGGGAGCGCTGGCACTACATTAATATCTTCTCAGGTTGATAATAGTAAGAAAGAGGTGAACCTGACCTTGCCAGCAGTCAGCCCATATTGTTTAACCCACACCATGGAATGCAGAGCTGAGAAGGAGAAAAATGGAATTCTGAAGATAACTATTTGAGCCTCTGGGTCCAGGCATTATCAATCTTGTACTAACCTTGAACTTTTCAGTTTCACGAGCCAATAGATTTCCTTTAAAAAACAAAACAAAAAAACCACACTTCCTCTTAGCTTATGCAAGTTTGAGTTAATTTTTTGTCTTTTGCCAACAACAACTCAGAGTTTTGACCCAGAGGCATAAATGACAAGACGTCATTCCTGATACTGAGGTGGCAGGTATGTGGTAAGTACAAATTTAGACATACCTTCCTCCTGTGATGGGAGCAGAGCCGCTGCCTCTGTCTGGGGGAGTAAGTTTCCTCAGCCTAGAGAGGGTAACAGTCGGTGACTAACCAACCCTCCTACTGACCATGAGACATATAATCTCTCTTTCTACATGCCTCTAGCTAATTAGTTCTAGGAGGAGCCAGTGGTCTGGAAAAAAAGTTTCTGGTAACTCCTTTTCTTCTCCAATTTCCCCTCGTCTGTGCATTTTCATTAACTGGTGGGTATTTCTGAAGACCCTACAGTGTTAATCAAAGACTGAGCAGGTGAAATGGTGAGAGAGAAAAAAACATTTTTCTGTCTTTTGGGCAGCAGTAACTGGCCTTAAGCCCACATCCCCAGAAAGAATAGGTCATGTAAATTACCAAAAACAGAATTTAAAAAAAGGCAGTGATTTATTGTTCTGTCAAATATTTCTTATGGCTGGATATACTCTTGAGAAAGATAATTATTGAAAAACATTGAATTCCTGGATACATATGGTTCCAGTGCTCTCCTCCAAGCTGGGCAGCTCACTTGAAGCTTCAGCATCAGTTCTTGTGGGGTGATTGTTGTGGTTGTGTTTTCAATTTGTATGAGTTCCCTGGCAAAACTTAAACTGGCCGTATCTCCTGGATCCAAGGTCTTTAATTGCAGGCTGGCATGGAGGAGGAGAACAGTGAAGTGGAAAGAACGTGACCTTAGAGCCTGATGGATCAATTTTGATTTCTTACTGCACCCAATCAAGATAATGAACTTCTCTGAGCACTGATCTCATTTGTAAAATGAAGATAATAGTGTATCACTCTCTGGGTTTCTGTGACGACTGAGTGAGATCAAGTGCCTTGCACATGGCAGGCCACGGTCGTGTTCATTATAAAATAAATGGTTATAATCAGTGCGTATATTCTATTAGAAACCTGTCTTTAAAAACCAAGATTTAATAACTACCTAACCAGACCTCTGCTCCCTCTTCTCTAAGCTCACTGAACCCCCAGCTTACTCTCCTATTCCCAGAACATGAGGGCTAGAGTTCCTATCCATAATTTACAAAGGAACAGGGAAGCTGGTGAGCCATGAGTCCAGCTGGGATCACGGTGGGAGGGCAGATTACGGAGCGACAGCTGGCCTGAGAGAGAAACCCTCCCTTAAAGGGCAAGGGGGCTCTGTCCCAGGCTGCAGAGCTGTCATGGGCAGAGATTTCTTCTCTATCTTCACCCATGCAGTCACCTTTTCTTGGCCGATTCTGTAACTCAGCTCAGCTTCCCAGCAGGAGCCCCACCAGAGTGCCCGCTCCCTGAGGGCAGATCCTGATCTTTTGTTCCTTGTTGCCGCTTACTACCCAGACCGTGTCTGGCATACACAGTGTTTGTGTGTGACACACAACGAATAGTTAGGAAGCCCTGAATAAACAAATGAATCCAAAGTCAGGCTCTCCACAGGGCTTTGTCTGGATAAAGGGCTGATGAGAGGGAGTCCCCTTGCAGGAATGATGGAGGGAAGGGATAGTCTGGGAGTTTGGAATGGTCAGGTACACACTGCTCTATTTAAAATGGATAACCAACAAGGACTTACTGTATAGCACAGAGAACTCTGCTCAGTGTTATGTGGCAGCCTGGATGGGAGAGGAGTTTAAGGGAGAAAGGATACAGGTGTATGTACGGCTGAGACCCTTGACTGTCCACCTGAAACTATCACAACCTTGTTAATCGGCTATACTACAGTATACTAGAAAAAGTTAAAAAACACTCCACACACACAAAATAAATAATTTTTATTTTTAAAATGAAAGAATGCCCTTGCCAGATAATAGGGCAATCTTTCATCATCTCAGCCTTGACCACCGGGGTGAACATCCAGACCTTAAACTAGCTCTGAAGATGGAAGGAACCCTTTTGACTGCTCGAAGGAGATTAGACTGGGCTGGTGAAAAGACCAAGCTGACTTTCTAGTTCCCCTTTCCCTAGAGCAAAAATCACTCAAAAATTTCATTTCCAGCTGGATGTTTTGTTGCATTACCGTTGATATTATGAAGGAACTGCTCTAAATGCTTGGGAAAGGAGAACCCCCTCCCACCCTGTCCCCATAATAGTAGCTTAAACAAGATCAGTTTGTTGCTGACATAACAGGAAGGCTGGAGGCAGGCAGCTGAGGGCTGGTGAGATAGCACCGCTGTGGCATCAACATCCAGCCTCCTCCTCCTGGCTTTCTTCTCTGCCATCCCTAGCACATGGCTTCCATCTTCACAAGAGCTGGTGTTAAAAACATCTTGTCCAAGTTGGAGGATGGTCTGGACAAATGAGTGCTTGCCAGCAAGTTCAGGCACACTTTGTTTTGTGGCAATTCTCTTCATTGTCCTTCACAGATACTGGACTCTTTTTTTTTTTTTTTTAAAACAAATTGTGGGTTTGTGGCAAGTCTGTCGGTGCCATTTTCCCAACAGCATGTGCTCACTTCGTACCTCTGTGCAGGATTTCAAGCTTGTCCGTGATGACTATATGGGTGATAGTGATTTGTGATCATTGATCTCTGATATGACTATTGTAAAAAGATTATGACTTGCTTAAGGCTCAGCAGGATGAGCTGATGATGGTTAACTCATGTTTTTAAGCAATAAAGTATTTTAAAATTAAGGTCTGTACGTTTTTTAAGACATGGTGCTACTTAGCAGACTACAGTATAGACTTAACAGACTACACACTTAAGAGACTACAGTATAGTGTAAACACAATTTTAGATGCATTGGGAAACCCCAAAATTGGTGTGACTGGCTTTATTGTACTATATGCTTTATTAACGGTGGTCTGGACCGACCCTGCAGTATCTCTGAGGTCTTGCCTCTAGATCTTTCCCAGAAGTGCTGTCCAAACTCTTCCATTTCATCGCCTTGGCCATTCATTCTGCAAAGGGAATGGAGATGGAGCATATGTTTTTAAAGCAGGACATATTTACACCTCCCAAATATAGAAGTTAGTGAAGAGGAGAATAGATACAGGGTAGGCAATTTGCAGTTTCGGACCAATTATTCTATCACTCAAGAGAAATAAATGAAGATGACAGAATCCAGGCTGTAAATTTAGGGAGAAATTGTTGGGAAGATGCAAGAATAGATCGAGGAGGCTGTGTTTGGGGGAACAGCTCCCAGAACCACACTGAGGACTGGCCTGCTCCGTTGGCTGCTGCTTCCAGGCCCCAATCAGGTCTGCTGGTCTCTGAATAACCAAATGTTTCTCCATTACTGTGCTGGCCAGAAAAATCACTCTCCCTATGCCCAGCTTTCTCCTTACGTGGCTTCATGCCTCCTTTCAAGTTGGGCAAAGTAAGTTTGTCAGGACCACCCTCCCCTGAGTTGCTGTGTGGGAGTCTAGGAAATGTAACTAGAATAAAAATTATTGCTTGTTATTATAGAAAATGCTATGGACAGAAGAGCCTGGTGGGCTACAGTCCATGGGGTCACAAGAGTCGGACACGACTTAGTGACTGAACCACCGCATTTGCAATAATTCTCTACATTTCACATTGTTCTAGAATGAACAATTTATTAAAGGGACTTACCTGGCGGTCCAGTGGTTAAGACTCCACACTCCCAATGCAGGGGACAAGGGTTTTGATCCTTGGTCAGGAAACTAAGATCTTGCATGCCACGTAGCATGACAAAGAAAAAAAATTTTATTAAAAACAAGCACTGATGTGTTTGCACTAAATTAAGGTGGAATTGCTCAGAGGGTAGATTCAGACACTGACACGTTTTGAAAGTTTTCCGGGTGATTTTAATGTGCAGTTGGGGTTGAGAATCAGTGCTTTGCCTTTGGCAACCCATTCATATATTTTAAAAACAGTGATGATAAAACAAAACATCTGTGGGACCATATGCAGCCCTTTGCCATCAGTTTGGGAATTCTGTACTGTACTTTCAAGAAACAGAAATGCAGAAATCAGATACAGGAGCAGTGGCTGAAATTTGTACAGCAGATAAGCAGGAAGATTCCAGAGGGACAGGAAAAGGTGGTGGACTGAGAGAATATTTGTGGAACACCCTCTGAGACATTTTCCCACTGAGAGCCTGTTTTCTTTCCCTGAGCTATCTCTGCTATGATTGTCCCAAGGAAGTGGAGTGGGCGAAACAAATACAATCCAGTGAACGAGGATGGATCAGCCTGGTTCCTGAAAAAGTGGCAGTTGACCAGCCTGCTTGGTGTCACCTGGAAACTCCTCAGGTCCCACTCTAGAACTACTGAATTAGAAATCTGTATTTTAATAGCTTCCCCAGGGGATTTATATTCACATCAACGTTTGAAAAGCACTGATGTAAGTAATTCCTGTTAAGTTGGAAAGGGCCATCAGAAACCCATTCCAGCACTAGGAGAAGGCACTCAGGAGAGAGGAGGTAAAGGGCAAGGGTTGAGTTATAGCTGTTGAACTTCATCTTCAGGGTTGGGAAAAGATGAAGAAAACAGTCTAGTATCATATTGGGGCAGATCCCTTGTTTCTTTGGGTATTATTTGGGGGCAGTTCATCACATTATCCTACCCTGTATCTCTCAAGAACAACAGGATGGCATTGGCAGAGGATGGACCATGGATAAGCCTGATTGCAGAGTACCAGGTGCCCGAAGCCTGCACGTGGCATGAGGGTTCCAGAAGCTCCACACACATCAGAGCAGGACTGTTCGTTCAGCCGGGAGACTGGAAAGACTCCTGGGCTCAGACTGAGGAGGCTTTAGAATATAGGCATGATGCCAAAGGTCGTGGATTTCTTATTATTACAATTTCCTCAGACCAGGTCGACACCGTATCTCAGCAACTAGTAACTAGTTCATTATGTTCAGAGACTTGACAAGGCAGGTGCCATCTCAGCAAAGCCAGGAAGGAGACTGGTATCTTCAGACTCCTATCTTCAGATGAAAGTGGTGAAGATATGGGATGTCCCTGCAGGCAGTGTTGGGTGGGGGTGGTGGGCGCATGAGTCTCTTTGAAAAAGAAGAAATTGACTCATGAGGTGTTGGAACCTTCCCCATCTTCCTGAAAGTTAACAGTTTTAAACCCCAAGAGCTGGAATTATCAATACCTTTTGGTACTGCCCCTATCACTAGCAGGAGTAATACAACAGAGGGGAAATCAATGTAGGAATGCATTTTTGCCTATCTGAGACAAAAATGCACACATTTTACCCCAGCTATGTGACGGAGGACTTATAAGGAAGTAAAGCTTGAGTGAAGGTTAAAAGGTGAGGCGTGTTTGTCAGGAGGACAAGAGGGGAGGGGAGAGCATTCCGGGCAAAGGAAACAGCATTGTAAATTGTCAACAGCGTGATGAACTTGCTGAACTGAAAATGGTCCAGATGGTTAGGAACAGGGTGTGTGTGTGTGTGTGTGTGTGTGTGTGTGTGTGTAGGGAGTGGGGGATGGGGAGGGGTGTGAAGAAATAAACCGGGTAGGTAGGGTCAGGTCTGGGAGAACTTTGGATGCCATGCTGTTTGGATTTTAATTTTATGGGCGATTGGGGAGAGGGGGATGGGCGCTATAGGACTTTCAAGTAGACTCGAGTTTCAGAATTAGCACTCCAGCACTGTTTCGGAAAATGACCTGGAGGAGTCTGAGATTGGAGGCCCAGACCAGTCAGGAAGCTAACAGATGGGGGGAGGGCTGGAATATGGTAAAGAAAGAAGTCTTAGGTTTCCCTGTTGGGTTCCTGCGTGGGCGGTGCTGTCATTCACTGAGAGAGGGGGTGAAGGAGAAAAGCGAGCACTTCACACAGCACTTGCCTTCATCTGCTTAAGCATCTACTCCTGGTTGGGCATTTAGTCTGTTTATAATAGCTTGCTATTAAACGGCTGCCATGAACATTCTTATATAAACTATTATTCCTAAAATTTGGAGTTTGGAGAATGAGAATAGATTTGTCAACGTGCAGAAGAGTTTAATGATGTTTTTAAATATTGTCAGATTGCTTTCAGGAAAGACAGGCCCTGATGTAGCGTTAGTATGCCCTTCTGCATGCAGTCCCAATGTATTGGATTTTTGCTATATAAATCAATTTTAGGTGATTTAAAAGGTGGATCCTAGAGTTATTAAATTTTGATTTTCATAATGAATGGTAAGCCTGTGAATTTGTATGCGTTGTTTTGTTGTATTTTCTCATCCTACCCGTTCATCTTTTTTGAAATCTTCTCTTTGATTGACAACAGTGATAACCAGCCATCCATAGCTGTAATACTCTTATAGCTTCTATAAGCTTTATTTCATTGTATGACATAATGTAGTAATCCACATAATTTTTGATATGGACCTAATTATCCCAATAATACTCATTAATGAGTGACTCTTTTCCTGATTTCTATTCTTTTTGGTTAATCATTGTTTCCTGGTTTCTAGAACAAACATCTAGTACCACTACTTCATTGTTGTTTTTTAAAGGCATGTCACTAATTTATGACAATCCAATTAAGATACATGGATCTTCCTTATAACCCGCTTCTTCATGCAACTCATATATAACATTTTGTAAAAAGTCATAGATTATTTTTCCCTTTGTCTATATTTGCATCTCTTTTATTTAGAATACAATGGACAACTTTCCTAGTACAATATTAAGTAGGATTAATGACAAAGGGAAATTTGTCATGTTCCTATTTTGAGGTTGAACATTTCTAATGCTAAGTTCTATGCTATGTGTGATAGTTACTATCAGTTTTAAGTAGGCACTCTTTATCAAATTAAGAAAAATTCCTAGAGTTTTAATCAAGAAAATATTTTGTATTTAATTAAATATTTCCTTTGTACCTATTCATGTAATTATATGATCTTTACTCTTTCCTTTTCATATAATGATTGTCTTGATCATGTTTTGTTGTATTAACCTTACATTCCTGAAATAAACCTAACTCAGTCATTAGTGATTATTTGTGTTTAGATGTTTGGAACAATCTCATTCTCCTCCTTCCTACTACCTCACTTCCTCCCTCACCTTTTCCCCTTCCTCCCTTTTGGCCTTTCTTCCTTGCATCTATGCTGATAATTATAGTTTTCTTCTTTGTTACTGGCCTTAGGTTTGGGCCATAAATTCATGTTTAACTTATAAAGTCAGGTCAGAAACATATTGTTTCTTTCCTTTCTTGAAACAAAATGTGACAGAATTATTTATTATTGGAAAGATCTGCAAATTTAGCAGGGTCAGTTGCCTTTTTTTTTTCATTTTATTGTAAAAGCTTTTCCTTTTTTTTCCCCTTCTATTTAATTCTGCTGGGGCATTTTTTTCTCTGCTATTGGTCTGGCCAAAAAGTTTGCCTTGGTTTTTCTGTAACATCTTCCAGAAAAGTTGAATGGAATTTTTGGCCAACTCAGTATAGTAAGTGTGTTATAATAAATCATCTTCTGTTGTTAATTTTTCACTCTAAGGTGGAGTAACAAAGGCACTTGGTGCTTGGAGACTGACTTTTAAAGACATTCTCAGAAAACCTCATGAGGTATTCTTTAGGACAGTACACTAATCAAAATGAGACCTTTTATTTCTGCAAGTTTTGTTAGCTTTAATATTTTTGAAAACTCGTCTGTTTTGTTTTGGTTATCAAATATTTTAACATACAACTGAAAATAATAGTCCTCCCTTTTAGTGAAATAAAAAAATTTGTGTTTGAATTGTGATAGCTATTTTTTTTGGACTGAATATTATTAATCTGGATTTTCTTTTTATTTCATTGATTAACACTTTTATAAAAATTGTCAAAGAACCTCCTGTTACTCATTCTATAGCTTTTGCTTCTTTATTTATACTTAGTTTATTCAGAGAAGGCAATGGCACCCCACTCCAGTACTCTTGCCTGGAAAATCCCATGGATAGAGGAGCCTGGTAGGCTGCAGTCCATGGGGTCGCTAAGAGTTGGACACGACTGAGTGACTTCACTTTGACTTTTCACTTTCATGCATTGGAGAAGGAAATGGCAACCCACTCCAGTGTTCTTGCCTGGAAAATCCCAGGGACAGGGGAGCTTGGTGGGCTGCCGTCTACGGGGTCGCACAGAGTGGACACGACTGAAGTGACTTAGCAGCAGCAGCAGCAGCAGTTTATTAGTTCTCCTTTCCTAGTTTTTCTTAATGATTTTCTTTCTTTTCAGAAAACAGATAATTTAGAAAATTCATTAAATAAGGAAAATTAGGGCTGAGTCTGACAACCCAAAGACAACTATGTTTATTTTGATACATTTACTTGCATTTGCAAAATTTTGTGACAGTCATGTATAAGCTTTATCGACCTCATGTGGGTATTAGACCAAATGGATATGTTGTTTAAAATATACTGAATTATATAGTGGATTTCCTCTCTGATGTAGGTTATTATTTAAAATGTTAATCAACTCTACTATTGTTTATTCTTTCAAGTTGCACTGTTTTTTACTTTGGGAATGTGGTGTGTAGAATCTCTTTGTTGTTATTCAAGTGAAGAAAATTTTTTGTGCTTTATTTGATTGATATTTTTGATGACCCTTTGTACTAAAACAAAGTTTTACTTCCGTGATTCTACGTCTGTTAATTAATTATACCTAATTTATTATAATAATCAATTCCACACTTTCTTTGTTCAATCTCAATCCTTCAGATTTGTCGTGTGGAATACCATCATTTCAAAGTACAATTCTATCTCTGTCTATATTTTCTTTGCATGGTATGCTGGTATTCTTAGACTTTTTGCTGTTTACTATAACTTTGATTATTCTTTAATGACTTTATTTCACTTTGAAATCAAGCAGTGAGATAGCAACTCTTAGTTTCCTTTCTTCTTTTTTGACAGGGACCATTTAAAAAATCTGTTGAATTCGTTGCATTATTGCTTCTGTTTTATGTTTCAAATTTTTGTCTGTGAGGTCTGTGGGACTAACTCCCTGACCAGGGATTGGAACTGCACCCACTGCATTGGAAGCTGAAGCCTTAACCACTAGACCACCAGAGAAGTCCCACAACTCTTGGCTTTCTTATAATAAAACAAGCAAAGCCTTGTCAACCCCTCCCTCAGTGTTTTCCCCAAACATGTTCCTTGGCACATGTATTGTTTCCTGGGATTACCTTAACAAAGGGTCACGGACCAGGCGGTTTACACAACAAAGGTTTGTTGAGTCACAGTTCTCCAGGCTCAGTCCAAGATCACGATGTTGGCCGACTCGAGCTGTGAGGGAAGGAGTGGTTCCAGGCTTCTCTCCTTGGCTTGCAGACATGCGTCTTCTCCCAGTCTCTCTTCCTAGTGTCTTACTTCTATGTGTCTATGTCCACATTTCCCCCTTCATAGGGTCACCAGCAATACCGGATCAGCGCCTGCCCTAATGATCTCATCTTAACTTGATTATCTCTGTGGAGACCTGTCTCCTGATAAGGTCACATTCTGAGATACTGGGGGTTAAGACTTCAATGAATGAATCTAAAACATTAAACATTCAGAGGATGATGTTTTAGGGGAGATACTCAATTCAACCATTCAATTCAGCAAATCTTTATTAAGTACCCAGCGTGGACTGGGTTGAATAATCAAACTAGTCACACACTTTTCTTACATCTCCTTGTAAAATTATCTTTATTTTTGCTATTCTTTCTTCTTTCATTCATCGGGTCTTTAGAATGTGCTTTAGGCTCATTATATCTTGAGATGATGATCACCTTATCTAATTGGGTTACTTTTCACATTTTTAAACATTAAGTATTTAAACCCAATATTTACTATTTACTTATGTAGGCTTCTCATACAAACTGGTGAGCTTTCTCTCCTTCTGGGGGTGATGAGGAGTCAGAAAGTTTTCGGGGAAGGTGCTATGCATCAGCAGTGTATGTGAGCATGTGTTTTCTTTTACGTACATTGGGCTTCCTGATAAGATCTTGTTTGAAGAAAGCCATGAGTTCTCTGTCTGGGTTACCTTTCCCAGGTAATCTAGGGGGATGGGTGCACCCATCCCCTCACTGCAGGGAACATTGACTGTTTATGACCCACTGCTGCCCCCCTGGTCCAAAGAATTGCCCTCGGCATGGAGCTGCCTGGAGGTTATACCCATCTCAGCCACCCTCAGTCAATGACCAACTGGTGGATACAAAAGGCTGACCCCTTGCCTAATGCATAATTGACTCTGGTGTAGATAGGCTCCCAGGCTCCCTAGGGATCAAACTGAAGCTAGGCCCCAGCTGAGACAGCATCCTTGTCCTTGTTTAGTTTTTTCATCCTTCCCTATCCTTCTTCTCTTATTCCTCCTCTCCAAGAGCATTTCCTCCATAAATCACTTGTGCAAGAATCTCCATCTTAGCTTCTATGCTAGGGAACTTCTATTCGAGGGAAATTCTTTAGACAAAAGGGTTCCACAACTAGATATTGGGTAAATATCATAGCTCTAATATAAATACATTGTGAGACATCTACCAGGGTAGGTAGAATCCCAGGTGGTTCTAGGAAAGAAGTTAGAACTGATATTTCAGTGATCTTTTTGCTGTCTTCTGAGAAAGAAGCCACTGGAGACCACTTTTAATCAACAGATATGAGATGAACCATATAACTAACCATTATTGTGGGGACGTTCCAGACCAGTGAATACCATCCAATCAATGGAAGGAGATGCTTCAGACTCTGATATGAGATTGTCAGATGGCTTCTCTGCTGCTGCTGCTGCTAAGTCGCTTCAGTTGTGTCTGACTCTGTGCGACCCCATAGACGACCTCCCACCAGGCTCCCCCATCCCTGGGATTCTCCAGGCAAGAATACTGGAGTGGGTTGCCATTTCCTTCTCCAATGCATGAAAGTGAAAAGTGAAAGGGAAGTCACTCAGTCATGTCTGACTCTTAGCAACCCCATGGACTGCAGCCCACCAGTCTCCTCCGTCCATGGGATTTTCCAGGCAAGAGTACTGGAGTGGGGTGCCATTGCCTTCTCCAAATGTCTTCTCTAGGAAGAATTAATTATAAGTCCTTCTCATAAATATGTTTTTATTTTTGTTTCCTCTGATGGGAATTCAAAGACCTGAGGTTGGGAGGCCTTAAACTCAGGAGAGAAAGAGAACAAGGAAGAGAAAGGAAGTAGGTCAGAGGTGCATGGCGGGAGGTGGGCAGCCGAGAAGGCGTGTAAAAGCTTTCTCCAACTGGGCATCTCATGGTTCCATCAAACGCAAGTGCAAAACGAAAGCATCCTGTCCCTAAATCAACCTGTTCTTCTTCCCTAGCTCACTAGATAATGTGACCATCTATCCACTCCTTGTCTTTTCCCAGACTGTTATCCTCTTTTCACTGTAGTCTTTCCCATGCCTTCTGATTCTCAGAAACCAATCTAACATTGTGTCAATTGTACCTTTTAAATATTTCTCTGGTCCATTTACTCTTCTCCACCATTTCTACCAATCCCGTCTCGGCTACCATTACATCATGCCTGGACTATGCAATAGGTTCCTAACGGGTCCATTCTCTACACTATAGCCACCGTGTCTTCTGAAACACAAATCTGACTTCTGCTACTGTCCTGCTTAAAACCCCATAGTAGGAGTTTCCCTCAGGATGAAGTCCAAAATATATATCGTGACCCACATGACCTTGCTATATTTGGACTCAGCCTATGAAAATACTTTCAAAATCACTTTAAAGTGAAGTTTATTTATAATGTTCTGTTAGTTTCTGATATACAGCAAAGTGATTCAGTGATATATAGATATACATATATTTCTTTTCAGATTCTTTTCCATTATAGATTATTATAAGATATTGAATATAGTTCCCCATGTTATACACTGAGACCTTGTTTATTTTATGTTATGTATACTGGTATGTTTCTATTAATCCCAAACTCCTGTCTTATCACTCTGTCCATGTTTTCCCTTTGATAGCCATAAATTTGTTTCTATATCTGTCAGTCTGTTTCTGTTTTACAAAACAGATAAGTTCATTTGTATCATTTTTTAGAGTCCGCATATAAGTTATATCCTATGATATTTGTCTGACTTACTTCACTTAATGTGATAATCTCTAGGTCCATCCACGTTGCTGTAAATAGCATTATTTCTTTCTTTTCTATGGCTGAATAATAGTCCATTATATATATGTGTGTGTGTGTATATATATATATATATATATATACACACACCACATCTTCACATTTTATCCATTCATCTGTCAACGGACATTTAGGTTGCTTCCAGGTCTTGGCTATTGTAAACAGTGCTGCTAAGAATACTGGAGTACATGTATTTTTATTGTTTATTGCACTACTTTAAAACTGTCTTAAGTTGGAATATAATTAGTCTATAATGTGTTAGTTTCTGCTATACAACAACATATGCACTATTATTGTTTATAGAATTCATATGGATATATGCTGTGCTGTGCTTAGTTGCTCAGTTGTGTCTGACTCTTTGCCACCCCTTGGATTGTAGCGCACCAGGCAACTCTGTCCATGGGGATTCTCCAGGCAAGAATACTGGAGTGGGTTGCCTTTCCCTCCTCCAGGGAATCTTCCCAGCTCAGGGACTGAACCCAGGTCTCCTGCATTGCAGGCAGATTCTTTTCTGTCGGAGCCACCAGGGAAGCCCTTGAATACTGGAGTGGGTAGCCTATCTCCAGGGGATCTTCCCGACCCAGGAATCTATCCGGGGTCTCCTGCATTGCAGGTGGATTCTTTACCAGCTGAGCTACCATAACATGGAATAATTATGTAAAAGCATATTGATGTCTAAGGAAATATTGAATCTTTCAGTTCAGTTCAGTCACTCAGTCGTGTCCGACTCTTTGCAACCCCATGAATCGCAGCACACCAGGCCTCCCTGTCCATCACCAACTCCCGGAGTTCACTCAGACTCACGTCCATTGAGTCCGTGATGCCATCCAGCCATCTCATCCTCTGTCGTCCGCTTCTCCACCTGCCTCCAATCCCTCCCAGCATCAGAGTCTTTTCCAATGAGTCAACTCTTCGCATGAGGTGGCCAAAGTACTGGAGCTTCAGTTTCAGCATCATTCCTTCCAAAGAAATCCCAGGGTTGATCTCCCTCAGAAGGGACTGGTTGGATCTCCTTGCAGTCCAAGGGAGTCTCAAGAGTCTTCTCCAACACCACAGTTCAAAAGCATCAATTCTTCTGCGCTCAGCCTTCTTCACAGTCCAACTCTCACATCCATACATGACCACAGGAAAAACCATAGCCTTGACTAGACGGACCTTAGTCGGCAAAGTAATGTCTCTGCTTTTGAATATACTATCTAGGTTGGTCATAACTTTTCTTCCAAGGAGTAAGCGCCTTTTAATTTCATGGCTGCAGTCACCATCTGCAGTGATTTTGGAGCCCAAAAAAACAAAGTCTGACACTGTTTCTACTGTTTCCCCATCTATTTCCCATGAAGTGATGGGGCCAGATGCCATGATCTTCGTTTTCTGAATGTTGAGCTTTAAGCCAACTTTTTCACTCTCCTCTTTCACTTTCAACAAGAGGCTTTTTAGCTCCTCCTCACTTTCTGCCATAAGGGTGGTGTCATCTGCATATCTGAGATTATTGATATTTCTCCCAGCAATCTTGATTCCAGCTTGTGTTTCTTCCAGTCCAGCATTTCTCATGATGTACTCTGCATATAAGTTAAATAAGCAGGGTGACAATATACAGCCTTGACGTACTCCTTTTCCTATTTGGAACCAGTCTGTTGTTCCATGTCCAGTTCTAACTGTTGCTTCCTGACCTGCATACAGATTTCTCAAGAGGCAGGTCAGGTGGTCTGGTATTCCCATCTCTTTCAGAATTTTCCACAGTTTACTGTGATCCACACAGTCAAAGGCTTTGGCATAGTCAATAAAGCAGAAATAGATGTTTTTCTGGAACTCTCTTGCTTTTTCCATGATCCAGCGGATGTTGGCAATTTGATCTCTGGTTCCTCTGCCTTTTCTAAAACCAGCTTGAACATCAGGGAGTTCATGGTTCACGTATTGCTGAAGTCTGGCTTGGAGAATTTTGAGCATTACTTTACTAGCATGTTAGATGAGTGCAATTGCGTGGTAGTTTGAGCATTCTTTGGCATTGCCTTTCTTTGGGATTGGAATGAACACTGACCTTTTCCAGTCCTGTGGCCACTGCTGAGTTTTCCAGATTTGTTGGCATATTGAGTGCAGCACTTTCACAGCATCATCTTTCAGGATTTGAAACAGCTCAACTGGAATTCCATCACTTTCTTTTTCTCTCTCATCTATTATCCATTATGTGAATTAAAAAGATTGTGTTCCTTACTACAGTTTTTATCTTTTATTAATCATCTCTAGAGCAGGAATTGGCAAAGTATAGCCTATAAACAAAATCTGGCTCATGACTTGTTTTCATGAGTAAACTTTTGTGGGAACACAGCCATGGCCATTCATTTCAACATTATCTATGGCTGCTTTTTTGTGACCAGGACAGAACTGAATAGTTGTGACAAAGACCTCAAGGCCTGCAAAGTCTAAAATATTTATTATCTTACCCTGTTACAAAAAGTTTACTGACCCCTGTAGTAGAGTCTCATTTAATTCTACAGCAGTCTTGTAAGACATGTGTCATGGTTCCATTTAAGCTATAATGGTGCTTGAATACATGGCAAGGTCAAGGTCACATAACAATGCCAGGATCCAATCCCAAGTCGAAAACTCCACTATTTGTGCTCAGCCTCTTTTATATATACAATGCCACAAATCTTACCAAAAAAATGCTCTCATTCCTCTTTTTGAGATGAGTAAACCAAAGCTTTGTAATCTGTCCAAGTTATATAGCTGATAGTAGAAGCCTGGGAATTTGAACCTACATTAGTCTCAAGTGTCATTTCTCAGCCTCTAGATACTTCCAGGTAACCCTGCCTCTTGCCTGGAGAATTCCATGGACATAGGAGCCTGGAAGACTACAATCCATGGGGTCACAAAGAGTCGGACATAACTCGGGGACTTTCGCAACCCTACTTCTAAAAATGTATTCCTTCTCAAAGTTTTTTGAAGTGCCATGATTTGATCCTAGCTTTAGAAAAAAAATTGTCATGAAATTAATACTGAATTCCATTCCCTTCAGATGCAAAGGTAAGGAAAACAGCTGATGGGGTTGGTGTTGTTTTACATATATGTTTTTGTACCTCCAGTGCTGAGATTTTCTAATCCATAAAGCATTTGAGGATATCATTTACCTAACAAAACTTGTTAAAACTGAGCTAATTCATTGCACAATAGTCCTATTCTTCCCCCCCCCCCTTTTTTTTTTTTGCAGATTAGCAGGCAATAGATGCAAAATTACTTCTACAAATTCACTATGTAATCCCATCAGATTGACTGGAAGCAGACTGTTTAAAAAGGAAACTGGGGACTTGCTTGGTGGTCCAGCGGTTAGGACTTTGTGCTTCCAATGCAAGGAGCATGGGTTTGATCTCTGGTCAGGGAACTAAAATCCTGTGCGGTGTGGTCAAAAAGAAAAAATTTTAAAAAAAGAAAGAAAGAAACTGGGTAAGACTCTCCCTCCTGTATTTCTTTTTCACCTTCGAACATGTAACACTACAAAGTAATCATCACTTTATGATGTCCAAAGAGTCTCATTTTATCAAAGCACAGCTAGGATGTATGGGACAAGGAGGAAATCCACATTTGAACGGTGCCGTGTTGGGTTGTAATTCCATCTGGCTTTGTGGGAATGAATTGGCAGCCAGATGGAAGTGAGTAGAACTAGAGAGACTGTGTCAACAGTGGGAATAGAAAAAGAGGCTGTGATAAAGACAGAGAAAGAAACAGAAATTCCCCTTGCAGATTTTCACGGGGGTTCGCAGGTGCAGGCCAGGAAAGTGACACAGACGTAGACAGGGGCGTGACTGTGAGCCCAGGCCTCACGGAGGTACATGATGTATGAGGTTATCATTGTGCTTGTTTCACACCTGGGAGAACAGAGGCTTCGTGTGATGTCTCACCCAGGGAAGTAGGGAGAGAGAAGGGCACACACAGCAGGATTGGTTAACAGAACTGGTGCCTTTGAGCACCTGCCCATCACATGACAGAAACAGCCTCTGAGGTGAAATCTTCCACCCATGGGCTTGTACGCCTCGTAATGCATTTTGTCTTCGTGTTGGTTTGTTTTTATCCCAGTAAGAATAAGCCATACGGGCTTGCTTTCCATCACAGACAAGAATCCGTTTGCCTGTTGCTTGTTATGCTTCTTCTAAGAAGTAGCATTTTTAGACCTGGAGCCCATACTGCAGAGGGCAGGAAAGAAAGAGAAAAATACTCCTGGGACAAAGGGTTCCCTTCTAATTATGTTATGAGGAGTTGCCTGTTGACTCCCCCGGCTGCCTTGAATCAAGCCTTGCGATCCTTAACAAATGGCAGGTGAAATTCACACCAGGCAGTCTGTCGGGGTTGAAAACTGACACCAATAATTCCCAGTGGACTATTTTTGCAAAGGTGTGAAGTTTGTTTTCTTAAATTACTTTGAACACAATTCCCATGATTTTTTAGAGGCTTTTTTAACAGGACCTAAAAGATCTGGCAGAAGGTAGGAGAGGAGCTTACGATGATCAGAAGGACTTTTGAAATTAGTTACATCAATCTTAAGTACTCAAAACATTGCTCTTGTAATTGTCATGCTTATTTCTTCATAAGACACTGCAGCAGGACAAATAACAGATCGCTTATTCTGCCAGCTTCCACACACCACTGAAAAAAATAATTTGCAGAGCTAGTGGGGGAGTCTATGCTGCATTGAATGAGAGAAAAATCAGGTGATGTTTCATTTGTATTAGCTAGACAAACAAAGAAATTCGTGGAACAAAAATATAGACTATGAAATCAACCTGAATATTCATTAGAAGTACTGATGCTAAGCTGAAAGTCCAATACTTAGGCCACCTGATGTGAAGAGCTGACTCACTGGAAAAGACCTTGATGCTGGGAAAGAATGGGGCAGGAGGAGAAAGGGATGACAGAGGATGAGATGGTTGGATGGCATCACTGACTCAATGGACATGAATTTGAGCAAACTGGGAGACAGTGAAGGACAGGGAAGCCTGGTGTGCTGCAGTCCATGGGGTCACAAAGAGTCAGATACAACTGAGCATCTGAACAACAACAACATCACAATGGGGAACATTCATGATTAGAGAGACCGACCAGATGACTCTTAGTGGCCACTGGAAAATGCCACTAATGTGAAGGAGAGTGACCCAATGGGCTGTTTTTCTGCCTTGTTTGGACAAGTTTTGCCTGTGTGTGGTTACAACAGTGTGGTGTACCTACAGGTTGGCTAGTTTGGTGAGCTTCTAGGATTTCCAGCAAACATTGACACTGTTTTACAACTCCTATGATTAGTAAAAAAGATGATTTAATAAATAGCTGATAGTAGAAAGAGGACACATAAAACGTGTGCAGATTGTATTTATTTTATTTTGCTATTTGTCAGTGCTAGAGTAATCAAAATGTCTCACAAAAGTGAGAATGCAGAGGCTTCTAATGAAGGCAGACTGGATCTCGACATTCTTGGGGTTGTTGCTGCTGAAGAATGTCTCCCAGCAGCCTGTCAACTGGTGCCTGAAATAGTACCACCCGATTCATGCCTTTGGATTTGGGGTGGTTGTTAAAGAGCCAGTGCCCACAAGGCATAGAACCTTAAGTCTAGGCTAAGCTATTCATGAGGGCCTCTCTCCCCAGTGTGGCAAGTAATTGGCTGGGGACACCTGTGTGTAGAGTTTCCAGGGGAGGGTTCTGGGTGGGCAGAGAGTCATCAGGTGGCACCTGGGAGAAGAAGAAGCTCTGAGGGTGCCAGCAGGTATCCTAACAGAGCCAGAGTGGGCTGACTTCACCCATTTTGCTGTTTCCTACCTGGTAGTCAAATCAAGGATGACAATATAATGCTGAGACACTTGCTCAGCGGTTACCTGCAAAGTCAGAGAACCAAGAAAATGCCTCTGGATTTCAAAGGCCTTCCACTCGTTATTTGTAGAACTGGATGGAAAACCACCAAGGACCTAAGAAAAAATCCACTGTTGGCAAGATCTTGACTTCTGGGTTGACTAGCATTGTCAATCAGGAAGCTTTGGCCTCGGTGTGAAAGAACAGATTGAACCGTGATCTTCGCAGAGTGATGGAGGCAAGGAAAACCAGCAGATGGTTGGCAGTGATGTGGCCAAGGCATTGATAGCAACAGAGCCTGGGGCTCGCAGTTCCTTAGTCAGCTGAGGCCCGCGTACTGCACAGACGAGGGAGTGGGCTGTCACAGGGTCGTGTCAGGACACGCGTGGAGCCCGAGTCCCAGGCTGAGCAAAGCAGATTTTCCCTAATCTCTTCAGCACATGGTCCTGCCGGTGCAGCCCTAGAGAGCTTCACAAATGGCCTAAGAGGATCTGTAATGGTTTGTACAATTTCATGCTCCGAGGATATTTTCTGAAATTTTGGGGGCACTTTTCAGTCTTTAACAAATTAGGAAAGTTTCCCTGTGTATGAAAGTTGTCTTCAGATGTTGACGTTCTAGGTCATTTTTAAAATTTTTTTAAATTTTATTTTGATGCTTGATTATGGTGGTATAAAGGGATAAAACTGGACCTCATAAGAAAACCTTATGCACAAATAATTCCCAGTTGGGAGAGAAGGTGTTGGGGGCTATATATACACACACACATATACACACACACACATAGTTATAATGTGTACACTCATATACACACTAGTTTCCAACTACAAATATTCTGATAGATCCCACCCCTGTCCCCAACCCTTTCAACCTGAGTTGTTTCATTGGTGTTTTGGCTATAATCGTATTTATTTATAATTTATTTATTTTTAAAAATTAAAATAATAAAACTTACTTAAACTAAAAGAACCCATTTCTTCCATTTCTTCTATTCTTCACCACCACCTCCCCATAATTAGATTGAATAATCTAATATAATTGCATTTTGGTGTGGGAAACAGAAAATACAACTTCAGTGGCTTAAACAAAAAGAAAATAACTTTTCTCACTTGAGAGATCTGGCATTGCAGTGAGACAATGGGAGGGCCCCTTTTGTGTGATTTACTTGGCCCTTTCCTTCATAAGGGCTTCCCTGGTAGCTCAGAGGTTAAAGCGTCTGCCCACAATGCGGGAGACCTGGGTTCGATTCCTGGGTTGGGAAGATTCCCCTGGAGAAGGAAATGGCAACCCACTCCAGTATTCTTGCCTGGAGAATCCCATGGATGGAGGAGCCTGGTGGGCTACAGTCCACAGGGTCGCAAAGAGTCGGACATGACTGAGCGACTTCACTTTCACTTTCCTCCATAAATGCAAGAAAGATGCCCTAGCTCAAGCCATCACATCCATAAGGAGGAAAGGGAAATGGGAATAGGATCATGCCAACTACCAGCATCTGCCTGGGAAGACTTCTGCTTATGTCTCATCGATCTGAATTGAGTCCCTTGAGTATCTGCACTTCAGTGAGGAATTTGTAGTAGGAAGGTCTAAGGAGAAGTGGAGGAGGCTTGGGGTGGCCATTTAAAGAGTTTGCTGCAGTTACAGCCTGGGTGGGAGGGGAGTTTGGGGGAGAATGGATACATATACATGCATGGCTGAGTTTCTTTGCTCCTCACCTGAAACTATCACAACATTGTTAATCAGTTACACCCCAATACAAAACAAAAAGTTAAAAAAATAAAGTTGATTGCCTTTGTAATTACACATGTGATAAAAGAGTCTGCC
Organism: Aepyceros melampus; assembly: GCA_006408695.1. Classification (NCBI taxonomy): domain Eukaryota; kingdom Metazoa; phylum Chordata; class Mammalia; order Artiodactyla; family Bovidae; genus Aepyceros; species Aepyceros melampus. The sequence goes on along the minus strand of SJXQ01004515.1, from coordinate 5,198 downwards.
ATAATTAGTTTCCACTATGGTTAGAAAATGACCTACTCTGATTGAGTGACCCTCACAATTGAGATGGCTCTTTATTATGCTTCTAAGGTAAGGTTTCATTGCTAGATGTGGGCACTGAACTTTGATCCTTAGGGACCTCATTTAAAAGTGTATTTCCATGAAGCAAGAAATACACTGGAGAAGAGGCCTGGAGTGTTGCAAAGTCCAGACTTTAAATCAAGAAGGCAGAAATGCCTTGTCCTTTTTAGTAACGTGAAATCCTGAGCATGCCTTGGAGGCCATATCTCTATTTTCAAGCAGTTCCTGTACATATTCACCTTTGCAGAAAACTAATGAAGAGTGAAGACTTAGTGTCTAACAAGGCTTCCCTGGATGGGACAGCGGTAACCGTAGGATCTCTGGGTAGCTTTGGCCTTGGTAAACCACACACAGTCGTGATGAGCAGTGTTGAAGGAATCCTCCAAGGATACACCGAAACAGAAATCAAAACAGTGTGCCCACAATTATGAACTACTGAGAAACAGTACGAGCTCTGGAGTCCAGTTCTATTTTGTTACATCCAACTGTGTGAATTGGGCTTCCCTGATGGCTCAGTGGCAAAGAATCTGCCTGCAGTGTAGGCGATGCTGGTTCGATCCCTGGGTCAAAGAAGGAGGCAACGGCAACCCACTTCAGTACTCTTGCCTGGGAAATCCTATGGACAGAGGAGCCTGGCGGGCTACAGTCTCTAGGGCCACAAAGAGTCGGATATGACTGAGCAACTAACACTTTCACTGTCAGATGAGTGGGTCACTAACATCCAAAGGATATTACTTCCACATAAGTGAAACGATGAGTTGGATTAGGAGATAATTTTTTGAATATAAAGGAAAATGATGTTCCCATAAAGGCCAAACATTAATCTGTATTTTTAATTAGGTGGATTATAGAATATATGGTTTAAGATTGGATATCATCCATTAAAATTGACCCAGTTGCAATTAAAAAAATAAAAGAGTAGCATTATCCCAATTTTTTTTTAAATAGAAGTTTCATTTCCTGCATTCCTTACAGTTTAAAATATATGACCAGCTTGGCTGACTGTGAGAGCACACGAGTCTGTTTAATTGGCAGCAGTGAATATGTACATTTAAATACTAATTCAAACAGTATAACCTCCAACTAACTGCTGCTCAACAGTTATCAAAATTTCCACTGAGATTATATTTATGAACTGCAAATCTGCATTTCTAACCCAGATTTCTCTGTTGAAGAAATTGAATTGCCCACTGAATATTTCTATGAAGAAAGTCCACTCTGAGTTTAAGATGGAGTTCACTTCTCCTGCAAACCTGCTCCTCTTTCTGACTCTTCTACTTCATTGAAAGAACCCACCATCCCACCTCTTGATTTCCTCTTCTAAATATCTGTCTCCCCGAATCTCCTTGTGCACCACCCCCACCATCATCCATCCTGGCTGTTTTAACCACTTGCGTTATTAAGAAGCAGCCACCCAACCTGGTTTCTCCCATTCTAGTCCTCATTGCAACCCATCCTCACAATCTTCCTCAAACAGAACTATCATTATTCTTTCATCCACCACATATTTATTGAATGTTTCCTGCATGACTGCCTCTGTTCCAATGACTGGGATTCAGTAGTAGCCAAAACTAAGTCCTAGTCTTCACGGAACTTAACATTGCAAGAGAGACAGACGAGAAATTAGCAAATGGATATATACTAAAATGATGGGTGAGTTGCTATGAAGGAAAGCAAGGTAGCCATATTTTTAGGTAAGGAGGTCAAGGAAGGTGTTTCAAGGGTAATATTACCTTCAGAATGAAGTAAGAAAGAAAACTAGGTGAACATCAGAGGAAAGGATGTTCCAGAATGAGGAAGACCTAAAGTAAAGAGCTTTCTTGGTAAGCTCAAAGAGACCAGTGAGGTTGGAGTGGAGTCAGCCTTTGGAAAGTGGAGGAAAGGAGGCCACGGAGGTGATGAGGGACCAGATATCTAGAGGCTGTCCAGCTGCTGAAAACTTCAGCCAGAGAGGAGGTGACCTGACTCATGTTTCATCCATCACTTGCTCTATTGAGTAGAAAATAAACTTTGTACAAGGGATTAAGAATGGTCCCAAAGAGATCAGTAAGGAGGGTTTTGCAAAGTTTGTGCCAGAAATAATGAAGAGTTTATTTAATTTTATTCATTTATTCTTAATTAGGATAAAATATGCATAGCAGACAATTTACCATTTTAACCCTTCTAAGTATACAGTTCAGTTCAGTCGCTCAGTCGTGTCTGACTCTTTGCGACCCCATGAATTGCAGCACGCCAGGCCTCCCTGTCCATCACCAACTCCCAGAGTTCACCCAGACCCACGTCCATGGAGTCAGTGACACCATCCAGCCATCTCATCCTCGGTCGTCCCCTTCTCCTCCTGCCCCCAATCCCTCCCAGCATCAGAGTCTTTTCCAATGAGTCAACTCTTTGAATGAGGTGGCCAAAGCACTGGAGCTTCAGCTTTAGCATCATTCCTTCCAAAGAAATCCCAGGGCCGATCTCCTTCAGAATGGACTGGTTGGATCTCCTTGCAGTCCAAGGGACTCTCAAGAGTTTTGTCCAACACCACAGTTCAAAACCATCAGTTCTTTGGCGCTCAGCCTTCTTCACAGTCCAACTCTCACATCCATACATGACTACTGGAAACTGACATTAAATATGTTCATATTGTTATGCAACCATCACCACCATCCATCTTTGAAACAGTTTGCATCTTCCCAAACTGAAACTCTGTACCCATTAAACAATAACTTCCCATTCTCTCCTCCTCCCAGTCCCCGGTAACCACCATTTTACTTTCTCTCTCTATGAATCTGTTCTAGTTACCTCATATAAGTGGAATCACATGCTATCTCTCTTTTTGTCTCTAACCTGTTCACTTAGTATAACGTCTTTAAGATTCATCCATATAGTAGCATGTGCCAGAATTTCCTTATTTTTTAAGACCAAATAATATTCCACTGTATATATAGACTATGTTTCATTTATCCACTCATGTGCTGATGGACACTTGAGTTGTTTCCATCTTTTGGCTATTGTGAATAGCGGTGCTATGAACATGGGCATACAAATACATATTCAAGACCTTGCTTTCTTTTTTTTTTTTTTTGGTATCTAAAGACGTGGAATTAATGGGTCATATGATAATTCTTGTGGGTTTCTTTGAATGTAGAGATCATAAGAATCTACTTCTCTGTGTTAAATATTTCAGTGGTTTTCTGTGCCTTCAGGACGAAGTCCAAAGTCAGGTCAAACATCCTGCATGATCTCACCCTTTGACAATCTTTCACAGCCCTCTACCCCCACATTCTAAACTCTAGTGAATTTCTTTGAATCTGTAGAGGAGGCTCTGCTGTTTCCTCTTCTGAAAACTGCTCCTCCCCACAGCTGATTTATGCTTATTCCTAGTTCTCCCTTACAGAGCATCTCCATCCTGTGTGGCCCCCATGGACCTTGCTTTTCCCCCGTCACACAGATCACTCATCCTTGCAGGGCTTCATAGATTGATTTGTCTGTGCTGCCCCCGAGATGGTAAGTGCTGTGTGCCCCAGACTGATACATGTGGAAAGAGTATTGAATCAATGAACAAAAGAGGATATACAATCAAATGACGATCTGTCCTTCCTCAAAATGTGGTACTTTAGAACATGAATGACACACAAAAATACCTCTAGGGGCCAGACAACCTAAATGTGTGATGTTGAGCATGGGAGGTTTAATAAAGTAGAAAATGGTGGGACCTGTGGTCTTCTAGAGTTGTACTGCCCAGTAGGGCCACCACGAGACACACATGACTATTTACATTTAAATTAAATTAAGTTTAAATTCTGTTCTTCTACTAAACCAGCCATGTTTCACATACTTAGTAGGTTGCTGCATCGGACTGTCAGCTACCGCAGCGGACGGTGAAGATAACAGAGCATGTTCATCACTGCAGAAAGTTTTTTACCAAGGCTCCTCCAAGGAGTACATGTCCCACCTGAAGGCATTCAAATTAAAAAATCTTTAGCACTGTGCTGGCCAAGCAACGTACTTTGGCACCCAGTTTCTAACTCCTGCTCTCAAAAATGAATCTTCTGACAAAGCCAGACACTTGGAGACCGAAGCACAGGGACGTGTCTTTGTGGAAATGAGGGTCTCTTATGAATGAGAGAAGGACAGCGAGGATGTTAATTACTCCACTTCCATGGATGTTGTAGCTTTCTGAAAACCCTGGGGGAAGTTTCCCTTGGATCTTAGTGTCAGGAAGAGTTGTGTGTTTTTCCATCACAGTCTGATTCTGTGATTGATCAAATTTCCTTTTTTTTTTTTTGCATTGGCTGTGAAAGGTTCCCGTAGTGAATCTAATTTACTTCAGTATCACGGTATTCTGTTGTAAACATGCACTACAATTTAATTCCCCATCCCATTATTGATAGATCCTTCGGCTGTTGCCTTTTTTCCCTATTACAAACGACGCGGACGGAGGTCCCTGTCCATATATCTTCATGTTGCTGCATGAGAGTGTGCTGAGAAATGAAACGGAAGTGCCCGGTGGGAAGGTATGCTTATCTTTACCTTTGAGATGTTGCCAAATCGCCCTCTGAAGCTCTTGTACCAATTTACATTCCCACCAGCTGTGTGGGAAAGTGAGCATTTCACTTTCACATCCTGATGTCATTTGGAATTGTTACCATTTTTGCCAATATAATGGGCTTACCCATCTCCTTGTTGTCTGCCCTCTGCATTTCCCCCAACTCTTTGTGGGGGGAAACCACTTATTCATCTAATTCTGGTTCCTCTTCTGAGAGTTCCCAATACATATCCTTTGTGCATTTGCTATTGGGTTATTTATTATCTTCTTATGGTCGGATGGGAACCATGTACATTTAAAAAATAACAGCTTTATTGGGATCTGATGCATAAAGCCGTAACATTCCCCCTCTTCAGAGTGTACAGTATGGTGGTTTTCAGTCTATGCACAGAGTTGGGCAACCATCGCCACTGTCTGGTTTCAGAACATTTTCATCATCTGCAAAAGAAGCCTTGCACTCCAAGCAGCCTCTCCCCACTTCTCCCAGTCTCCACCCTCCAGACCTAGGCAACTGCCAGTCTCCTTCTGACTCTACAAATATGCTTATTGTGGATATTTCATATAAATGGAATCATATAATAAAATT